>BSBK01004590.1:297500-897500 GCA_027943335.1 Chamaecyparis obtusa
ATTGCGAGTTACTTCCCCTCTATGCTCTTAGATAACCTACCATAATGCTTCAACTAAAAGAAATAAATAGAAGACAGAAAAAACCATAAAAAACTTCTCATCAATAATTAAATCATGAAAGTCACCAAAGTATAGAGCATAATAAAGAATATCACATCCCATACTAGGATCCAATCTGTCCACCCCATAATGGACATCTTAATAAACAATCACCAAAACTCATAGTTCTTATATCACAACACCAATGATCATCAATAACATCTCTCTTCAAACATGGAGTAAAATATAACCCAAAAATGCCATCGTTTACAATATAGAACAATCACAACAAAAGAAACAAGGTGACCAGTTAAATAAAATCTCAACACCACAATAACAGTTGTCACCCCTCAAGGTCAAATAATGATCGAGTACTCAAAAATCACATGACATAAAGTTCACAAATGCACCCATAGAACACATGACCCAATTGTGATGTCAAATGGTTATGAACTTTCCACAATATAAACTCAAGAGTAAAAAGTATAAATCCATAAAATAATTCAAGTTTCAAAAGACAAAATCCCCTTCTAGGACATTATTTTACCCATAATCGACAAGTAATCACAACCAAAAACAAAACAAAATCCTAACTATAAAACACATCCACATTTAAACTCCCATCAAATAAAATTATTCACAAACACACACACAGACACACAGACACACACATATATTATAATTTTTTTTTTTTTCTAAAAAATAGAATTTTCTAAAAATAGAATACCACTACATGAAAAATCCAAAAAGGAAGTTTCATTTTTTAAATAGCAAATAATTTTTTTAAAAGAGATCGATGCATGGAAAGAAGCACTTTTAATTTTTTAAAATATTTTCTTTAGAAAAATATATTTTTTAATTTATTTTCTAAAAAAAGGGCATGCATATTTTCTTTTCTACAATATAATATATGTTTTTTGACATGCAAATCTATATCACACACACACATGCAAATATAAAAATATCTCTTTTTTCTTTGACATGCAATTCTATATTTTAATCTCACACACACACAATTGCATGTCAAAGAAAAATCAAGCTTTCAAGGATGAAAACTTTTATCAAATTTTTCCACACAATTGGCCCAACAAGATTCGATTATCAAAATCTAAATTTTGAAGAAGGCAATCTAATCGACAATTATACAAAATAATCAAACGCAAAGAAGACAAGCTTTTCAATTGAAAATTACAAAGGTTCAGAACCCTATCTCAAATCGAAGAATTGAATTCGAAGAGATAAGAAGACCAAATCCAAAACTAAAATTCAAAACTTTCAAAACCCAAATTTTTTAATCCCAAAATTCGTCTGAGAGAGAATTCTTCCAAAACCTAGTTGAATAATCTCTCAAATGACCTCCTAGATGTATAATATAAAAAACTCAGGAAGCTAGGGTTTGAAAAGTGCAACCCTAATTAGAAAAAAAGAACTCAGCTCTAAAATTCATAATATCATTTTATTTTAATTTTAAATAATTTTAAGTTTGCACAACTCAACTTTATAAATTAAAGTAAAAGTTTTAATTTATTAATAAAGTGGATTTAAGTTGCATGATTTTATTTTAATTAATTAAAATATGCAACTCATAAATAAATATCACTTAACTCAATTTTCAACTCCACTAAAGCTTGCACAACTGAACTCTTAATTTGAGTTCAACTTTATTTTTATCAAAACTTTATGCATTCAAAAGTGCATGATTTAATTTTTAATTTAATTAAATAAATAACTAAAGCATAATTTTCGAACATACAACCTAGAAATTGAAAATCAAAGTTAAAGTAATTCATTATTCAATTGTGCATTTAAATTTTAAATTTGAAGCAATAAAAAATAAATATTTTATTATTTTATTTAGACTTTAAAAATTAAATCATTTAATAAATATAGACATTTATTTAATATTTAATAATTAAATAACTCTATATTAATATTTTAACATTTAAAAGATATAATTATTTAACCTTAATTAATCTCTTAATTGAGTCATTTATCAACAACATGACAAAATGCAACATCGACCTAATGAATGCATGCATACTAAAAAATATAACTAAATCAAAATGCAACAAGCATACTCGATAGGGTTCAGGAATTGACATCACTTTGATGAATTCAGATAGAGTAGTCAATCAGATACTTGTCCAGTCATAGGACAAAACGTAGATTTATGATAAGGTTTAGGTTTGAATTCTATCTCCCCTCTTTCACCATTGAGACATATATAAGGGGACACTCACTCGTGCCAATTCAGGGAAGACGATGTTCGGTACTTGCAAATCTATCATCACAAAACCAAGCATGTACATACATGTATATATATAGATATACATATATAGATACATGCATCTACACACACACACACCATACATACATATAACAAGCAATGATAGTGATTGATACATCACGTGGATCTCGTAAGCAAGTAACTACGACTTTGTCTCTCACCATATTAGACACATCAAATAGAAATATAAATCATACACGCCATCCATACACACACAAGTATGAGGTTAGTAAAAACCATAAATATACATAACATCATCTTCTAAAATAATGGTCATCATCTAACTAACAACATGGTACACATTAGATAATCCAAGTATCATAGTATTGAATCATCAACATGTATTGTCATAACATCAAAACATCACCAGATCCATCCGAGGATCTAGCTCGAGCAATAAAAAGGGCCTGACTGTATTTGACACCACAAATAGAAATGGTAGCAAATGGGTGGGTATTACACACACACACATACACAATTTATCTCTACCCCTTTCTCCCTCCCTCTACTACTTATATGTATTACCTCCTTTATCTCTCACTCTCTCCCCCCTCTCACCCACCCTCTCCCCATCTTTCTATATTTCTCTCTATCGATATCTTTCCCTTACTCCTTCCCCTTTTTATATATTGAACTCTTTATCCCTCCCTCCTCCCATCCTATCTATCTATCTATCTATATATCTTCCACTTTGTAATCTTCCTCCTCACTCCCCACCTCTCTCTCTATCCCCTCAACCCTTTCTTTCTTTCACTCCTCCCTTTCTCTCTCCCTCTTTTTATTCTCCTCTCTTTCTCTACCTCTAACAAACATGATATGATCGTATTTACAATAGAATTTGGTTGTCTTCTTATTTTTTTGGTTGTATTTAGATTCCTAAAAGTAAATGCACAATGATTTGAAATTATGAATAGCTTCATTGCACAAATGACTTATCACTTCTCAATGAATATCATTTGATAAATGACCTATCAATTAACCTCATATCCTACATAAATATTTAAAAGAATAAACCTATCAATTAACCTCATATCTTACATAAACATTAAAAACATCGAATTTCCACAATCTATTATGATGCAATTAGTTTCTGGATTCGATTATGTGAGTTTTTTTTTTAGCATTGACGTTTCAGATCACACTCCACTTATTTACATTCGCTTAGCATGCTACTCGGCTTGTTTACCTCATTTCATGTTCTTTTTGGTTCCTCCTTTTTATGGCTTTTCATTTTTTATTTTTTAGTCTTTTTCATCTTTTTTCTCCTTTTTAGGTTGTGTGTTGCCCCTTCCCCAACTCTCCTTATATCTCATGTGGGAGGCTAAGTCTGCACATTTTATTTTTCATTCTTCACTCTCTATTCCTGATGATGAATCAAAGAGTGTGATCTGAAATGTTGATGCTAAAAAAAACTCACACAATCGAATTCAGAAACTAATTGCTACATAAACATTTAAAAGAATAAACCCAAAAAAACAAGTGACCTGCCACACAAAGGTGCTATTGCAAGACAGCTTATGAAAGTTGATTCGAGCACCTTCAACTTTTTATTTTGGGGGAGATGCTTTCACGTGCTTAACCCAAAATTGAACATAAAACGGACAACAATTGCCAAGCACAGGGTGGAAAACTGCCATTCTTCCTTTCGGATACCACGGATAACTTGATAAACCTTCTCTAACTATTTCGTCAGACATCCCCCACAGATTTTTCAGAGAACATTGAATCAACTTTCTCTTGGCTTGTCAAAAAGTTGCAGTCCAGGCTTTAAAGAAATTTAAGAGCGAAGGAAACCACAGAACAGAGCAGGAAATACAAATGTTCTAAAATACACGGAATCAGCTTTCTATTTGGCTTTGTCAAAAAGTTGCAGTCAAGGCCCTACAGAAATTTAAGAGCGAAGGATTCCAAAGAAGAGAGCAGGAAAATTGTAAACCAAGCTTTTGTGGTTTCTAAACATGGCGTCCGCTTCTTCGCATTCACTAACCGTGACACAACAAGAGCAGCTGCTTGTGGAAGAAAGGGTCCAAGACTTTTTCAAAATATTATCGCCGCATAATTATCCTGTAGCGTAAGTTTTAAAAAATCCCGTTGTACGATACTCCTATGTTGTATAAATTTCGCAGAAGTCGCTAAAATTCTGTTTAATTTAGCTTACTGGAGCTTAAATACAAGCTATTGTTTGCTTGCTCATGGAAATATATCATTTTCAAGCGCTTGAACTTTGCGCGTGAACTTGATTTTTAATTCGCTTCAGGTCGAAAAGCGTTTATAAATGATAGACATCGTATAGCCATCGCTGATTAAATTTGCACCTGAGTGGTTGTACTACAGAAACTCGTGGCGGTCAGCTTGTTAGTTAGAATTTTGTATATCGTGTAGTTGAAGGTCCTTGTTAGCTGCTGGCATAGAAATTCTGAACTATCTGTTTATTTCTGCTTATTCGAGTTCACGGGTATAATATTAAAAGCTTGTACACGAAAATATAAATTTAAAAGCGGTGAAAATCGTCTTTTCTTGGTGCTAAACTTGTCTCAACGACAGCAGATAATAGTCACAATGTAGGGATTACTGATATATGCCTAGTGGACTTATTACAAATTTTTACAGTAGTTAGGTTTTGAACTTTGAAATGTATTAGGGTTTCATGTGTGTTGAGGTTTCATGAACTTGTTTGGTGCGGGTGTGGTTCTTTTGCAGGTTGTAATTTGATGACGATAGTGCCTCCTGAAATGTTTACTCGTAAAGAATAATGCACACGTCTTTCCCTAATTTTGACCCATGGAAGCCTAAAATCCCAAATCCTTAACAGTACAACATTATCTAGGCTATTGCATATTTGTGTTTCCTTAAAAACGCAAATGAGAGGTTGATCTGTATTCTGCATTGATGAGCTAAAACTTAAAAGTAAGCAATGATCTAAATTTTGAAATGTGAGAGACTGTACATGGCATTTCAAATTGGAGGCATTGAGAGTGATCGGAAGAACTATCATTGTTTTTTGCTCTATTAGAATTTTCTTGAACTTTTAGTGCTGGAGGGAAAATGTGTTGTGAAGTTCAGTGGGAAAATCTGTAGGACATAAAGAAGTAAAGGACTTCTGGTAATGTTGGCAAGTGACCAAAATAGATCAATAGCATTCAAGAATATATCCTGCACAGATCTTTATGTGTTTAATATTTTTGCATTAGAATACTATACTTTGAATTATGTAATAGTGCACAGCTTTTTATGCGTAACCCTTAGAAGCTAGGGTAAATTGAAAGCTACTGGTCAATGGGAAATGTACCCAGGAAATGGGTGGTCTATTTTTAGGCTCTTTCTGGATGTGCTGCTTTGAGATTAATTTTTAACTATTTTGTACTCTATCTAGAAAACCTCTGTATTGATAAATGTTGTGATGCACTTGTACCATAGTCACCAGGAGACATGAACATAGGTAGGCCTACATGGAGGAAAGGGATTGGGATGTGGGTGCTATTTTTGGAGTCAGGGCATCGACCTATGTTTAAACAAGGAATGCCTGTTACACATTTAAATCTCAAGAATATTAAAGTACAAATGAACTCTAATTTAGAATGGAATGTTAAATGAAAATGAGGTCATTTCACTGTGCTGTGTGATAGTTATCCTTGGTGATTTATGTTCTGATTCTCATGTATTATTTTATATCGGCCTCTCTTGTGTTAAACAAGAGCATGCTGATTTGTTTTATTTGCTCTGCAAAATTGTTGCTATCTTCCTTGTTCAAATGAATAACTGATTGGGTGGGATCTTTTGACATTTTATGAATCAGGGTATTTCAATTTCTATTTGTTATTTGGCAATTTATTTGTTCTTTTGTTACAGGAAACATTCTCCAAGGTGTTTTAACATATCATGTGACATCAGCAGTTGGGAAGAGATGTCTCTTGAAGTAGAGACACATCTCCTACAGGTGTCCTTGTCTTTAAAATGCATAGCAATCACCGAAATGTTTAGCCTACTCCAGGGTGTGTGTTTCTCAGTTCTGGTGACATCTAACATGTAGCTTCTTATTAATATTAATACTTATTGAGTGCATACCTGAATTTATTGCTCTCTAATCTCCAAGCGAGATAACTTAGATTTGCATAGGCATACAAGAATGCAGCTTGGTAAGGTTCTTTCCTGCAATGTGTGGTAAATGACATACAATGGCAAATTTTATTAGAAAAAAAAGCACCTCATAGATTCCCTTCTCTCATTAATTGCCTATGTTCAATATTCAACTAAGTGACTTTATAATAACCATTAATGCTGTTAATAATTAGGCTATTAAATATAAGGGAAACACATAGATTGAAGAGATAGGTGAAAAATGTTGGAGGATGGTTGTCCCGAACAAGATGAATGCTTGTTTTCTTTGATAATATGATAGGGGATCTACCCTTTCTAAGAAAGAGTATAAACTGAATACAAATGAAGCTGTCTAAACAATCATCAAACACTAAAATAAAAAAGGATCACCAAAGAAGAACTAGCAAGAAAGAAAGCTAATGCCTACCTTCCATCAAGAATAAAAGGGAGACAGAAAGGATCAAATTCAACAGAGAATTATCATCATCATAATCGCCTACAACCCAACCCTTGATGTTGGATGAAGAACTAGGCCCCCGTCCCTCAACATATACAACTGCTACCAATGGGCTGGGGAAAATCTTAGGCTGAAAAATATCATTTTTCATGGGAAGTTTGAGACTTGAAAAATAAATGTCACAGAACATCTCCTTACCCTACTGCACACAAAGCAGCTTTTCATCTTCCCAACTTGGAAGTATTAGTGATCTAGATACTTCCAACTAAACCCTTGAATTTGACCATCAAACTCCTCATAACCAACCTTAAATCTTCATTGAAAGCATTCACATCCTACAAAATTCGAAATAATATAGTGATTTCCTTGCGTAGAATGTTGATGACTCCCATTGAGGCCAAAATCCACAATGCATGAGCATGACTAATAGTTGACAAAATTGGTATAGGGGACATCATATGGGAGGGCCAAACAATTTGGTAGAAACATCCTCCACAATTATCCCCTTAGTGTGAGTGAAGGAACTCAAATCTATGAGTTTAGACAAAATCTTAGCAAAGAGAAGCTTTTGATCTTCCAAAAACATACTCACTTAAACTAAGAAGCTCCCAACACCCATTTGACTAAAACCAAGGGCAGTTGAAAACAACTTATAACCTGACTTTAGCGAAGTGAGGATGCACTATTTCTCCACACCAAAGCTGAACCAAACAAGCATCTCGCCTTACCTCAAAGAAGCCCAACTACCCAACTAAGTAGGCACATGACAACCCATTCAATTATTGTAATTGAAGCCAAATGAAGCTTATGAATCCATTTCTTTAAAAAGGAAATAGGAGAGGTGAGGCGATAATAAAGCACATACATACAAGCACTAAGAAATTCAACCAATTTGGCTCCCTAACAATCTCCAATAAAAATGTGACATTGCTTTGTATATCGATTCCCAACAATAATGAGAATGGTGAAGACACAATCCTTACCACTAAAAATCTATAACAATGCCATGCATTATGAAATTCCTATAAAACACTTATAGAGGCATAAAACCAAAATATTGATTAATTTTGGGACAAGAATCCAAATTATCACTAGAGAGTGCTAAAAGTAGAGCCTTATTCACTGGAACATAAAGTTAACCACTTTATTCTTTTCTTGTGACAATTATTAAACTAGACAATAGAGAAAGAAGACAAAAGGCCTAAATTTTCCCCAATATTTTGATTGTTTTTCCAATTAGGGCAAGAGCCTTTCTTCAAGCCTTGTTTATTGCCTCAACTTTTCCATGAGCACATTTACAGACAAAACATAGACCAAGAATTTTTTAATGTTACAATTGTAACGTATGCATGGCACGACCCATGCCACACACATGATGTTAAAACTAAGCAACATTGTGAACAAAGCACACAATGACATTGCCAAGAACATAGCTACACAAGGTCATCAAACACACACACAAAACAACACAACTAGAAGACATATGACAACCATTGTGGGTTGACACCAACATAATGGAAAATGGAGGAGATAGAGTCTCAATTGATGATAGATTACTCAACTCTCATCACCATCACAAACGAAGTAGAAGAATGGAAAGCACCTCAACAAGTACTAAAGTTCATCCCCAACAAGTTTAAGCTTTCAAGCAAGAACCCAAGGAAGGGATTCTCAACACTCAAACATCCTTGCAAGCAAGCCACAAGCGTTTGGTTACAAGATGGATAGAACACACCCAAGGGCATATCCATAACACAAAAGGATCACAACTAATCAAGGACAAAAATTAAGATTAAACCAAGACGATAGGCCTTTAGAGAAAACTTCCTTCAGAATTTTTTTCCAGAAGGTCTAGAAGTGCTTATTGTCTCCAAATTGTCTCTGTGAACAATGCAATCACTCTTGTTGGACTAGATTGCCCCTATTTTGAGTCCAAAAAGTCCTTGTTGCAAAATAGGTGATTTGAAAAGAGGAACAGGCATAAAATACATGTGGAGACCATAAATGCGCCAAACTGATTTTTGTATTGGGGAAAGGAATCTCTAAAGGTCAATCAACTGAATCAACCCCCAAAATTAAGATTGAATCAACAAAACAATCACCAAGACTAAAAAGTCATCTTCCAAGACATGGTCAAGCCTAAATAGGCCGTAGGCTCAATTCATGCATTCACACATCTCTTAAGCATTTAGATATGACTTTAAACCAACCACACCATTGGATTACATTCAACCATAGCATTACAAAAATTGAATAAAATATGTCATGTCCCTGTTGTGAAACACCTAGACTATATAACTTCCCCGTTCAAAACCTAGAGATACATGGTTAAACAAGTTTAATTGAAGATTGAAACTTATTCATTTGAGCTTCCACCATTTTCTTGGAGGACTAAAAACTTGTCGAGTCATTAAATAAACAAAAAGATATCCATAAATATATGTGAAATGTGCAATTGATGCAATCAAGATTATGAAAAAAAGTCTTATCTATAATAAGGACAAAGATTAAAAGTCAAAGCAGTATCACAGTTTTATCAAGAGAATAAGCAAGGTGACAGCCTCCACTATATAGAGCAATGATTTACTAATGGAGCCGGTCTTCCTTTGTGGCAGTTCTGCTAAAGTTGAATGTCAAAAAGGTTAATATTTCCATCAGGCCTATGCTGCGATATCATCTGACAGTGATCTCCATTTGAGGAATTAGAGCCTGTGCAGAGAATACGGTATTGTATAGCTAATCACAATCTTTGAGGAGCCCGACCTTTGTCTGAGACATATCACCATTGGTTGCCAATTGCCCAACTACTGGAATTTATTCATGGTCTTCCTCCTTTAGTGGGAGCATTGAATCTCAGAGGTATGAGGAAGTGACAAACAAAGGTATTGATGTATTAAGATGTCAGTTAAGTATATTAGAAGAAGATCAAATATTAGTATCGACCAATACTCAGAATATGGCAGCTTGTATTGAGTATTGGTAAGTAAGATTAATAGTATTAGATTGGTAAGTTAGCATTGAAGTATGCAAACATAATGTCAGCCATAGAGGAGGGAACGATGATTAGTCTAAGGAATCTAATATGGGGCAATGTGCTGTGGACCTGTTAACTATGATAAGGATGTTCGATTATTGGTAAGGCAGTGGTTAATCAAAACACAGATAGCAAATCATTAAGATTAGTTAAACAACAACTATCTTATTTCCAACGATCAGCTTATAATGGGAAGATGCGATTTGTTATGACTAACAATAGCTCTCCAAAAGGATGTGATTTAGGAGAAGAGACATGTTCTAGGAATGTTTGTGTCCTTGTGAAGAGAGGTATCTCTAACGGGGGGCAGGGGATGAAGGTATAAAAGAACTGAAACATCAATTCAAATCGAGGAATCAGTGAACAAGAGAGATAGACAAGCATTGATAACAGGAAATTTTACATCAGCATATTTGTAGAACCAGCAATCTATAACAATATATTTTTATATACATTTATTCAGTGATATCTGGTATGAGTAATTTACTATGTATATACAACACTATGAGTTATCCATATCTTCTTAATAGTGGGACATTTGCGTAGAGTTTAACTGAAAATGACTGTTCACATAGTGACATGCTTTGGAGGTTGAATATATCATTTTTTATAATTACTGTACAATGGATACGTTGTTGATTTCTTGCATAATATTTATTTAATATATGGGCATATTAAATAAGTGGATTGATAAAATACTACGTGTTTTCATCTCTTACTATCATGATCTACCATGATGGGGACGTGAGGATTCCTAATTGGGGGTAATGGCGACGAGGTCACTTTCTAAGCACGCCACTCCATGCTGTGACTAAGGAGTCTCATGGGGCCAAAGGGGGACTGCCTTTGGGATTAGGATGGGTAGACTTTCAGGACACCGAGTTGTGAAGAACCCTCACAATTTCTATCATGGGAAGTGGACCTTCAATCAAGGGAGACAAAGTAAGGGTGGCTAGATGGAGGGAAACGACGATAGGACCCCACAATAGGTAGCCCACCTCATATGCGTAGCAAGGCCACATGAGGCCAAAGGGGAACAATGTATCTGCTCTTGTGCCTAGGGTAGGAGGTTTCTGGGACACCTCATTGAACCCTTTTACCTTATCGTCTCTATGGTTGAATCGCATCGAAGTTAATTCTAGAATAATTTGATCCAATTTACATTTCTCATATATTTTTATTTCTAATTAAAAGAAATCTAATTATGGCATTATGATTGTAAACAAACACTAACAATATTGTAGGGTTTCAAATTATGGATTACACAATTGAAGAAAACCTATGCATGGTAAACCCTAACCCTAATTTTGTATAATTGTGATTCTAGGGCAAAGTTCTAGGACAAATTAGAAATGGGACATTAAAAATTATTACAATTTCACACTTTTCGAGAAAGAATGAGCAAAGCATCTACAAAGCTCAATAATATATCTTGCTTAAGCAAACATTTCTATTCATTTTGCTATATATAACAAGTGTTACACATTTAAACCTAGATTCAATGAATACATGTATAGGCATATTTGGAGATCATATACAAACCCTAAATTATCAATTACTCAAGTACATCCTAACTCATAGAGTAGAATGATTCTACATTTACGGCCTTTTGAATAATTGAAGCAATTTGAAGCCATCAAAACATACAATCAGTAAGATTCACACACACTAAGAAGCTCCATCATAGTTCCAACCATGTAAACCAAGGGAGGATAAATATCTACCTTTTGGCCAATGTGGCACTTTGAGGCCCACTCCACTAGATTGAGAGTTGGACTATATGGGCATCACACATAAGCACAACATACAAGAGTGACCTCAAACATACAACACAACACAAGCAAACACATTTAAAACAT
Source organism: Chamaecyparis obtusa (assembly GCA_027943335.1). Taxonomy (NCBI): domain Eukaryota; kingdom Viridiplantae; phylum Streptophyta; class Pinopsida; order Cupressales; family Cupressaceae; genus Chamaecyparis; species Chamaecyparis obtusa. Next base: position 309,275 of record BSBK01004590.1, read on the forward strand.
GGATCTAAGCTCTGATACCAAATGAAAGGGAAAGATGATACTGAAAGACCTCTGAGAACTATAATGCTCCTTTGACATCCTACGTTTTTTGGTTTATCTAGATTCCAATAACTTGATACAAGCACATGCTACTAAGCCATTCATGTTGAAACATGCATAGTTAATTCCCATCCATTGACCCTTAGAGGAAAGAAAATATAGTTAGCAAATCTAATAAATATTTGGCAGCATAATGACATGCAAGAACATGAAAGAAGAAGAATAGAAGAAGGATAGAAAAAGATAAGAAACACTGATATACATGGGGAAAACCCTTGTGGGTAAACAAACCCCACAATCCAAAGCATCAAACCAATGTATTAGTTCGCAACAAATTGTTACAAACTTACAACACCCTTGTAGGCTCTAAGCCTCTACATGGCGTCTACGTTTTGCTCTTCTAGAAGACATGCACCATGTAACCTTGCACATAACAACTTTACTTCTCTCTTAAGTCCACAAAAAAAAACATCAATTTATGATATTTACAAGTTTGAAGTAACTTTCAGATAAAGCCAAAAGAGGTGGGCTTCTAAAACCATTTGGCAGATTTTTTAACCATGTCTAAGCATGCAAACGACACTTGTACATCATTTTCTAACCTCTCTTACATGCCCCCAAACGAGGTGCTTCATTTTTGCTAATAATAGTATGACAAATGCTCTTACACACATTACAACTATCATAAAATTTGTCATATACGACAATATTTACAGTTGTAAAAGAATCCATATAAATAACTATGACTGATTCTCTTACAACTAGTCTTAACCCAACTTGGGCGCCCATATTTTCCTTGCTACATTCCTTCTAACACTTGTCCAGACTCCAAACTATCATAGAAAGTCATTATAACTTGTCATAAGAATTAGTCATACAATAATGACCTTACAAAGGGTTTTAACTTTTAAGATTGCGACACATAGCGAAAATATCTCTACCAAAGTGGGAGGCCTACTTTCCCATGTAGGGGAAAAATACGTCATTTGCATCTTCCATGTCTCGTCCCATCATGAAGGCAACTCACCATGCCATGTCACGCTAGATGATAAAATATGATAAGCAAGAAATTATAGTTAAGATATTTAATAAATTAATACAAGAGTAGGAATGGCTAAGTTTGAGGCACCTTAATTCCCAACACATAGCTCAAGGTAAAGATATTGAAGACTTTCCACGATGCACCTATTGCTGGTCACACAAGATTCTTCAAGACTTATAGGCAGATCTAGGAAAGGTTTACTTGGAAAGGACTTAAGAATGAAGTCCTAAAGTATGTTAGGGAGTGCCCCACTTGCTAGGAAATAAAAAATGAGCATACTTATCTAGCTGGTTTACTTCACACCCAGCCCATTCCTAATCAGGAATAGGAATGTATCTCTATGGATTTTATCTCTGGGCTACCTAAGGTTCATGGAATGAACAAGGCATATGTTGTCGTGGATAGGTTGACAAAGTTTGCACATCTCTTTGCCATTTCTACAACATACACAACATTGCCAGTAGCTGATTTGTTCCTCAGGGAGATTTTCAGACTTCATGGGATGCCTAGGAGCATAGTCATTGATAGGGACAACAAGTTCTCGAGCCTCTTTTGGCAGGAACTTTTGGATTGAGTTTACTCCCAACACTAGTTAACATCCATAGACAAATGGGCAAACAAAGATAGTGAACAAATGAGTGGAAGGGTATCTTAGGACAACAAGAGCATGAGTTAAGTAGCTGCACCTCTGAGAGTAATATCATGTCTTTCAGAATGTCACCATTCATGGGTATGAAACACCTAACTTTGTTGATTTTCTCTTAGGGGATAATAGAGTGCCCAAGGCGAGAGATTTGCTATAGGAGAGTCAAGATATTATGAAATCGTTGAAGGAAAACATGCAATAGACATAGAATCAACAAACTTTGTATGCTTATCAGCATTGTACAGATCATAGTTTTGATGTGGGTGACCTGATTTACTTTAGGCTTCAGCCATATAGACAATCCACTCTCAAGAAGAGTGGGTCAAAGAAGCTTAAGCCCTAGTTCTATGATCCTTTCAAAGTCTTCAAAAGGATTGGAGAAGTAGCTTATGAGCTAGAGCTACATGTTGGCAGTTGGGTACATAATGTATTCCATGTGTCTAAGCTCAAAAAGGCACTAAGGAATAATGTTGTTTCTTCATTAGTAATGCCGCTTTTAGATGAGGAGGCGAAGTTAATATTAATTCTAGAGGCCATTATCGTCTACAAGAAACGTATTCTGTGGAAGAGAATCATCAAAGAGTACTTGGTCAAATGGAGGAATATACTAGTAGAGGATGCCACATGGGAAAATGAACAAATATTGCAACATCCAAAGTTGGAATTGCTTTGGGACAAGCAATTTTGGGGAGGGCAAACTGTAATGCCCCCTTCCTAAGTGGTTTTGATTTGGAGACTGTTAGCCCATTTAGTTGGTTCCTGTAGGCTGATAAGTTAGGGTTAGAGGATTCGTGTTGACCATTCAATTTAGTTTAGCTAGCGACGATAATTGTTGCATGGAGCTTAGGTAGTTAAGTTTTGCATCATGACCATTTCTAGAGTGGATTCATGCAACTTGTCCATATTTACTATTTATAGCAAGTGACATGCTGGACATTGACTTGGTCAATTGGTAGTACTTCTATTTTTGGAATGTCAGTGGATGCATTCGATGCCAATATTTTGGCAATTAAAGTGGTCTAGAAGAGTTAATTTAAATAATGTTAAAATATTAAACTTAAATTAAATATTTAACTCTAGTGTTATTTAATTTAATATATTGTCTAGTGGGTGCTCAAGGGGACATTAGCTAACTTGCAAATATTAAATAAAATTCTCTTTTGAAGTGGGCACCTAAGTTGGGAGACATAAGGAAATATTTAAAGAAAATAAAAAGTGCAAATCCCTATGTTGGGTGTGGGAATTGGAGAAGCCTTTATAAAGGCATTTGGAGCTCATTTTGCATTATGCTTAGATTTGATATTGAACTATGAATTTGTCTGGATTGAACTTGTTCATTCCTTTGCTTTGTGAGGATGAAAACCCTTGCAAAGAACATTCTCTTCGTTAGTGAAAGATCTATTACATAGTTAATTTGGTAAAATATTGAATGAATTAATGAATGAGCAAGACACTCATTTATAGTTTACAAAGGCGATGTTTCTATTATGAAACAATCGTTGTTATTAGAAACATTCTAATAACGAAAGAATAATAACAATATTAGAAACATTCTAATATTTACAAGATTTACATTATTGACCATTAAAATAATAATAAACAAGATATTCAGGGATATTATTCTAATACCCTCCCTTAATGGTCAATTTGTCAACTACACCAAGGAACCCCCTGAACTTAACAAACTTATCTGGAAGGAGGGATTTGGTGAGAATATTTGCAGTTTTGTCTGCTATAGGAACATACTGCAAATCCACAGATCCATCCTCAACCAGTTGATGGATGAAGTGACAATGAATGTCAATATGCTTTGTTTGCTCATCGAAGATTGGATTTTTGACAAGTTTGAGCACCCCTTGATTGTCGCTAAAGAGGGGCGAAGGGCTTGCCTGAGACATATGGATGTTAGAAAGCATCCTTTGAAGTCAAATTGCCTCACAACCTGCTTTACTACTCTTTGATATTCAGCTTTTGTCGAGGAAAGAGATACGACCTACTGCTTCTTACTAGTCCAAGTGATAGCACCTGTGCCCAAAGTGAAGATACACTCGGAAGTGGACTATTTGTCATCAACAGAGCCTCCCTAATCCGAATTTGTGTAACTAATAAGTTTGGGATCTTTGGTTTGTCCATAGAGGATACCAAAGTCTGAAGTGCCCTTGACATAGTGCAGGATGCACTTCATTGTAGCCCAATGATCTGAAGTAGCAGCTGTCATGAAGTGGGATACGTAACTCACTGCAAAGTTGAGATCAGGTCTAGTGGCGGTGAGATTGATCAAATTGGCCACTAGTTGCCTGAATGCAGATTCATTCTCAACAGGAAAACCAGATTTATCAAACAACTTTAGACCAACTTCCATAGGTGTAGATGTAGGTTTGTAGTCTTGCATTCTAAATTTGTCTAGGAGAGCCCTTGCATACTTAGACTGAGAGATGATACCGTAAGACTGTTGCCAAACTTCAACACCTAGGTAGTAGTGCAGAAGCCCAAGGTCGGTCATGTCAAAAGACTGAAAATTTTTGTTTGATTCTCTGAAACAAAGATGCCGAATTGCCAGTGATTATCAAATCATCAACATATATAACCAAAATGATGATATCACTGCCAATAGTCTTGACATATAGATTTGAGTTAGGACTCCTCTGGGAACCTTGATCGGTGAGGTACTTATCAATTTTCATGTACCATGCCCGAGCAGCCTATTTGAGGCAATAGAGTGCTTTCACCAGTTTGAGCACCTGGTGTTCTTTACCAACAACCTTGAATCTAGGAGGATGTGTCATGTACACCTCTTCGTGTAACTCACCATTCAAGAAGGCACTCTTTATGTCCATTTGATGGACCTTCCAGCCATATTGAGTTGCCATGGCGAGGACTAAAGTGATGGTGCTCATCATTGTTGTCGGAGAAAAGGTCTCTTCATAATTGATTCCTTCACGTTGAGAGAAGCCTTTGGCAACGAGACAAGCCTTGTACTTATCTAAAGTACCATTATCCTTGTATTTGTCTTTGTACACCCATTTGCATCCGATGAGTTTCTTCTCCTAAGGTAGATCTGACAGAACATGTGTTATTTTTCAACATACTATGATGCTCAATCGTCATAGCTTCTTCCCACTTAGGTATCCCTTTCACCTCTGTGTATGTTTGAGGCTCATGCACATTGTGAATGTTAGCCATGGGAGAAAAATTGATAGAATCAGAAGGTTTGCTCTTCTTCCGTGTAGCTCTACTCTTGATGAGCTCATCATCATGAAGATCGCCAATCGTCTTAGCCCACTATTTAGGCCAGAGGGTAGAAGTGCCAACATCAGTAGCAAGAGGTGCGATAGGATCAGGTTCATCAAACAGAAGATCAGATGAATCTTGAGGGAAATTAGGTGTTGTAGCTACATGTCTGGGTGAGCCTGCAAGAGAAGGAAGTGGTGGAGATGCAGGAATAGGAACAGAAACAGGAACAGTTGGAGCCCTCCCATTAGGTGGACCTAATCGAAGATGGACACCCAAGTGTTGTACCTTAAGAGGTAGATCCTTTGAACTCACAACTGGAGGAGAGAGCGGAAATAGCCCTCGTTCTTCATCAAAGACCACATCACAACTAAACATGAGATGATTTGTCTCAACTTCAACTAGTCAGTAGGCTTTGTGATTATCACTGTAGCCGGTTAGCATGAGTTTCTGGCTCTTGGCATCTAGCCTAGTGCACTTTGAGATGACTGATTCTGAGCTTATGACCTGACCAGGCCTCTTTTGGAGTTTGTTTCTTGACAACTATAGTAGGAGAGCGGTTAAGAAGATAGATGATAGTGTGATTGCTTTAGTCCAAAATTGCTTTGGAACACTTGTGTTCAAGCATAGACCAAGCCATTTTGGTTATCGTGGTTTCTTCGCTCAACGACACCGTTTTGTTGAAGGGTGTAGGGTGTTGTTAATTGGCACTTTATGCCATGTTCACATAAATGGTAGAAGGTAGAGGAATAAAATTCTCCTCCATTGTCAGTTCTAAGAGTAACAATATGTTGATCATGCTCTTTTTCTACAAATGCTTTGAACTTTTGAAACAAAGCAAACACCTCTGATTTCTGATGAAGGAAATGTACCCACATTTTATGACTGAAATCATCAACAAAAAGTAAAAAATACGTGGACCTAGTAACAAGAGCAGCCATAGGTCCACAGATATTAGCATGGACTAGTTGTAATACCTTAGAAGCTCTCTAGGAGTCACCATCTGAAAACGGAGTGCAATGCTGCTTCTCAACCTGACATGGTGCACAAAATTTGAGGTTTTGTGTCTAAATCTCTAGTAGTCCAATGACAAGATCTTCTCGAACAAGCTGAGAAAGATAGTGCACATTTAAGTGCCCATATCGTTGATGCCAAGGTGTACTAACAGAGGAGCGCTGGGCTGTCATAGAAAGCTCCTGAGAATATCCCATGATCCTCATGACACATGACAACAGTAGACTTAGTCTCCCTATCAATGATTCTACACTAATGTGAACTGAAGATCATGTCTAGCCGAGGAGAATGTCTCAGAACTTGACTAATTGAGAGAAGGTAGAGTTCCTTTCCTGGAACATAGTACACATTGAGGAAAATTAGTTTCCTTCCTCCAGATTGAATCTGTATATTGCCCTTTTCGACAATAGTGTACTCTTCCCCTCTAGAAATAATTGAATTTGAGAATGGCTGAAAATTAGTGAAGTGGCGGGAGGCAGCTGGATCAATATACAAGACAAAAGATTTTACATGATCTGTAGGTCTTTTAGCCATGAAGGCGTAAAAGGTAGACTCATTTTGTTCATTGTGCTCCGCTACATGTGCTTTAGGTTGTGAACTAGATTGCTTGGCTTGCGCAACTAAGCGTTTACGACACTCCAACTTCATATGACCAAACTTATGGTAGTAGTTGCATTGAATATTCTTCTTCTTTGGGCCTTCTAATGATTGAGCAGAGGGATTCTGCGGAGAAGATATAAAATTGAGAGTTGGCTAAGAAAGCTCGTTTGTTGGAAGATGAACTGGTACCATTGCTGAATAGTTGTTTCTAGCGATCTTGCTGTAAAAGCATTATGCCGAGATTGGAAAGTGACACATCAACATGAGTGGAAGCAATGTTGACAATTTCAATGAAGTGCTTGTAGGAAGACATAAGACTTTTTAGGGTGATCACCACCATGTCTTCTTCCATTTTGCATCTAATTGCTTACAACTGATCTCTTATGTCCTTGATTTTATTGAGATGATCTTGCAGGGACACCCACTCATCCATCATGATTGTGAAGAGCATGTTCTTTAAGAAGATCTCGCGACTCTTATCAGAGGTTTCATGCAAACCTTTTAGATGGCTCCAAATTTCTGCAGCTGTTTTGCCATAAGGAACCTGCGACAGTTGATCATCGATGACTGAGAGTTTGATGAGCATGGTAGCTTCTCGATTTTGCTCATCAAATTTGTCCTGCTCTTTGCCTTCATTTATAGGACGATCAATCTTGCCCAAAATAATTTTGTCAAGACATCTGTATTCAAAGATCATCATCATATGTTGCTTCCAGGTACTGTAGTTTTTGCCGTTGAATTTCTGATTCCCCTCAAGCGGAATATTCGTCAAAGATGCCATTGCAGAATACTAAGGTCAAAGATGGTTGACCGAATGATGGCACAAATATCGAGGCTGAATAAGATCAAGGTAGAAAAAACATGTTTTGAACAAGACTGAGGTAGAAAAAAGACATTGATTTTGAGGGACAACAACAAATATCTGGGCATAGATCCCAAGACAAAATTTTTGAAAGACTTGAATTGTTTTGAGAGAAACCCAAAAAAGCTCCCGCAAAACCCACCAAGAATTTGCAACCAAAATTTCAACTTGACGAAAAATCAGAGGGTTTTGAAGAAACCCTAGCCGGCTGAGAAAGGTCAATAATGGTAGAAAACAAAGCTTTAGCAGATCAGAACCTTCAAAGATGGAGAAAAATTGCCATTTTTAGCAAAAAACGACCACAATGATGGTCAAAAATGCAAAAACATTGCACCAAAACCAGTGTTTTTGAATAGATCGCGATCCTAGGTTGAACAGTGATGGTCGTGAGTTGCAAAAACAGGCTGAAACGCATTGTTAATCGAAAAAGAACCTCTGTTTTTAACAAAATTGGACCACAGAAAGGGTCGTTTTGTGCAAAAAACTGTAGATAGAGGTCGAGCTTGCTTCTTAGACCAAGAGAATGGCGTCGTAGGAGCTTGCAGTTTGGAAAAAAACGTTAGAAACATAATTGAATCCTGAAAAAAAAACCAATTACGATTCATGAAAAGTGATCCACAAAAATTCTACAAGAAACCCTAATTGTGAGTAGAAGAACCATGATTTGCAGATTGAAGTAAGGCAAAGTTTCAAAAAATTTAAAGATAGATAATTTCAGAAAGAAATTAAATTTTTTTCGAAAAAATATTAACTTAGCTTTGATACCATATTACACAGGTAATTTGGTAAAATATTGAATGAATTAATGAATGCAAGATGCTCATTTATATTTTTCAAAGACAATGTTTCTATTATGAAACAATTGTTGTTATTGGAAACATTTATATTTTACAAAGACAATGTTTCTATTACGAAACAATTGTTGTTATTAGAAACATTCTAATAACGAAAGAATAATAACAATATTTGAAACATTCTAATATTTACAAGATTTACAATAATGACCATTAAAATAGTAATAAACAAGATATTCGGAGATATTATTTTAATAAGATCTAATATGCAGAGGCTTTATTCTAAGATTATTTTGGTGGATTTTAGATTTTTCATTGGTCACGACTTTCCTCTGGCAACTACAACGATTCCAAGCAAATATATAATGTGAAAAGTAATCTCTTGAAAACTGACAAGAGGAAGAACATTTTAATGCTGCACAAACTCCTTAGAAGATTGCCTTTTGATGGCCTTTTGCTTTAACTCTATAAGAGCGAGTTTACTATATTCTTCATTGATCATCTTGATTCCAAGATTCCAAGTCAGTCCGGGGAACGAACCATCACGATGATGCTGTGCCACCCTAACTACAATCGGTTTTTCATGCCTAAACTGCCTTCGTCTCGTCTCAAATCCTAAGAATTGTTCATTGTCTAACTTCAAACGGAAATAGACATCGTTCTTGATTAATGGAAAGGAAACTTTGTGTTGATGTTTGTAGCTGCAGGAGATATCCTGATTACTTGCGATGGTGCTCTTCCATATACTCGCGTTTGGAAATATGAAGAGACATGCGTTTGGAAATATGAAGAGACGCATTTGGAAAATGAAGAGACTTCCGGTTATAAATATGAAGAGTCTTGGTTCAAGTCTTGAAAAGTTACGTTTTTGAAGAGCTTCGACATTGTATATATAATATATCATTGCTTTGTGTGGTGTGATGCTTGCTGAGTTGGGTTATTCTATACAACTATAGATAGTCTATGGAGTCAATTCTGATATATGTAATAAGTTGAAGAGTTTGCAGTATTCAGTTGGAAGCATTGTACTCAGACCTCTATTATTTAATAAACGAGATATTTTTTGGTGTGGCTGGGTTTTTCCCCTCAAGTTGGAGGGTTTTCCCAGGATAAATACTGTGTCTTATTGTTTCTTTTCTGATGTTTTGCTGCTTATTTTCATTCCTGGTCTAAAACATTAACACTTTGTTCGACTATAGAATCAAAATCTCTACATATTCTCTCAAGGTGTCATGAGGAAAATTGCAAATGCTCCATCTTATTACAATTATGAATGCTATAGGATGTCGGTAAAAATTTCTGTTCATTGTGGAAATGAGAATCTGAATTGCATCTGGAGACTCTCTCAATATAAGCTACCTCCTCTCTATCAATCGTTTAAAATCCACTTGATCACAAACTGATGTAATCACCATGGGAAAACAATGGCAAGAATAGCAATTTTGTGTCATTTCTTCTTTTCATCAAACTTAAACATCCATCTTTTGATTATCTTGCCTCAATACTTTACTGATGTTAAAGCTAGATCAGATTGATAATATGAGAGATATAGATGCAATTTTAGTTTGCTTACTTTTATCTGTATCTCCACTAATTGATTTTCTTCTTGCAGTTTTGCAGCAATATATGAAGTTAATCTTCTTAAGGTTTATACAATGATGGTATTTCCATTCTATATGAAAATGTACAATGTGGATATAACAGAATTATATCCAATCTATATGTGTGAAAATGCTTGTTCTATAATACTTGAACTGCTGATCGTGTGGATGAGACTTGCATTGACTGTTGTGTATGCTTGTCTTGATTCGATCATGAGAAGTCTGTTTGTATATGTGTGGAGGCATGTTGACGGATAGACATGTGTCTCCACCAACATGTCTCACGATAACTCATCAAGCATTAACCGATACTAATTGATGCCAATCGGTGATAACGTTGAGTTTAATCCAACCGATGCCAATCGGTGATAACGTTGAGTTTAATCCAACCGATGCCAATCGGTGATAATGTTAAGTTTAATTCAACTGATGCCAATCGGTGATAACATTAAGTTTAATTCAACCGATATCAATTGGTGATATTCAAATTGATACCAAATAGATACCAATTTAATTGGTGATTAAATAACGATTATGATATGAAGCAATAGTGATGTATAATTTGATGTCATTCGATCTTTGAAAGAATATAAATCAATGATTAGTTAATTATATTAATAATATGAGAATAGATTAATATTTATTATTCTCAATTATGAATGTATGTATATATCAATATGAATAATAATAATTTCTATTATTATTATATATATTGGTATGTATATGTATGCATAATTTAATCTATTCTCATACTATTAATATGAGTGATAACTATTTTATCTGATCAAAGCTATAAACATCCACACCTGATAGAGAATACACCTAGATCCCAAGTTTTGTGATTGACTTCTATCTCACCTCCTGATACTTATAGAGCTCCTTTGTTGTGATTCTTGGTTAGATGAGTGTGTATGTGTGTGTGTGTGAAACTCTTGATGCAATATTTGAATTGCAATACTTAGTCTAAACATTCATCTCTTGTTTATTTTAGTATCCATTCCTTTTCTTGATTTTCCACAAGTTCTCTCTTGCTTGTGAAAATACCATCTTTGCACGGTTAGCTTTCTCATTCCATCATTCACGTAGAGTTCTTTCCACGTCTTCAGCACCATCCACTAATTTCTCTGGTTCTTTTTTTGCCATAGATTCCTCAAAGAGTTTTCTCATCTGCTTGTCTCCATCATCTTCTGAATTTTGTGTTTTTGCTGACTCTTTTCCTTTCATTCCCTCTTCTGTGACCCATAATTGTCTTCTCCCTTCTAGTGTCAAAATTCTTTGTTAATTTGCCTCAAAGGTGATTTGAGCTGTCACATAACATCTATTTTGATTTAGTTTCAATAGAAGGGATGCTCTTCTCATCAACAACAATTGACAGATTGGAGGAGACCATGTCCTCAAAGGGCGTGGGAGAATTTTGACCTAATTTATCTTCAATAGATTTAATCACTTCAATGTCCTCAATCCATGATCTTTGAGAGGGAGTAAGAGCAATTTCAGGTTCAAATGGAATTTCACATGCAATTTTCTTCATAGGATCATTTTGGTAGTCAAACCAAAAATCTACTTTATCATTAAAATGAAAGTAGTAATCACCTGCAACAGATGTGAAGCCTTTATCAGTTTTAGCACATTCCTCATGTATTCATTCTGCATTAGTGGCTTTCTCATAACCCTCACGAATCCAAGTACCCGATTATTTGTGATAGAAGTACACGAGGAATCAACTTCTTCCATTTCTTTAGAAGTATCAAAAACTAATTCCTCTCCTTGTATGTTGTTACCCTTATTTTCTGCATGTACAACTAAAGGATCTTCCTTCCCTTCATTTTCTTGCTTGATTCTTTCTTGTTCTTCCTTATTTAAGTGAGGTTTTAGTTTTTCCTCGCATTGTTTGATCACCTCATAGAACAATGTATATGCAGATGAAGAAAGGATCCATTCTTGCATAGCATAGATGTGATGGATGGGGGAATACCATCATTCTCATTGATTGCTAGAACTAGAATATCTTTCATGGCTGCAAAATATCTTCACCACGTGTGTCTTTGATCGTGGTGAAGAAGTGATGGAACATGTTGTGGACCCAATCCTGCAACCCCAAGTCCACAAGAAGGATACTTGTCCTGATTTCTGCAAATATCTTCAATATGGTCACCCATCTTGAATAATGTGTACTACTAGTGTCATAATGATCTTCAAAACTATCTACAATCAGGTGTACTACCTCTTTCATCGTGTTTTCATCATGGGGAACTAGAGGTCATCAACAACTTGATCTCCTCATCAGGTTGCCTCAACCATTTGTGTTGTTTTAAGGTGGTCATTGTAGGAGTTAGAGCTATATCTAACACTTCCGAGGATGACTCTTCAATGTGAATCAAACATTGTTCCACCCTTTCAAGTGTGCCCATGATCTCATCTTTTGATTTTCATTTATTACTAAGTTTGTGCCTGCTTCATATAGTGATCTTTGCAATGGCTTGATATCTTCTGTTCCTTGATTAATCAAGTTTTTCGACATTTACCCAAAGGCCGGCAGGTTTACTAGCTCTGATACCACTCGTAATGCCCCCTTACAGAGATACTTAGAATTTGCCTCCAATTTAGATATCAACTATAGCTTGAAAACAGTACTAGGATGTCACCTTTGATTTTCTTAAGGGCACAATTCTATCTTAATAATAGTTATGATGATCCATTGTGTATGTGTGTGTATCAATAGAAACAATGAACTTATAATGGTGCCACAATCTGATATTGAATTATTGTTAATGAAATCTGAGAGAATAAGAGTCTTGAATAAGCAATTGCTGTTTCAGATTTGACTGTGTTCATGAGATGAGAATAAGAGAGGCTAGGCCTCAATCAAGTAGCTGTGCCTGATTTATCTTTGTGTCTCTGTTATACTGTATGGCATTGTCTCTGAAATACTACCCTATGCGCACTTCTCCTTGCAGTAGGACGGGTTGACACCCCCCCTCTCACATTGATGTTAAAGGCTCTGTTGAGCGCTGAATATGAAAACCAAATAATAAAACAACTTTGATGTCCCGAAAGGAACTTGTGATCATCCTTATGTATTCTGCGATGAGATATGATTGAGAAGTTGTGTCTCAACTTCCACAACCTTTTGCAACCATTGACCAATTCATGCCTTTTCCTTACAATTAATTTGTCATTAGTTAAGTAACTACTGCAGATTGGAATTCTCCTCCTTGGACTATGATAATATAGAGGATAATCTCTAGTTCAAGGGTTGATCTAGAGTACTTTCTTTGACAGTGATTAGAAGGATATTGCTTGTCCATTCATCCTGTATTGTGTTCTTATGGACAGTGATTGGATCTGTTTTACACTTTCCTAGAACAGCGATAGTAACTAATTAATCTTTGATGGATTTACTATTCTTTTCTGGCAGTGATGATTTTGTTTGATGTGTGTAGCGCCCAATGTTTGCCATAGCTTGGGTCAAAGGCATTGTTGGTGCTTACAGGCTTTAGAAATTGAATGGGGACATTACAGTTAGTCACTTAGCACGAAGTCTTTGACTTGAATAAGGCAAATAAGTTTCCTAGTTATAACTGTTGGTTATTGCAGAAAAACAAGGAAATTGTGTTCAATTATTGCCTACATTTGGTGGGGAGTTAGTTAACAATTACTACCCGATTAAGTTTCCTTGTTAGCACAGCTAGTTATCACAATAAAATAAGGAAGTTGTGTTCAATAGTTGCCTACTTTTATGGAAGAGCTAGCTAACAGTTAACTATCTACAATAATGGATTTGATTGTCTTTGATTGGTGATTGCTGCAGTTAGGGGTATAAGGGAGCCCTCAATATAAAGGAGAGCATCTTTTTGGTAATTAAAAAAAATTGCAACTATGCCTACAGGAAAAGGAACTCTGCTACAACAGTTTGGAGCTTAGGGACATAGCCCTTCAAGATTGGACCTGTTTACGACCTTGGGTATGTAAACCCTCAATTGTAAGACAATTGTAGAACTTTGTAGGATGTTTAGAACCAGCAGGCTGATTTATTGTAAGTTGAGGGCGCCTAAGAAAATCCAGAATCCAGATTCATATATGTTGGGCACCCTAATGAATCATATTAGGGTAGTTCTTTCTATTGGTATGTATGTGTTAAGGAATTATATAAATTTCTATGTTAGCATTGTTTGTGTTGATTATTGTTCACATTTACCCTGTAATATTTCACACAAACTTCTAAAAATACAAATAATAGAGCAATAACAATGAAATCAGAATCCTGCATTTGCTGAAAAGAAATTTATATAATTTTTGGAAAATTTTCTGAATACAAAAGATGGACATCACAGGTTCATAAATAACCTATAAATTATTCACTCCAAAATAGAACAAAGCAACGCTAATTTTAGGTTGTCTTTCATTGAAGAAACAAAGATAAGCCGACTGCTTAGAATAAAAGCATTAAAAACAATGCCTAAATATAGCCTGCAGTCTACCCAGAATAGACTTGTAGTCTATAGCCTAGAATAGAGCTTATAATAAACTAATGATAGTGGTAAAATCAACAGCTTTGACATCTGAAAGTAGTGCCCAATATTAAACCAAAAATATACTCTGCACTTTCCTGTTCTGTTGCTTTACTAGGATTTTTGGCATTCTGCATACTTGTGTTTTGTTGCTGCACCCAACAACATCGACTAACAAAAATCTAATAGAATTTTTTTCTGCTTGTGTGGAACAAGAAATTACATCCTATAACAATGAATCTCTGTGTCACCCAAGCTATGGGATATAAAATATTAAGCTATATATACAATTATGGTGTCAATAATATTTCCTTTTGAAATCTAAAACATGTTCTCCTAGTGACTAGAATGCAATTTTTCAATTAACGTACAAGGTGATTTGCTTATTATATTTCATTTTTAGCTTTTTTTACCTAGAGGAATCAAGAGTTTATCCTAGCAACCTGGAGGTTTGTTCTTTATAGGGTCAGTGTGCCCACACCCTCTCAAGTATTGTACAATGAATTCTTATCCACACAGTGGGCAAATCAGGAGTTAAACCCATGACATGGCTACCTAAAGCAGCAGCCAAGGCCAATGAGCTAACTCCAAGGGTCTTGGTCAATTGTATTAAATATGTGTAATATCCCTAGCTGGAATAATAGTTTAATTCATCAAATTTTCAAAATCATACACCAACCCTAGCACTTTTTGATCACCAAGGCCAAGTGAGCTAACTCCAAGGGTCTTGGTCAATTGTTTTAAATATGTGTAATGTCCCTAGCTGGAATATTTGTTTGATTCATCAAATTTTTTGATCACCAAGGCCAAGTGAGCTAACTCCAAGGGTCTTGGTGAATTAGTTTTAAATGTGTAATGTCCCTAGCTGGAATATTAGTTTGATTCATCAAATTTTCAAAATCATACACCATCCCTAGCACTTCTTGATCACCATTGCCAAGTGAGCTAACTCTAAGGGTCTTGGTCAATTGTTTTAAATATGTCTAATGTCCCTTGCTGGAATATTAGTTTGATTCATCAATTTTTCAAAATCCTACACCAACCCTAGCACTTTTGATCACCAAGATCTTGCTGTGAACAAAGTGAGAGCTTATGGTGACTGGGATGCGAGTCAATAATCAAGTGTATTACACTTTTTGGGTGCAAGTCGCATTGTTACAATGCATGTAAATGCAATTTTAGAAAGTAGGTCTTGGTGGCAAAATCAATGCTGTAACAAATAAGTATATGGAAGCTATGCCTTCTAGATCAAATGCAAGTGATATGAGAGCCCTGGCAAAGATCCAAGTAGAGTTACATTATCAATCCATTAGACAGCAATGTTGAAATCATATAGTATTGAAAGAAGATTTCATGCTTCTCATCCAGCAGCAATAATAATCTGAAAGTCTCAACGAAACATTGCAATGTATTCAAAATATCAGAATTGATATGCTAAACTTTTGATATAAGCTCCAGGAAAAATAAACAGCATTCCCTGATTTTGTTTGGCTGTTATAGAATATAATTAAGCAACATGTAGTAATCAATAATCAGTAAAATCTGAAACACAACAACAGAAATATGTTGCAGTAGTCTCCAAATGTGTACAACAGGCTATAGGTGCACATAACAACAAAGAACTATGCGAAAACACCCCGTATGCTGATGTAGAGATTTTGAAATAACTCTGGATGGCTTGCAGTAATCTAAAGAAGTCACAATTCCATCATACTAATGTACGACTAGCCTGGTATTGGCTGTGGTTGATGTTAACTGCCTAGATAAACACCAAAAGGCGCAGCTATTCACCTTGGAAGGTGATAGGGCTTGACATGGAGCATTTACGGCTTGCAAGAATGGTATGTCTATTAGAATATTATTATTTAATTACTTTAATGGTCATCTATGTAATATATTGTAGATAAGACTGTTTCTTCAGTTTCTTATTAGAAACTTTTTGTTTTGTACATTTGTAGAATTCTTTATAATGATCTCTCGATCATTTGTTAATACATCAATTATTTACCAATTACTTGCGTAATATGGTATTAGAGCCTGAAGACTAAAAAATCGTTTTTCTAAATTTTCGATTTTTGGAATTTTGTAAGATTGCTGAAAAATGATTTCTTTGCAAAAAGAAGTTTTTGGGCCTTGGCTTTTGCAAATCGTGTTTTTTCTCTTAACCCATCGCTAGGGTTTTCGTGATTTCTTCTGCAAGAAAATACATCCTCGCACGCGGCCATTTTTGATGATTTTTTGGTCTTTTTCCTTCAAAACTCGATCCGTCTCTACAAATCTTCTCTTCTGCGCAGCTTTGCATTGGTCGTTCTTGCTTCATGCAACTCCACAAGTCTTTTTCATACTTCCCAACAACTTGTATTTGGTTGTTTTTGCCCTTCCGACTGCGCTTGATGGGATTTTGGGCCCGTTTTTTCTCTTGCAAATCGCGTCACTGTTGGCCTCTTTTCCTGCAAACAATGCCCATTATTTCTACTTGCGACATGTTCTATGATTTGCAAGCTTCATTTTCAACCTTGTATGGTCGTTTTTTGCCTCCGATGGATATTTTCTGCAATTTTTTGAAGGGATTTTTTTCTGATGGCTTGGGTTTCTTTTGAAACTCTTAGATTCTTTGCCGTCTTGAAAATCTAATTGTCTTGGTGGGTTTTTCGAAAGCTCAACTAGGTTGTCGTCAGAATTTTGTGGGTGCCTCAGTTTCTGTGCTTGAATTTTGTACTAGTTGGAATTTCATTTTGATTACAAATTTTTTATGGGTTTTTCGAGATTTCTTCTGGGTCTTCATCCGATTTTTTGGGTCAGCCAGATTATTTTTTTTGAAATCTGTGCCAACCTTACTGCATTATTTTTTGAAGTCTGTACCTACATCTGCCTTTGTTTCAGCTTATGTACTATTGCCTCTTCTTTGTTTTTTTGTTTTCTATGCATTGAGAGACGTGCACGATGGCATCATTAACCAACTTAATGTTGGAAGGCAGTCAGAGATTCCACAACAAAAATTATAACACCTGGAAACAGCGCATGCTGACAATCTTCGAATATTACCACTTGGCTGAGCTTGTTTTGGGCACATAAACTCTTCCTACCACAATCCAAGCAGACTGGGATAAATTTGATGACCGGAATCGAGAAGTTGTCACGCTTCTCAAGCTCTCTGTCACAGGTGATCAGTTGCCTCATATTCCTTCTAGTAAGTTAGTGTTAGAAATCTGGAAGCATCTCAAGGAGTTGCATGAGACATTTGACAAGAGCCGAGTGTTCTTCCCGAAGAACCAGTTGTTTTTGATCATGATGGATGAGCGCATGTCTTTATAGGAGCATCTCACGAAGATTAAGGACATTCGAGATATGATGGTCCTGACCGGTGCTGAGAGGGGAGGGGTGAATTAGCACCCACTAAAACTTAAAACCACTCCGATATAAATTAACTATTACTGCATGTAGAACAAATCCTATAAAAGAAATAACTAACACAAGATCATAGTAGCATAGAACACCAGATGTATCATGTGGAAACCCAAAGCGGGAGAAAACCACGGTGTGATTAGAACTCACAAATTTTGCACTCTTTTGAAGTGTGCCCTGTGAAAAGCCTTCCCTGTTAGGGGATTACAAATGCACTGTTAGATGGGACCTAGTTAACGGATTTAAAAATAAGGCCTGTTAAAACTTGCTTTGTTGGAGGACTTTAGAACATCTACTATATGTCACCCGGTTAAGGGATTTAATACAAGGGACCTGTTAATGTCCACCCAAATACTGGGATTTGACTATTGCAATTGTTAGAGAGCAATAGAGGGGTTGATCTTTTGAAATGACTCTGCTTAGCCTGATAAGATCGCTATTTCATCCACTGAGAGTTATCACCAGGCATCACAGGTATGCTCTCTTCAGGTTGTTGCGCTTCCTTGCACACTCTTCTCTTCTTCTTCCCCTCTCCTTTTTCCCTTACCGTAGCTTTGCTCAGCGTACAGGTTCACTCTTTCTCTTTGGCAGAATGAAGACAAATGATATTCTTCGCTAGCTAAAGAATAAATAGATTTCTTGCCCTTCTCGCTTTTTGCATGTTGCAATTTTCGTGAAGATCTCCTTTGGATCCATCATCCAGTCGAGTCTCAGTCATGAGAGGAAACATCATATGCATGACACAAGCTTTTTCTCAAGAAGAGATCTGCCATGTAGTCGTGTTTTTGTTTTGTAAAGGAAACATCAGATGCGTGTCACATACTTTCCCTTAAACGAAAATCTGCCATGATTTGTGCCATAAATCTCGGCATTAAATCCTTCAACTGTGGCTTTCACCGATCTTTTCCGTAACACAAAATCCTGTGTGATTTGTGCAACAAAACTTGGTAGAAGAGTCTCTTAAGTGTCCGTCAACTGTGACTTTCATCGGTTCACCGGTCTCAATGATACCGATCAGAGATGATTGGTTTACAGTGTACAAGTCTCTGTCTTTACCTGTCACTTCTCTATTCTCTGTCTATACTGGTCACTACTCCGGTCATAGACTTACCGGTCACTTCTCCGGTTAGTGACTTCACTGGTCACTGCCTTCACTGGTCGCTTCTTAGAGCAATAAGTGCATTTTTTCTCATCACCATGTCATCGGTTACCGGTTTCCTAAACAGTTTCTCTTGTCAACTGTTCACTACTATTGTCACTTGTTCCCTAGTATTTGGACAATGTTAGCTTAGACATTTAATGACATCAATGACAACACCACTTTACCATGTACCGGTTGCGTCCTTATCGGTAATGCCAACAATCTCCCCCTTTGGCATTGATGGCAAATATTGTGTTACCGGTCCAAATAATACTACCAGTTATCTCCCCCTTTGACAATAATGCCAAAGGCTTGTCAAACGACCACCTTTCTTGAAGATTGCTCCCCCTATAAGCAACGGTCCTTGGTCACCAATCTGGTTTAGATGAGGCTGATTCCTCTGTTTGAGCTTGTTGGATCGATGATCTCCTCTATCCTCTTTACTGAAGATCATGAAGGGGAATTACCCCTAATTTACCTCTTAAGATAATCAAAGGTACTCTTTGGTAAAGGCTTTTTGAATATGTCAGCTACTTGTTCTTTTGTGGGAACATATTCCAACTTGACTTCTTTGTTTTGCACTTGCTCTCTTAGATAGTGATACTTTATAGCAATGTGCTTCGCCTTTGAGTGCATAACAGGATTTTGGATATGTTTATTGCACTTGTGCTGTCACAAAATATTGCTATTGGTCCAGGTACCTGTTCTTGAATTCCTTCCAATATTTGTTTTATCGAAATTACCTATGTGCAGTTGATTGCTGCAACAATATACTCAGCCTCTGCTGTAGATTGTGAAATGCAGTTTTGCTTCTTGCTTGTCCATGACACAATCCTTTCTTCGACAAAGAATGCACCTCCACTTGTGCTCTTTCTGTCATCAATGTTACTGGCCAAGACTGCATTGGTGAACACTTTTAGCTCAAAACCTCCTTTGTGAGGAAACCAAAGACCATATTCTTCAGTCCCCTTTAGATATCTAAAGATTCTCTTTACTGCAATCAAATGTGTCTCTTTTGGGTTTGCAACGAATCTTGCCATAGTACCTACTAAATGTGCAATGTCCGGTCTACTGTGCACAACATACTGTAATTTACCAATCATTGATCGGTAAACTGTCTCATTAACCTCTTTGGCATCATCCTCCTTTGATAACTTGCAGTTAGTTATCATTGGTGTGCCAACCGGTCCGGATTATTCTAGCCCAAATGTTTTAGGAATCTCTTTAATATACTTGGACTGAGATATGAATATACCTTCATTGAACTGATGAACTTGTAGACCTATGAAGAATTTTTTTGCTCCAATCATGGACATTTCAAATTCTTTCTTTATCTCTTCAGCAAAGTCTTTGCTCATTTTATCATCTCCTCCAAAGATGATATCATCCACAAATATTTCAGCAATCAGGTTCCCTTCTTTACTGGTGTTGAGATACATATTGTTGTTGTCACCTGTTCTTGTGAATCCTATGCTCAGGAGTTACCAGCCCTTGGGGCTTGCTTCAGTCCATGGAGAGCCTTCTTCAATTTGCAAAACATATCAGTTTTTTCTGTGGATGAGAAGCCCTCCGGCTGCTCTATATGCACTTCCTCTTCCAGTATACCATTCAAAAATACAGATTTTACATCCATTTGATATACTTTAAACCTTTTATGGGCAGCATAGGCAAGTAGAATTCTTACCCCTTCTAGTCTTGCTACCGGTGCAAAGGTTTCCCCATAGTCTAGTCCCGCTTCCTGTGTAGACTAGCCTTGCTTTTTTCCTCACCACCTTTCCTTCTTCGTTCAGCTTGTTTCTGAACACTCACTTGGTTCCTATAACATTCTTGTCCTCAGGTCTGGGTACAAGAGTCCATGTTTCATTCTTTACTATTTGCTCTAGCTCCTCTTCCATTGCCTTGACCTAGTTGTCATTCTCCAGAGCTTCTCTGGTAGTTTTAGGCTTTATGCTGAAAAGCAAACAGGTACTTTCTCTAGCCCTTTTCCTGGTTAAAATGTTATCACGCTTGTCACCAATAATGTTATCAGTGGAGTGATAGGTGACATATCTTGGCAGAACTGGTCGGTGGTCCCGGTCTTCTCTTTCTGGTTGAGGCACATTTCTAGCAAGATCATGAACAACTTCCTGTTCATCTTCTTCAATTGGTCTTATGTTTTGATCCCTTCCTTGCTCAGGAACATTACCCTGTTCCATGGGTCTGTTTACCTATTCTCCTTCATCAACAGTTATTATTTCATTGAATTCTAAATGATCATTTGCATCATGGCCCTGGTGACTGTCAGATTCACCTTGACTGATCTTATCCCTTTGTTCTGAATGCTCATCTATCTTCATGTTTGCACTCTCCACTATTTTTCTTGTTCTTCTATTCAGTCACCGGTAGGCTTTACTTTTGGTGGAGTAACCCAAAATTATGCCTTCATCACTCTTTGGCTCAAACTTGCCAGAGTAAACATCTCTCTTGATGTAAGAGTTGCTTCCAAATACTCTGAAATAGCTTACACTGGGAGTATGACCAAACCATAACTCATATGGAGTTTTACCGGTTCCTTTCTTGACTTGAACCCAGTTCAGTGTATATACAACGGTGCTGATTGCTTCTCTTCAGAAGTGATGGGGTAGATTCTTTTGAATCATTAGAGTTCTTGCATAGTCTATCAGAGTCTTGTTTCTTCTTTCAGCGACTCCATTTTGTTGAGGGGTTCTAGGTGCAGACATCTGCCTTTTTATCCTTTGTTCTTCACAGTAGTTGGTAAACTCTTGAGAGGTGTACTCACCTCCTCTGTCCGACCTTAGACACTTCAAGTTCTTACCGGTCTCCTCCACTCGGGGCCTTGTAAATTTTAAACATATGGAAGGCCTCTAATTTTTCTTTTAGGAATAACATCCACATCATTTGTGAAAAATAATCTACAAAGAGCGTAAAATACCCGTCTCCATAGTAGCTCTTCGTCCTCATTGGTCCACACAGATCTGTGTGAACAAGATCCAGTACTTTTTTAGCTGAATAAGATTTGCTGCTGAAGCTTGTACCTATTAGTTTACCCAACTGACATTCTTTGCACATGACCCTGTCTGGCTTTGTGATATCAGGAAGCCCTCTGATTGACTTCTTCCTACTCACTTTGACTATGCTATCAAAGTTTATGTGGCAGAGTCTTTTGTGCCACAACTAGCTATTGTCATCTTTTTCCATAAGACAAGTTTTCTCTGTTTCACCTTTTGCTGTTGTTATGAGGCATGCCCCCTTAGTTGAGTTTAGGTAGGACAGGTTCCCTTTGCTCTGTCTACCGGTGGCAACTTGTGCTCCTAATTGATTCTTGACAATACATGATCCCTGTCCAAACTCTAACAGGTATCTGTTGTTGTTCAATTGAGCCACACTCATCAGGTTGTACACAAGTCCTTCTACCTAGTACACATCATCACAAACAACTTCTTTACCAAGTGCTATTGAGCCTTTGCCTCTAATAGCACAGGGAGCATTGTCTCCAAATGTCACTGATCCACCATCATTAAGCTTCAAGCTGATGAACTTCTTTTTGTCACTAGTCATGTGGTGAGTGCATCCACTGGCAATGATCCAGTCCTCACATTGGTGGGAGTTGGAGATAAGTGCCATTTCACTTATCACTGTGCTTTCTTCCTTTATTGCCACAAAGGCAATTTCATCATCTCCTGACTCTTCAAATTTGTTGTCAGTGACACCTTCCTCAGCAAGGTAGCACTCCTTTCTTTTGTTCTTGAATCGGTTGAGCTTTTCTTTGTTATCATTTTTTGAACACCTGGCCGCAATGTGTCCTATCTTATTACAAGAAAAACATTTCAATGGAAGTTTCCCTTTGTACTTCCCTTTTCCTCTCAGAAATTTCCTTGCGATGAGTGCTTCAAACTCATCCTGCTCTTGTTCTTCTGAGAGCAGATTGTCAAGGAAATGACCAGACCTCTTGGTAAAACTATTACCGGTCTCTCTTCCTTTCTTGGTGGAAGCAATATTCACAGAAGCCTTAAAAGCAACATCTAACATAGGTAAACTGTTATCATAATTGTTTAATTCAAAAGCAGTTAACTTACTAATAAAAGAGTCGAGTGACTTGTGATGTGCTCACCGATCTGAGCTCCTGTATGGCTGAGATCTTGATAGCATACTGTGGCCTCAACGTCCTCAGTATCTTGCTTATCACATCTTGCTCACTCAGTGTTCCTCCAGTGCTTTTGATAGAGTTCATCACTTCTTTTATTTTGTTGTTGTAGTGCTCAATGTCTTCACCTTCATTCATCTTCATGTCATCATATTTGCCTTTGAGGCTTTCTATTTTTGCTCTTTGAACATGTGGGTCGCCTCCATACACAGTTTGTAGCTTTGCCCACATTTGACAGGCTGTAGTCAGATTTTCAATTTCTATATACACGTTGCTAGGCAGCGTATGACTATCATATCCATAGCAGCTATGTGTTCACTTTTGACCTTTAGTTGATCAACCGTCAAGGTAGCGATATGTTCGGTGTAATCTGTGATCACATGGTTCCAAAACTGATCTTCTGTAGTTTTCATGTACAGCTTCATTCTGCTACACCACAGACTGAAGTTTTCCTTGGAAAACTTGGGTCCTTACTTTCTCATCATTTGATCTTTTCCTTGTTGCGGTTAAGCAGCACAGAAAAAGGACGTAGCTCTGATACCAATTGATGGTCCCAACCGGTGTTGAGAGGGGAGGGGTGAATCAACACCTACTAAAAGTTAAAACCACTCTGATATAAACTAACTATTATTGCATGCAAAACAGGTCCTATAAAAGAAATAACTAGCACAAGATCATAGCAGCATAGAACACTAGATGTATCACATGGAAACCCAAAGTGGGAGAAAACCACGATGTGAGTAGAACTCACAAATTTTGCACTCTTTTGAAGTGCGCCCTGTGAAAAGCCTTGTTAGGGGATTACAAACGCACTGTTAGATGCGACCCGGTTAAGGGATTTAAAAATAAGGCCTGTTAGAGGCCTTTAGAACATCTACTAGATGTCACCCGGTTAAGGGATTTAATACAAGGGACCTTTAAATGTCCACCCAAATATTGAGATTTGACTATTGCAATTGTTAGAGAGCAATAGAGGGGTTGATCCTTTGAAATGACTTTGCTTAGCCATGACTTTTCATCCACTGAGAGCCATCACCAGGCACCACAGTACGCTCTCTTCAGGTTGCTACGCTTCCTTGTACACTTTTCTCTTCTTCTTCTTCTCCTCTCCTTTTTCCCTTACCGTAGCTTTGCTCAGCATATAAGTTCACTTTTTCTCTTTGGCAGAATGAAGGCAAATGATATTCTTCGCTGGCTGAAGAATAATTAGACTTCCTGCCCTTCCCGCTTTTTGCATGTTGTAATCTCCGTGAAGATCTCCTTTGGATCCATCATCTAGTCGAGTCTCAGTCATGAGAGGAAACATTAGATGCTTGACACAAGCTTTTTCTCAACAAGAGATCCACCATGCACTCGTGTTTTTGTTTTGTAAAGGAAACATCAGATGTGTGTCACATACTTTCCCTTACACAAAAATCCGCCATGATTTGTGCCATAAATCTCGGCATTAAATTCTTCAACTGTGGCTTTCACTGATCTTTTCCGTAACACAAAATCTTGCGTGATTTGTGCAACAAAACTTGGTAGAAGAGTCTCTTAAGTGTCCGTCAACTGTGACTCTCACCTATTCACCGGTCTCAATGATATCTCACTAATCAGAGATGATTGGTTTACATCCTTCCTTATGCAGTGTACAAGTCTCTGTCTTTACCTGTCACTTCTCTATTCTCTGTCTATACCGGTTACTGCTCCGGTCATATACTTATCGGTCACTGGTTCGGTTAGTGACTTCATCGGTCACTGTCTTCACTGATCGCTTCTCAGAGCAATAAGTGCATTTCTGCTCATCACCATGTCATCGGTTACCGTTTTCCTAAACAATTTCTCTTGTCAACTGCTCACTACTATTGTCACCTGTTCCTTAGTATTTGGACAATGTTAGCTTAGACATTTAATGACATCAATGACAACACCACTTTACCATGTACTGGTTGCATCCTTACCGGTAATGCCAACAAGATTAGCTTGAACCTATTGGTCGGAAAATGGAGGAAGATATGGTAGTCATCACCTTGAAGAGCCTACCAAAATCTTATGAGCACTTTATAGAGACTCAACATTACTTCTACTAATGTTGATTTGAAATTTTCAGAGTTGTGCACCAAACTTCTACAGCAGGATCGTTGGAAACAACAGTTTGGTAGCAGTGCCACCTCATCCTCTTCAGAGCATGCCTTTGCAGCTAAATCGTTTCACAAGGATAAAGACAAAGCTCAACCATCTTAGTCATCTCAGCAGAAGGGCTCCATTCAGTCTTAGGATGGTTCAAAGAAGAAGGTTTAGTGTAACTAGAGTCACAAATATGGCCATTTTCTCAAGGATTGTCACAATCGATTGGCTTCTGAACAATGGAAGTAGGGAGGGTCTCAGCCTAAAGCTAATGTTGCCGAGCACACAAAGCAGAAAGAGTCTTCCTTTTACGCTTTCATGGCTAAAAGACCTGTAAACCATGTGAAATCTTTTGCCTAGTATATGGATTCTGGTGCTTCTCGACATTTCACTCACCGGCGTGACTGGTTTACAAAATTTTTTTCCTTTACTGATTTAGTCATATTTGGAGGAGGTGAAGAGTATATTGTTGTCAGCAAGGGAAACATTCAGATACAGTCTGGAGGGAGGAATCTCATTTTCCTGGCATTGAACTAAACCTACTCTTAGTGATTCAGATCATGCGGCATTCTCCTTAGCTTGATGTGGTATTCAGTGCACACAAGTGTTCGATTGTTGATTGTGTGACACGCACCACTATTGTTGTTGGCATTGAGGATCATGGTCTATATAGACTTGTGGATATGGGTGATTCTCTTGAGCATGCATTCGCAACAAATCATCTTCTATTAGCAGTCTTTGACATCAGCGATATGGTCACCTGAACATTCATTACCTTGCTCAGCTTGTTCAGGAAGATTTAGTCCATGTCCTACTTGAAATTCAAACTTAGAATCAGCGAGTTTGTGGAGCTTGTCAGGCTGGGAAGTAGCATAGGACACCGTTCAAGGATGGTGACTCATGGCGAGCCAGTAAGGTACTACAATTGGCCCACGCTGATGTATGTGGTCCAATGAATACTCCTGTTAATGGGTGCAAGTATTTCTTACTTTTTTGCTGATGATTTTTATAGAAAAATGTAGGTTGAATTTCTTAGACAAAAATTTAAGGCCTTAGTAGAAAAAGAGTTTGGTTGTTCTATTATATCTCTTAGGTCTGATAATGGGGGGGAGTTTTGTTGTATTGCTTTCTCCGCTTTTTGTGATACACATGGCATAAAACCTTAGTTAACCACACCATATACCCCTCAACAAAATGGTGTTATAGAACATCGCAACCGCACGATTACAAAAATGGCTAGGTCTATGATGGAACACATAAATGTTCCTAAGAAATATTGGGCAGAAGTAGTGTTTATTGCAATCTATCTCCTTAATCAGTCTCCCACACATGCAGTTAAAGGGAAGACACCTGAGGAAGCTTGGATTGCTCGCAAACCTAGGATCAACCATCTGGAAGTTTTTGGCTCTTTAGCATATGTATGGATTCTAGATGCTCAACACTCCAAGTTGGATTCCAAGATTCAGAAGCTCATGTTTACAGGTTACAGTGACAACCATAAGGCTTACCGGCTGATTGATGTAGACACTGATCGTCTTATCTTTAGTTGCGATGTTGTCTTTGATGAAGAACGAGGACCTTTTTTAGCTTTCTTCGTTTGAGCAAAATTCTAAAGATCAACTTTTGAAGGCTTCTGATTTGGTTGTCCGTTTTCCATTGGGTTCACCTGATGGGAGGGATGATGCAGATTCTGTATTTGATGATGCACTACCTGAATTTCCTTCGGATGATGCCAATCTTCCACTTGTTGGAGATTCCCTTCCACCTCTAGCTCAAGTTCTTCCTCCTCCTAAGGTTGGCACATCTACTCTTCGGCCTAAATGGTGGGCCAAGACCATCAGTGATCTTCATCTTGATGAACTCATTGAGGGAAGATTTTCTAGAAATAAGGGCAAGCAACAAAATATAGTTAACTTTGCTCTCATGGCCAACCTTCATAGTATTTATGAGCTTTAGACATTTAAAGAGGCATCATGGATTCCAGAGTGGGAATAGGCAATGGATGCAGAATACCAGAGTCTTCTAAAGAATAACACCTGAGCTCTCTCTGATCTTCCTCCAGGGAAGAAGCCCATTAGTTGCAAATGGGTGTATAAGGTCAATGGTACCTTAGATAAATACAAGGTCAGATTAGTTGCTTGAGGGTTCACATAGCAGGGGGGCATTGACTAAGAGGAGACTTTTGCTCCTACTGCCAAGATGAGTACAATTCATCTTCTTCTCGCCATTGCAACTCAGTTTGGATGGAAAGTCCATCAAATGGAGGCTAAGAGTGCCTTCCTCAACAATGAGTTGCAGGTAGAAGTCTACATAATGCAACCTCCTGGTTTTAAGGTTGCCGGCAAAGAACACCAAGTATGTAGACTCAAGAAAGCACTCTATGGACTTAAACAGGCTTCTCGAGTGTGGTACATCAAGATTGATCAGTACTTGGTTGCTCATGGTTTTTAGCATTGCCCTTGTGACAGTAATCTGTATATCAAACGCTCTGGTGATGATGTTCTCTTTCTTGTTGTCTATGTCGATGACTTGATCATTACTGACAGTTCAACACATTTGATTGCAGAAATCAAACAAGACCTGTGCAAGGATTTTGATATGACAGATTTGGGGTTTCTCCATTATTGTTTAGGTGTTGAGGTTTGGCAGACTGATGGTAGCATCTTTATTTCTCAGCCTAAGTATGCTAGGAACTTACTTGACAAGTTCCGAATGCAAGATTGTAAACCTGCTTCCACGCCTATGGAGAAGGGACTGAAGTTGTCAACCAAGTTTGATTCTCCTCCTATTGATGAAACCACTTACAGGCAACAAGTGGGTAGTCTCATCTATTTCACTGCCACTAGACTTGATCTCAGTTTTATAGTGAGCTACATTTCATGCTTCTTGACAGCCCCCAAGGCTGATCATTGGGTAGCAGCAAAGCGTGTGCTGTGTTATGTGAAGGGCACCTTTGATTATGGACTTCTTTACACTAGGAGTCATGATTCCAGATTTAGTAGATTCACAGATTTAGATTGGGTAGGTTCGGTCGATGATAAGACGTCAACCTCTAGATATGTGTTCATTTTGGGATCTGGTGCACTCACTTGGACTAGTAAAAAAATAGCATGCAGTCTCACTCTCCTCCACAAAAGTAGAATATCGAGGAGCTGTTAAGGCAGCTTGTGAAGCAGTTTGGCTTTGTCAGATGCTTGCGAATATACAATTGTCTCAAGTAGGACCGACTCCCTTGCTCTCTAACAATTTGGGAGTTCTCAAACTTGCCAAGAATCCAATCTTCCATGTATGAACCAAACATGTGGATGTTCATTGTCATTACATTCTTCAGTTGGTTGAAGACGAGACAGTTTAGTTGCAGTATGTTCCAACAATGGATTAGACTGTAGACATTCTCATCAAGCCTCTTGGTCCAGATAAGTTTGTTAAGTTCATGGGACAGCTTGGTGTTGTTGATAGATTGACCATTAAGGGAGGGTATTAGAATATTATTATTTAATTACTTTAATGGTCATCTATGTAATATATTGTAGATAAGATTGTTTCTTCAGTTTCTTATTAGAAACTTTCTTTTTTGTACATTTGTAAAATTCTTTATAATGATCTCTCGATCATTTGTTAATACATCAATTATTTTACCAATTACTTGCATAATAATGTCTAGCTGAAAGGTGAAGTCAAAGGACAAAAGTCTTGCCAGCCAGTGTTAGTATAGATGAAACAATGAATATAAAGTCTACACTAGTGATAGAGCCCCTTTAAACTCTATTCAATCATCAAATCCAAACTTCATTCAAGAACTTGCATGGCCCATTTCTAACATCTTTCTAAACCCAACAATCCCGCATGGCAATGGTATGATCACAAATAATTGATGTGATTGGTCTAGAGCTAAGTGGCTGGTCCCTGTTCGGAATCGGTTTTGGGTTCTTGGGTTTGATCAAAATATTCTTAAGGGTGGGTTTGGGTTCTTGGGTCGTCCATCTATATATATATATATATATATCCTAGAATAAAAAAAATGTAAAAGAAAGTTAAAATATCATTATAAAATTATAAAAAATAATATAATACTAATAATATAAATATAAAAAATAAATTATAATATATAGTATGTTATACTCTAATAATAAAATTATAAAAAAGTAATATAATACTAATAATGTTAATATTAAGTATTGTGAAAAGTGAAAACTTAATGATATCACCATAAGATCCACTTCTTCACAATAAAAAACAATTCAATTTCTACATGTCATTGACCTTTTCATCATTATGCTTGGGTGCTAGGCATAATTAAGGAATCGTCTTTGCTGATTTTTTAGACATGGTGCTGCATCATAGATAATCGAAATTCCCTTGAATGCACATATGTTTGAACTCTTTTGCTTACTTTCAATTCTTTTGTTTTGGAACATAAAGTCAGGATCCTTATTTAGTTTGGGAATTTGAGTTCCTAACGAACTCTCCTTTCGCATATACCATCCTGGTTTTGCAAATTCTGTTTTTGGTCAAATTTGGATCTTAAGATAAGTCAGGGATATGATATCCCAATGGATTCTCTTTTCCATTCGTAAGTTCCCAATTCTTGGACTTCTTTGAGCTTGTAAATGCCGTGCTGATGTTCTTCATTTTATCTTACAACACAAGACTTCATTTTGCAGCATGCTTAATGTTTCACAGATGGCTCACTTTGTGGAATCGATTTGTTCTGGTCTTGAGAGTAAGTGCATTCTCCTTTATATCTGGAGTGTCTGTTTAACAGGGCAATGATTTTTTACTGCTTTTTTTAAGCTCGCCCAATTTCAAACTCCAAATTCGGGTGAAATTGAAGTCACAAAATTGTTGCAGTAGCAGAAAGCATTCAGAAATTTGGCAAAAAAGCAGAAAACATTAAAAAAATCAGCCGAAATTTGTCAAGTATCAATTTGTGTGAACCCACTGGCAGAAATGCGGACCCTATTCTAACCCCTTGAGAATTGTATCCAAATCCGGACCCAGTTTGAACTGAACCAGGACCCTGGGGGTCTAAGGGAGGGACCCGATAACGTAGGTCTAGAGTAATACATCATTTACCAAGTGCATTGATTCACTTTTTAAAATGGCATGGCTGATGTGAGGATTTGTATGATACTCTTTGATGAGTTTCTAGATTGCAATAACTAGCATTGAAAACAGTAAAGCTCGTTTGACCAGCATAATACCTCACCAAGAAAGGCATTAAGATTTGCTATAACAAATGACAATATACTTCTTCAATCTGGATTCCTTTGAAATCTCAAATAAACTCAAAATCTGTCATTCTTCACAAAACATTGGATAATCAAATCAAGCACTCCTAGTGAAAATTCTTTAACTATCATTTTGCACAATGATAAACCCTAGATGAACTTACACCTGAAGAATCATAGGTGTTTTGTCCTCTAATTCGATAATCTCAAGAGTTTCCGTACTCAGAGTTAGATAAACACTAGGCTTATTCTATGGAAAAGATAATTTTTTAATAAAATGACCTATTCCCCTCTTTAGCAGGTCCTTAAATATATCAACTTGGGTCCCCAAACTAAAAGTTTCATTTACAGGCATAATATTTTAATTTAATATTATTTTCAATAGATGCCCATTCAAGGTTAGCCAGCCACCCTGACTTAAAATAGTCTGTAACTCCTTCACCAACAAGCTATTTATAATATATTCAATAATAAAGTATTCCATGAAGTTAACAAAACCTTATATGCCTCATTTAGTTGCCCAACTTATAATAATAAATAAGTTGTCCTTCTAATGTTTCAATTAATAATACTAGGATCAACTAAAAATTATTTTTAAAATATCTTCCCTCACCTTTCCCATGAGCTTATGGAAAACACCTTTCCCATAATATTATGGAAAATAAAATAATAAGTTTAGCCATACTTGATTATCTTCTATTTGAAAAGGGGTCAATGACAATATGAGTAGTACCATTACAACTGCTAACCTTGACATATGTAGCAGAAAGAAAATAGAAATTGTTTTTAGCATCCTACATGTTAGAGCAGTTAATCAAGATTGTTAAAGAGTGTCTTGAACAACTCAATATTGTGGTATCTGAAACCCGAAACTAAAACTAGAAAGCTACAAAATCATGTAAGAGGCAGGGGATGAACCCTTAGCAAATGATTATATACGTAAAATACGCTAAGAAATAATCATTTGAAAGTAGGATGACTTGTTAGGAACTTACCAAGGCAAGATAAATAGGTTGATGGAGGCTTTAGGTTGCATAAGAGTTCAGAGAAGATAGAAGGGCTAGGCATTGTCGTTGATCACCATAAAAAGCTAACGCTGTGTGCAATGATGTATTCAAAATCTCTTGTGGTTTGAGAGGGCTTGACTAAATAAACATATTTAATGAGCTAGAGCGTTGTATTTTCATGCAAACATTAGCAAATGCGAAAATATAACATGGAATTTTATTGACAAAGAGTGCAAATCCAAATATCAAAACCCCATGTATACTTTTCAAAGACAGTGGACTAAAGATTTTTCAACCCTTCTGATCACCAATGATTGTGTTCTCAGGTCAGGAGATGCAAAAATTCAATTTTTTTCCTAAGAATCTGTCAATCAGAAGAATCTCCAATCCAGCATTTATTTAGACTTGAGATGACATCTGCATTATTATGATATCTGTTCCAGATGGAAGAATGTTTGTTCTCCAATCACAACAATAGCTCTGAAGAATAAGTGTGATATCTTCCTTCCTTTTTAATTTCACTGCCTCGTATGGTCTTCATTTTTTAAGTCAGCAAAAACAGGAATTGTGAATCTAATATATGTGCACTTCTTTTTTCCTATTTTAAGCTTTCTTGATGCCATTATAGATGCCGATTCTTCTTGTATCTTCCAGTTTTTGGGTATGCATATATTTGTGCTTTCACATTTGGCTATAGTCTAGAGGTTTCAACTAATTATCACATTATTTTGCATACCAGATTTGACATTTACAGTTTCTTTTTCTTTTTGATGATCAGATTGGAGCTTTGGCGTGATCAGCACATTGATTTTCTACAACGAGGCATCAGTCGCCTTGGGCCAGGCCATTCTGTGTTGGATGCAAAGTACAGATCTTCCCATTCGTTCTGAATGTTGTAATCTTTTGTGATCAGAAAAAGGGCTTTAAAGCAATCAGATGAAGTGAAATTATAAACATTCAAATCTGGCAAAGATTCTTCCACTCTTTGATCTATGCAAGTCAAAAAATTGAAATAATTATTTATTACAATTTATGATACTTTAGCCCATGCATGCATAGCAATGAAGGTTTGGTGCTTTTTCTTGCAGATTTCAATATTTGACAATTTATGTCCTTGACTCTCTATTCCCAACTCCATATCTGACAAGTAAAAGACCTAACTAACGAGGATCAAATCCTCCTGCTCTTCAAGCTCCACAAACTCGGGCGGGTGTACCTTTTTGATCTGCCCTTTTCTGCAAATCACAGAGTGGAAAATGTGCCTATTAACACAGATATCTAACATTCATTGCATAAAACTGTAAAATGAAAAGATTTTAATAATTTGATTGATGTCGTGCGATCCATAACCAAACCAGTGCTAAATCCTAGGGTACAGAGTCTATTGGAATATACATCAACTAGATCATATTACTAAAAAGAAGACCAGCCCACAAAAGTAGAGTATGCCTTACAGACAACCTTCAACACTTTTATGCATAATCATCAAATTTGTGCCCTTCCCAAAATCCCCTGAAACCTATTCAAAGGAATTATATCTCCCTTAGAGACAACCCCAAAACAGACCCCATAATATACCTTGTAAATTAACAAATTAGAAATGCATTACAGATCTAATTCATAAGAATTCAAAGCAAGAACACAAAGACAAATTTGCACCAGAAAGAGGCTTGAACTGTATTTTTATTTTTATAATCAGCTTCAATACATTCAAAACAAACTCAGTATATTAAGACTTCAGAACAAAATCTGCGACCACAAATTACTTTCATTCAACCTCCCCTTTCAATTGTTTTTTACTTGCTATATATATCACTAGCAGTCTTGGAATCCTGTTATGAATCAGGATGCAACAAGCTATGGACTGCTAGGATAAAGACAAAAATTTGTTACAAAAACAGATATAACAGTATTTAAACAAGTTTGTAACAAATTTTGAAATAAAACAAATGGCATCTTTGTCTGGAGATATTCAAAACAGCTTCTTCAGTTGTCATGAACAACCAAGGTCATTTTCAAATAGCTGTTCTCCCTGTGCTCATTGTTTAGATGCCATGTGTCTTCTACTCATCCTCTTCTAGCAATGGGTCGACTATAGCTGGTTTTCTTTTCTTCTTCTTCTTCAAACTACTGTACCATTTTGCCACCTCTTCATCAGATGGTCAGTCAAAAGATTTGATCTCATTTAATTGTTTAATTGTCTTCTCCCATCTGGAATCAGTTATGGTCCTGACCTCAACTGTAAATTTTGCAAAGTCCATCTCAACCTTGAACATGGTGTCTAATATTTTGTTGAAAGCCTCCATGTCTAAGGTGTCCCTTGTAGCCAAGAATGATTCCTTTTTTGCCATCTTGGCATCAAACTCCCCTTTCCATACAGTTATCTCTTTCACATTTGCACTATCATCATAGATAGGGGGAATGGAAGGGCTATAGTCAGCAACAAATACATTCATTTTTACCTTAGTCTGCTTTGCCTTTCCCTTAAAAAAAGAGAGATGAATTGATTGCATCAATCATCTCCCTGGTATCTGCAATTGTCTCAGGTAAATCTGGCCTATATTGCTGCACAACCTCTATCTTTTCAAACAGAGCTGCCCTACCCGACCATACAGTGAAAAGTGGCTCTAGTGTAGCCAAAGCATCAGTGACATCCTTCTCCAATTTCTGCAATGTGACATGTGAATTGTGTACAACATCAACACATTCTTTGATGGCCTGCATCCTATGATGCAATGCATTCATTAATGCTGTCAGTGCAACCTCATTTCCCTTATCATCTGATTTCTTCTGCTCCTGTGGCTCATCAATTTGCATTGGCTGTATACTGGAAAGGGCCTCTGCAGCAACACCTAAATCAGTTTGTGCATCTATTGATGCATCTCTCATTTCTTTATGCTCTGTTGACTGCTTCAACTCTTTAATCTTTTCTTTAGCCGCATCCAGTTGTTCCTGGGTATGTGCACATTTCACTATCACTTCTTCATATTTTTTAGCCACAACAGTCAATTGATGGTAAGTCTCTGTATATCTTTTTGAAATCTGCTTTGTTTTGGCCAAATTTAAGAAGGATAATTGCTGGAGGGCAGATGCAACCTCAATGTCTCCTGTGTTCTCCAGGTTCCAAATTATCCTATCAGCTCTCTTCTCCTATTGTAGGTTGACCGCATGAGGCTTTTGGGAAGAAGGTGCTAACTGCCATAATGCAAATGTTTTTGATTTGTGATCAAACCCTGATCCTCTGACTATTTCACCAATCTCTGCCTCAGTTCTGAACAGGGGATCTGACTGTTGTTTGATCTGGTGAATTACAAATGCTGATTGTAAATCCCAGTCTAGTAACAATAGCATGCCACTTCTCATTACCAGCTCCCTAGCTTGATCCACAACAATTTGCTCAGATTCTGGATCATACTCCTTTAGAGCTTTTACAAATTGTTCTTTCTTTTCTCCTTCATCACCCTCAAAGGTGAGAGTAGACCTAATCTCCTTTTCCTTGAGCTTGTATAGAAAACTCTTGAACTCAAGGGTTTTGATGAACTGATCATCACTCATAAATTCTTGTGCCTCAAACACTCGTTCATCTAGCCTTAGAGCCATTGGCAATTCTATTTCTGACACCTTCTTCTCCTCAAAAGGGATGTTAGCCAGTTGTTTTCTGATGCTTTCAAAATGAGGACCATGTCCTGGGACTAGAGCACTGGCCTTGCTTTCCAAAACTCTCCTCTCAGCCCTTACCATCTCAATATCTACCATTGGGTCATGAGAGGCTGATTCCTCTTCCCTGCTGCCAGCTTCATCTTCAGAGTCAGCATTAATTGCTGCTTCTTGTAGCACAACTTCCTTAGGCATCTGAGCCATCAGTTTCTCATAGGCATTAATCATCTTCTCAAAGCTATCAAAATATGGAGTGTCAGGGAAAAAACCGGAGAAAGATTGATCCATTTCCTTCAATTCTTTCTCTACCCTTGCCAAGTCTTGCCATTTCCTGCTTCTCTCTGCAATTTCATCCATGCTAATCCTATTTCTGATTAGATCTTTATATTCTAAAGGTTCATGATCTTTCACCTTTTGGAAGAAAGGGATCATTTCTTTACAAACTTGTTTAATGAAATCTTCAGAATCACAATATCTTGATATAGCACATGGCATCCTAAAGTACCTAAGGAATTCATTGATCTGGTCCAAGGCCTTCTTCCCTATGTAAAATAGTGGACTCCCCACAACCTAGGCAAAAGAGTGCCTTTCTTATGCTTCTCTAACAAGTCCTTATCCGCTAGGGTTAATTGCCAGATGAATTCTAACCAGGCTATCTAGGTGGCACTATCCTTGGCAAAATATGAGGCGGCTGTGAGCACCCATAAACTCTAATGGTAGTGACATTGTCAAAAAAGAAGAAATCCCCCCAGCTATGCATAAAATGACAATCATCTAAAAACTGCATAGGCCTTAATACTTTTCTCACTCTCCCTACTAATCTTTCAATCGGGGTTCCTATCATGGTATACAAGGGTTCTACTATCCAATTTTGAAAACAATTAAAATTAGATAAGCGGGAAGAACTGTCCGAAACCTAAGTCCATCTTTGCACCGGTTGTAGACAATCAAACTCATGTCTGTACAACTCGAGCTCATCATTCATGCTCTGGTAATTGTAGAAGAGGATCAAGTGCATTAGCAAAGAATAATGCTTAAACTTAATCTTTGAGGGTTTCACAACTGCAACAATCTCTTTCAAACCCTCGTGAATTCTACTGACTATCCACCCAACATAGTTATAGTCTTTGTTGACATGTGGATTTTGAATGTCCAAAGACATTTGTAGCAAGTCAGCAGTAACAGTTGAATCTCCCTTGATACCCAACACCTTGTAGTGAGCATAGACGGTGCACTGGAAGAAATGATGGAACTTTGTTAAGTCATAGGGTGGCATCAATTCGTTAGGAATAATCACCTTTTTGCCAAGTGCTCGAGGGATGAATTTCAGCATGACATTCTTTTTAATGAGCTTGTGGAATTTCATGAAGTAATCACCCGCTTTATCCAACTCAATCTCTGTCCACATAGCACTTGTGATATCAAAGGCCTCAACACTACTTGCTTGATCAATTCTTACAAGCTTAGACATGTCTTTTTTCCTTATTACTCCTGTTACATCATCATACTTCCTCGTCAACTCTCTCAACAGGTCAATGTCCATGTAAACATGTGGGCATATCAATTTTCCCAGACCTAAATCTGAGGGTTTTGAAATAGGAACTCCCTTGATTCTGTTCCCCCATAAAAAGTGGAAAAGAGAGGCTCCATTCATGCCAGGCGTATCTACATTCTTGCATTGGCCCCATGAATAACTCCATTGGAATTCATTGGCAGCATTTGAATTTGAACACGTCGGGAGCATCTTAATGAATTCATCAGACAACCTACTACCTCTCTCTTTCGTAATGAGCGATCTAGAAGTTGATTGACTCATCTTGGTATGTGCTTCAGAAAACTGCAACTAAGAAAACTCTTCAACTATTGCTCAAATGTTGGCCTTGCAACTGAAATCTTAATGCAACTGAAAAGCATAAAGCAAAGTACTTGACAATTCACAACACACACTCCTTTATAACTTTTCAAGATATTTTATGCCATCACCTCAATGCACTGTCTTTCATCATTAGATCTTCAATGCAATCTTTGCTACATAAATTCATTGTCAAGTTGATGAACTGCAATAACTTCGGCTTTTTTGTTACATTTCCAAGATACATTCATGTACTTCAACGGGTAGCTCTAGGTGTCACACAATGATTGGCTATCTTCATATCCTTTTTTGCCTTTTGCAGAATCCTCGCTTACTCGCCAACATTTTTCATCATTTCCTCTTGACCATAGCAAGTCCGCGACTAGCATTTTCTACCATTTTGGCCAAGTCGCCAACATTTTCTCCTAACCGCCTTCTTACTCCTGGCTTTGTGAGCAACACTTCTTATTCACCTTTTTTCTTCATTGCTAGCTCGCTAGTATTTACTTCTAACTGCTACTTCATCTGGCGAGCTGGCGACTAACCCTCAATCTTCTTTTCTGCAATTGCCACTTGTCATTCTGTCGTCAACTCGTTGAAAGGAAGAGAAAATTCTTTGACACCCTGCGACCTAGTGAGCATTGTGACTAACATTTATCGTTTACACTCGCTAAATCGCCAACACTTTCTTTAACTGCACCAATCATTTGCGAGATGGCGACAAGCATTAAATAGTCATCATCGTGGACATGTGATGTCATCCTTTATCTTTTGGGTACCATGATCACAGGGTGGACATGTCTCATAAGAGAGCAATCCCACGATCATTAATCATTCAGCAGCTTTAGATAACAGCATTACGACCACCGTTGGATTGAAACACATTTGCTCAATATTTATCTTCATCCCTAACTCTGACAAGGACACATCGTCTGCCAGGTGTCGCTCTCTCGCTGACTCGCTAGAAGATATGCTTCATGCCTTGCGAGTTGGCAAGCACCGCAAATTTGATTTGGGAAAATGGATACGTGGCAAGATCCTGCTAACTCGCAAAACAAACATCTAAGTCATCAGAAGAAACCACGAGTTAGCGATTGATAAAAGATTTCACATTCGCCAGGTCACCATGATTTTACTGACTGCCACAAAAGTTTGCGAGCTGGCGCCTGAAGGATTAACAACCCTCTTTGGATTGCTACGGTTAGTGAACAACTTATCAAAAAGTCTGCGACCTAGCGACAAAGGCTTTTGTTGGCATTAGGTGAGTAACCGGTAAGATTGCACTGGTACATGGCAAAAGAGGTATTGTCATTGATTGACAAAAAGGTGGACTAAGGATACCAATGTTCAATTTGAGAAGCAAGGATAGTAAGGCGAGGAAAGACTATTTTGGCAACTGCTGACACTGTGCAAATAAGAAGAGACTATATTTGTTATTACTACTATTCTAACTGATCATTAGAGCAACTGGTAACAGTCACCAAGGAAGGATACAACCAGTAACAGGAATTGAGGAAAGGATGCAACCAGTATAGCCAGAGAAAGGCAAGGTGACAGGTTAAAGCTCTTACTTGTGCACAACCTAAGGATCTTTACCAGTCAAGTGAAGACTTCATGATTGATGAACTGGGGAAAGTCATAGAAAACAAAAAGTTATCTAACTCTTAGACTGGGATTTACTGCACAAAATACGGTAGACTTTGAGTTATCAAGACGATCGGTACAAGGTGCGATTGGAGGTTTTAATGCTGGAGTTTGTGGCATTAAAACAAGTAGATATCTCTTGTGAAGGAAAGCTTTTGACATGCATCTGTTGTTTTCTTTCATAAAGCAGATAAAGCATAGCATGCATTTGATATTTCCACAGTGAACTAATACTCCACTAGGTGATGGATCCGAAGGTGATCTTTAAACAGGTCATGCATGTAAAAAGCAAATAGGGCAAGAAGTCTATATATTCCTCTGCGTGGCAGGAATATAGTTTGCCCTCATTCTGCCAAAAAAAAAGGGAGTGAATCTGTACGCTAAGAAGAAGCTAGAGAGGTAAAGAAAAGAAGCAAAGAAGATTGTGCAAAGAAGCACAACTGTCTAAGAGAACATACTTGCAGAGACCGGTGATGATTCTTAGTTGGGAATAACAGTGATCTTATCAGACAGAGGCAGTGAATACACTTCTCAAGAGTTCACTTACTACTGTGAGGAACAGGGAATAAAAAGGCAATTGTCTGCACCAAAAACTCCTCAACAAAATGGAGTAGCAGAAAGAAGAAACAAGACCCTGATTGACTGTGCAAGAACCCTAATGATTTAGAAGGATCTCCCCCATAACTTCTGGAGAGAAGCTATCAACACTGTGGTTTACACATTGAACCGAGTTCAAGTCAAGAAAGGAACCGGTAAAACTCCCTATGAATTATGGTTCGGTCACACTTCTAAGTGTAGGCTACTTCCGAATTTTTGGCAGTAATTGTTACATTAAAAGAGATATTGTTGGCATTAAGAGATGGTAACCGGTAAGCTTGCTATCGGTACATGGCAATTAAGTATTGTCATTGATTGGCAAAAGAGAAAAAAGGAAGGAGGTGTATTGACATCTCAACCTAAGGTCTAAAGATCTAAGGAGGACACTAGTAGTAAAAAGACTGGTTTGGCAACGGGTGACAATATGCAAGAAAGAAGAGACTATATCTGCTCATTAAGAGAAACCGGTCGCTAAGCCAAGTCCATCGGCAACCGAGGAACGGACAACCGGTGTCGACAATGCAACTGAGGAAAGGGTGCAACCGGTAAGCAGAGGAAGGAAAGGTAACAGGTCAAAGTTCTTACCTGTTTGCAACATAAGGTTCTTAACCGATCAAGTGAAGACTTCGTTATGGCAAGATAAACCGGGGAAGTAATAGTCAACTATCTGTTAAAGAACTCCTTGACCGTGATTTATTGCACTAAATCGGGAAGACTTTGAGTTAACATGATGATCGGTTCAAGGCGTGTTTGAAGGTTTTAAAGCCGGAGTTTGTGGCTTTAAAACATGGAGTTATCTCATGCGAAGGAAAGGTCTTAACACGCATCTATTATTTTTTTCATAAAGCAAATAAAGCAAGGGCATGCATCAGATGTTTCCTTAGAGAACTAATACTCTTCTGGGTGATGAATCCGAAGGAGGTCTGTAATTAGGTCATGCATGAGAAGCGCAATTAGGGCAAGAACTCTATATATTCTTCTGCCTGTTAAGAATATAGGTTGCTCTCATTTTGCAAAAGCAAAGAGTGAACTTGTACGTTGAAGAAGCTAAGGTGAATAGAAAAGAGAGAAGAGTGTGTAGAGAAGCACAACAGAAAAGGAGAACATACGAACGGTGACTGGTGATGTTTCTCAGTTGAGTATAACAGAGATCTTATCAAGCTATGCAAAGCTATTTGTAAAAGGTCAAATCCTTCTATTGTTTTCTAATAATTACAATAGCTAAATCCTAGTATTTTGGGTGGACTTTAACATGTCCCTTGTATTAAATCCCTTAACTGGTTGACATCTTTTCAGGTGTTCTAAGTCCTCTACCAGGCCGACACTAACCGGCCTTATTGTATCAAATCCCTTAATCGGGTCGCATCTAATAGTGCGTTGTAATCGTTTAACAGGGAAGGCTCCTAACAAAGCACACTTCAGAAGAGTGCAGAATTTGTGAGGTCTCCTCATACCGTGGTTTTCACCCGATTTGGGTTTTCATGTGATAAATCTGGTGTCACTTTGTGGTTGATTGCTTGATGCTACGTTTATGCTTGAATTTATTTTGCTTACAGTTATAATTATACTTAATTAGATTTATTGAGAAGAAATTTTATAGGTGCTGATTCACCCCTCCCCTCTTAGCACAGGTTGGGACTGTCAATTGGTATTAGAGCTTCAGGTTTCCTCTCTTTACTGCTTAACTGCATAAAGAAAAAGTCAAGATGATGAGAAAGGAAGGACCGAAGTTTTCAAACGAAAACTTTACTTTGTGGTGCAGCAGAATGAAGCTGTACATGAAGACGACCGGAGATCAATATTGGACTCATGTAACCACTGAGTAGAGTGAACCCACTGGTACCCTAACACTTGAAGATCAAGACTGAACACACGACTGCCATGGATATGATAGCCAACACACTACCAGATCATGTCTATGTTGAAATTGAAAATCTAGCAACTAGTATATGGAGGCGACCCAAATGTACAAAGAGCTAAGGTTGAAAGCCTCAGAGGAAAGTATGATGACATGAGGATGAATGAAGGAGAAGACATTGATCAATACAGCAACTGAATCAAAGAAGTGATCAACTCCATCCAAAGCGCCAGAGGAAAACTCAGTGAAGAGGAGGTGGTCAGCAAAATACCGAGAATGCTCAGACCTCAGTATGCCATCAAAATCTCTGCCATTCAAGAGCTCAGATCGGTGACCACAGATCAAGTCACTCTAGACTCCCTAATCGGTAAGTTGACTGCATTTGAATTGAGTAATTTTGATAATAGCTTACCCATTCAGGAAGCAACTTTTGAGTCTTCTGTCAATATCTCCTCCACCAAAAAGGGAAGAGAAATCGGTAACTGCTCTATCAGTAAGATTGGTAATCTTGTTTAGAATTTGCTCTCAGAAGAGATGTAGCAAGATGAGTTTGAAGCACTCATCGCTAGGAGATTTCCTAGAGGAAAAGGGAAGTATAAAGGAAAGCTTCTTCTTAAATGTTTTTCTTGCAATAAGATAGGACATATTGCTGCAAGATGTCCAGACAATGACAACAAAGACAAGAGCAACCGATTAAAAAACAAAGCAAAGGAGTGCTACCTTGCAGAAGGAGTCATAGACAATGAATCTGAAGACTTTGAAGATCCAGAAATTGCATTTGTTGCAATAACAAAAGAGAGCCCAGTGGTAAGTGAAATGACATTTATC
Source organism: Chamaecyparis obtusa (assembly GCA_027943335.1). NCBI lineage: Eukaryota > Viridiplantae > Streptophyta > Pinopsida > Cupressales > Cupressaceae > Chamaecyparis > Chamaecyparis obtusa. The sequence continues at coordinate 351,088 of BSBK01004590.1, forward strand.
TCAAGATCTCATCAGCATGATGATTGGATCATTGACAATAGATGCACTCATCACATGACCAGTGATAAGAACAAGTTCATTAGCTTGAAGCTCAATGAGGGTGGATCAGTAACCTTTCGAAATAATGTTCCCTGTGCTATCAAAGGTAAAGGTTCTATTGCACTCAGCAATGATGCTATCTGTGAAGATGTGTATTGGGTAGAAGGACTCAAGTACAACTTAATGAGCGTTGCACAACTGAACAACAAAGGTTTCCTGTTGGATTTCAGACAAGGTTTTTGTGTTGTCAAGAATCAATCCGGAGCTCATGTTGCAACTGGTAGACAGAGCAAAGGGAACCTGTTCTACCTGGATTCAATGGAAGGAGCTTGTCTCATTGCATCAGTCAAAGGAGAATCAATCAAGATTTGTCTTGTAACCAAAGAGGACAATAGCTGGTTATGGCCCAAGAGACTTTGCCACATAAACTTTGATAGTATTGTCAAAGTGAGCAAGAAAAAATCAGTTAGAGGACTCCCTGAGATTACAAAACCAATCAAAGGTGTTTGTAAAGATTGTCAGTTAGGAAAACAGACAGGAACAAGTTTCAGCAGTAAATCTTTCTTTGTTGAAAATGTTCTAGATCTTGTGCACACATTTGTGTGGACCGATGAGAACAAAGAGCTATTACGGAGACTAGTACTTCATGCTTTTTGTAAATGATTTCTCAAGAATGATCTGGACACTCTTTCTTAGAGAAAAATCATAAGCATTTCACATGTTCAAAATCTACAAGGCTCGAGTGGAGAAGGAGATCGGTAAAAGCTTTAAGTGTCTGAGATTAGACAGAGAAGGTGAATGCACTTCTCAAGAGTTTACTCACTACTGTGAGAAACATGGCATAAAAAGGCAGCTATCTGCACCTAGGACTCCTCAACAAAATGAAGTAGTAGAAAGAAGAAACAGGACACTGATTGACTATGTAAGAACCCCTATGATTCAGAAGGATCTTCCTCATCACTTCTAGAGAGAAGCTATCAGCACTGCTGTCTATACACTGAACCGAGTTCAAGTCAAGAAAGGAACCAGTAAGACCCCCTATGAACTATGGTTCAATCATGCTCCTAGTGTAGGATACTTCATAATCTTTGGTAGTAATTGTTACATTAAAAGAGATATGTACTTTGGAAAGTTTGATCCCAAGAGTGATGAAGGAATATTTTTGGGTTACTCTACCCAAAAACAAAACCTACCGGTGTCTAAATAAGAGAACGAGAAAAATAATTGAAAGCATCAATGTAAAAATTGACGAACATTCAGAACCAATTAAGAAGACTGGTCATAATGAACATGACGGTTTGAAAGGTCACAATGAAGGAAATCTCTTTGAGTTCAATGAAGTAACAACCGAAGATGAAAGAGAAGAACATGTGAACAGACGTTTGGAGCAGGAGGCTGTACGTAAAGTTGACAGACCAACTCATGATGATGAACAAGAAGTTGTTCATGACCATGATGAAGAAATTGCTCAACCGGAAGAACCTGACCGGGAACTGCGACAGATTCTTCCAAGGTATGTCACATATCACTCAACTGATAATATAATTGGTGACAAACATGCAAATGTCTTGACCAGGAAAAAGGCTAGAGAGAATACCTGTTTGTTTTCCTGTATAGAGCCCAAAACCACCAGGGAAGTTCTAGAAGATGAAAATTGGGTCAAGGCCATGGAGGAAGAAATTGAGCAAATAGAAAAGAATGATACATGGGTGCTTGTGCCTAGACCACAGGATAAGAATGTCATTGGGACAAAGTGGGTGTACAGGAACAAGTTGAATAAAGAAGGGAAAGTCATAAGAAACAAAGCAAGACTGGTTTGCAAAGGATATGCCCACGAGACTGGACTAGACTATGGAGAAACCTTTGCACCTATGGCCAAATTGGAAGGTGTAAGAATTCTTCTTGCCGATGCTGCTCACAAGAAATTCAAACTATACTAGATGGATGTCAAGTCTGCTTTCTTGAATGGAATATTGGAGGAGGAAGTTTACATTGAACAACCGGAAGGTTTCACATCCACACAGAAGGGTGGTATGGTCTGTAAACTGAAAAAGACTCTTTATGGGCTAAAACAAGCTCCAAGGGCTTGGTATGGGAGGTTGCATTCATACCTCCTGATCATAGGATTCACAAGGACCGGGGACAACAACATGTATCTCAAGACTGGAAAAGATGGGAACCTGATTGTTCAAATCTTTGTGGATGACATCATCTTTGGAGGAGATGACAGGATGAGCAAAGCCTTTGCTGAAGGAATGAAGAAAGAATTTGAAATGTCTATGATAAAAGCCATAAAATTTTTCATTGGACTACAGGTCCATCAACTTAAGGAAGGTATCTTTGTTTCTTAGTCCAAGTATGTAAAAGAAATTCTTAAAACTTTTGGACTTGAAGAATCCAAACCGGTTGGTACTTCAATGATAACAAACCTCAAATTATCAAATGAAGATGATGAAAAAGAAGTGAATGAAACACTGTATCGGTCCATGATAGGGAAATTATAGTATGCAGTACATAGTAGACCGGACATTGCACATGCGGCTGACATAGTTGTAAAATTCTCTGCAAACCCCAAAGAGACACATCTGATAGTAGTGAAGAGAATTTTCAGATAGCTAAAGGGGACTGAGGAGTATGGCTTGTGGTTTTCGCACAAGGGAGGCTTTCAAGTAAAAGTTTACATTGATGCAGACTGGGCTGGCAATATTGATGACAGAAAGAGCACAAGTGGTGGTGCATTCTTTCTCGGTGGGAGGATTGTGTCATGGACAAGTAAGAAACATAATTGCATTTCACAGGCTATAGTAGAAGCTGAATACGTTGCTGCAACAATCAATTGCACACAGGTAATCTAGATCAAACAACTACTTGAAGGAATCCAAGAACAGATACCTGAACCGATTGCAATTTACTGTGATAGCACCAGTGCAATAAACATATCCAAAAACCCTGTCATGCACTCCAAGACAAAGCACATTGTCATCAAGTATCATTACTTGAGAGAGCTGGTACAAAACAAAGAGGTAAGATTGGAGTATGTTCCCACCAAAGAACAAATTGTTGATATCTTCACAAAGCCACTACCAAAGAGTACTTTTGAGTATCTCAGAGGTAAACTAGGGGTGATACCCCTTCTTGATCATTAGTAAACTTGCAAAGGTGTTCATCAGTTCATTATGCTTCAACAGAGGATTTCACCTCATCTAATCTGGATTGATGAAAAGGACTGCTGCTCGAAGGGGGAACAGATTTGATAAAGGTAGTCTTTTTGACTAGCCGTTGGCATTATTGTCAAAAGGGGGAGAGTTTGGCAATAAATTGGTAGATGACTGACAGTGGCATTGCATAGTGATACAAGTAGAGATACAAGCTTAGGACAAGTGATATGATTGGCCATTAAGGTTTTTCCATCAATGCCAAAGGGGGAGATTGTTGGCATTAAGAGATGGTAATCGGTAAGCTTGCTACCGGTACATAGCAATTAAGTATTGTCATTGATTGACAAAAGAGGAAAAAGAAAGGTGTATTGACATCTCAATGTAAGGTCTAAGGATCTAAGGAGGACACTGGTAGTAAAGAGATTGGTTTGGCAACTGGTGACAGTATGCAAGAAAGAAGAGACTATATCTTCGCATCAAGAGAAACCGGTCACTAAGCCAAGTGTATTGACAACTGGTGTTGACAATGCAATCGAGGAAAGGGTTCAACCGGTAAGCAGAGGAAGGAAAGGTAACAGGTCAGAGTTCTTACCTGTTTGCAACATAAGGTTCTTAACCGATCAAGTGAAGACTTCGTTATGGCAAGATAAACCGAGGAAGTCATAGTCAACTATCTGTTAAACAACTCGTTGACCAGGATTTACTGCACTAAATCCGGAAGACTTTGAGTTAACATGATGATCAGTTCAAGGCGCGTTTGAAGGTTTTAAAGCCGAAATTTGTGGCTTTAAAACATGGAGTTATCTCATGCGAAGGAAAGTTGCTTGACACGCATCTATTGTTTTTGTCATAAAGCAAATAAAGCAAGGGCATGCATTAGATGTTTCCTCAGAGAACTAATACTCTTCTGGGTGATTAATCCGAAGGAGATTTGTAATTAGGTCATGCATGAGAAGCGCAATTAGGGCAAGAACTCTATATATTCTTCTACCTGTTAAGAATATAGGTTGCCCTCATTCTGCCAAAGCAAAGAGTGAACCTATATGCTGAAGAAGCTAAGGTGAATAGAAAAGAGAAGAAAAGAGAGGAGTGTGCAGAAAAACACAATAGAAAAGGAGAACATACTAGCGGTGACTGGTGATGTTTCTCAGTTGAGTATAACAAAGATCTTATCAGGCTATACAAAGCCATTTGTAAAAAGTCAAATCCTTTTTATTGTTTTCTAATAATTACAATAGCTAAATCCCAGTATTTTGGGTGGACTTTAACATGTCCCTTGTATTAAATCCCTTAACCGGTTGACATCTTTTCAGGTGTTCTAAGTCCTCTACCAGGCAGGTACTAACCGACCTTATTGTATCAAATCCCTTAATCGTGTCGCATCTAATAGTGCGTTGTAATCGTTTAACAGGGAAAGCTCCTAACAGGGTGCACTTCAGAAGAGTGCAGAATTTGTGAGGTCTCCTCACACCGTGGTTTTCACCCGATTTGGGTTTCCATGTGATAAATCTGGTGTCACTTTGTGGTTGATTGCTTGATGCTACGTTTATGCTTGAATCTGTTTTGCTTATAGCTATAACTATACTTCATTAGATTTATTGAGAAGAAATTTTATAGGTGCTGATTCACCCCTCCCCTCTCCGCACCAGTTGGGATTGTTAGATATGTATTTTGGCAAGTTCGAGCCAAAGAGTGATGAAGACATATTTCTGTGTTATTCTACCAAGAGTAAAGCCTACCAGTGTCTGAATAAGAGAACGGAAAAAATAATAGAAAGTATCAATGTGAAGGTTGATGAATATTCAGAACCAAGAGGGAAGATCAGTCATAATGAACATGACACTCTGGAGGATCACAATGGTAGAAATCTCTTGGAATGTGATGAAGTAACTATTGCAGATGAAAGAGAAGAGCATGAAAATAGATCTTTGGAGCAAGATGCTGTACCTGAAGATGACAGACGAACTCAAGAAGATGAACAAGAAGTCGTCATGACCATGTTGAAGAAATTGCTCAATCAGAAGAATTAGACCGGGAACAAAGATCGGTTCTTCCAAGGTATGTCACATATCACTCAACTGATAACATTATAGGTGGCAAACATGCTAATATTTTGACCATAAAAAGGCTAGAGAAAATATCTGTTTACTTTCCTGTATAGAGCCCAAAACCACCAGGGAGGCTCTAGAAGATGAAAACTGGGTCAAGGCCATGGAAGAAGAGATTGAGCAAATAGAAAAAAATGACATGGATTCTTGTACCAAGACCACAGGACAAGAATGTCATTGGGACCAAGTGGGTCTACAGGAACAAATTAAATGAAGGAAAAGTGATAAGGAATAAAGCAAGACTGGTCTGCAAAGGATACGCATAGAAGGCTGGACTGGATTATGCTGAAACTTTTGTACCTGTGGCCAGACTAGGAGTGAGAATTCTACTTGCTTATGCTGCTCACAATCGTTCAAAGTATACCAGATAGATGTAAAGTCTGCATTCCTAAATGGTATACTAGAGGAGGAAGTCTACATTGAACAACCGGAAGGCTTCTCATCTACAGAGAAGAATGGTATGGTCTGTAGACTGAAGAAGGCTCTTTATTGTCTACAACAAGCCCCAAGGGCATGGTATGAAAGACTGCATTCATACCTCTTGACAATAGGATTCACAATGACCGGAGATAACAACAATATGTATCTCAAGACTGAAAAAGAAGAGAACTTGATTGTTGAAATTTTTGTGAATGACATCATCTTTAGAGGAGATGACAAGATGAGCAAAGCCTTTGCTGAAGAGATGAAGAAGGAATTTGAAATGTCAATGATAGGAGCCATAAAATTCTTCATTGGACTACAAGTCCATTAGCTAAAGGAAGGTATTTTTATTTCACAATCCAAGTATGTAAAATAAATTCTTAAAACTTTTGGGCTAGAAGAATCCAAACCGATTGGTACACCTATGATAACTAACCTCAAGTTATCAAAGGAAGATGATGCAAAAGAAGTAAATGAGACACTGTACGGTCTATGATAGGCAAATTGTAGTATGCAGTACACAGTATACTAAACATTGCACATGCAATAGGCATTGTAGCAAGATTCTCTGCAATTCCAAAGGAGACACCTAATAGCGGTGAAGAGAATTTTCAAATACTTGAAGGGCACTGAGGAATATGGCTTATGGTTTCCCCACAAGGGAGGCTTCCAAATAAAGGTTTACACTGATGCAGATTGGGCTGATAATATTGATGACAGAAAGAGCACAAGTGGTGATGTATTCTTTCTTGGAGAAAGGATTGTGTCTTGGACAAGCAAGAAACAAAACTGTATTTAACAGTCCACAATAGAAGCTGAATATGTAGCTGCAACAATCAATTGCACACAGGTAATTTGGATCAAACAGATATTGGAAGGAATCCAAGAACAAATACTTGAACCGATTCCAATTTACCGTAACAGTACAAGTGCAATAAACATATCGAAGAATTTTGTAATGCACTAAAAAAAAATCACATTGCAATAAAGTATCACTATTTGAGAGAGCAGGTGCAAAATAAAGAAGTAAGATTGGAGTATGTTCCCACAAAAGAACAAATTGTTGACATATTTAGAAAGCCATTACCAAAGAGTACTTTTGAGTATCTCAGAGGTAAATTAGGGGTGATACGCCTTCCTGATCATCAGTAAATAGGCAAAGGTGTTCATCAATTCATTATGCTTCAACAAAGGAATCAGCCTCATCTTGACTGGATTGATGAATAAGATTGCTGCTCTTAGGGGGAGCAGATCTCAGTAAGGTAGTCTTTCTGAGTAGCCTTTGTCATTATTGTCAAAGGGGAAGAGTATGACCGGTTGAGGTAACCGGTATGACATCATTTGTTATGGTTTTTCCATCAATGCCAAAGGGGGAGATTGTTGGCATTAGGTGATTAACTGGTAAGATTGCACCGATACATGGCAAAAGAGGTATTGTCATTGATTGGCAAAAAGGTGGACTAAGGATACCAGTGTTCGATCTGAGAAGCAAGGACAGGAAGGCGAGGAGAGATTGGTTTGACAACCGGTGACACTGTGCAAATAAGAAGAGACTATATCTGTTATTACTACTGTTCTAATTGATCATTAGAGCAACCAGTAACAGTCACCAAGGAAGGATACAACCGGTAACAGGAATCAAGGAAAGGATGCAACCGGTATAGCCAGAGAAAGGGAAGGTGACAGGTTAAAGCTCTTACCTCTGCACAACCTAAAGATCTTTACCGATCAAGTGAATACTTCATCATGATTGATGAACCGGGGAAAGTCATAGTCAACAAACAGTTATCTAACTTTTTGACCTGAATTTACTGCACAAAATTTGGTAGAATTTGAGTTATCAAGACAATCGGTACAAGACGTGATTGAAAGTTTTAATGCCGTAGTTTGTGGCATTAAAACATGTAGATATCTCTTGTGAAGGAAAGCTTTTGACACACATCTATCGTTTTCTTTCATAAAGCAGATAAAGCATAGCATGCATCGGACATTTCCATAGTGAACTAATACTCCACTAGGTGATGGATCTGAAGGTGATCTTTAAACAGGTCATGCATGTAAAAAGCAAATAGGGCAAGAAGTCTATATATTCCTCTGCTTGACAAGAATATAGTTTGCCCTCATTCTGCCAAAAAAAAAGGGAGTGAACCTGTACACTGAGAAGAAGCTATAGAGGTAAAGAAAAGAAGCAAAGAAGATTGTGCAAAGAAGCACAACTGTTTAAGAGAACATACTTGCAGAGACCAGTGATGATTCTCAGTTGGGAATAACAGTGATCTTATTAGGCTAAGCAAAGCCATTTCTAAAAGGTCAAATCCTCTATTGTTTTCTAACAATTACAATAGCGAAATCCCAGTATTTTGGGTGGACATTAACAGGTCCCTTGTACTAAACCCCTTAACTGGGTGGCATCTGATTAGGTATTTTAAGTCCTCTAACCAGGCAGGCTTTAACAAGCCTTTTTGTATCAAATCCCTTAACTGGGTCGCATCTAATAGTGTGTTTGTAATCCTTTAACAAGGAAGGCTCCTAACAGGGCACACTTCAGAAGAGGGCAGAATTTGTGAGATTTCCTCACACCGTGGTTTTCTCCCAAATTGGGTTTCCACGTGATAAATCTGGTGTTGCTTATTGTTGTTTGTGTGATTGCTACTACTGTTTTAAAATCTGTTCTATTTACAATTATAGACACACTACATCAGATTTATTGTAAAGTTTTCGTAGGTGCTGATTCACCCCTCCCCTCTCAGCACTGGTTGGGACCATCAGCTTTAACTTACACACTCGCCCACTCGTAACGGTTAATGCTTACACTTTTAGACGCTCTGTGACCTAGCGACAAAAGCTTGACTTGAATGATCGCTCATTCGCGACAGTTAGTTAAACACTCAAAAAGAAACGAACTTGCGATTAAGAGCTTAAAAGACTAGCAAGTTAGCGACTAAGCATGAAAAAGGTAACCTTCATTTAAAACCAGACTTAGCCACTTTTTCGAATGAAACACGCTCAAAACCTAGAAGCGAGAAGATTTTAAAAAACCAACGGGCACCTTTGAAACCAAAATTTCAAAACATGGCCAGGATTTTCAAAGGATTACCAGAACCAATAGAAGGGATAAGCTACACGACAAAGAATGATGCGCTGATTTTATCAAAATATACACATGTTCTTTGTACATTGTTACAAAAGATATTTCTCTTGTTCTTGTCAAATCCATGTTTTGCATCCTACTACAAAATTTGATTGCCATGGATGTTCTCTCCTTGTCTAGTTGATATCTTTGTTTTTTGGTTGATAGCTAAGTGGGTATACTGGATCACTTTCCATTTTGTATATAACTTTGAAAATAAAATTATAGAGTTCATATATTCAAATGCCAACAACCATCTGTGCTACATGCAGGAAATATATCTAGAGAAACTAAGCTTAACCATACATTTTCCCTAGACAACTATTAAACTAACTAAACCCTTGTAGATAGTAAAAGTTGTATTAGTTACTTTTTAGTTATCATTGACAAGTATGCTAATGCTTTGCTAGCTTGTGGAAGTTATGAAGAAATAGTTTTGGTAGTTATTGAGAGTTGTAGTATCTTGGTAACCTTCATTGAGTTTATATAAAATTTTTATGGTTATTTAAGGGAACCACATGTTGGAATTGTTCCCTTATTCCAATTTTTTTATAAGAGCATACATGAATAAATAAAAGCAATTGTGATATAGCTCTGCAAATGTTGAAATAATATAATAACCACCCCGTTCTGGCCATTTTTTTAAAACCAAAACATTACAACTTTCACCAGTTTGATGAGCAGGCATTTCGTAGTCAAACAGTTTGTATCATAGTTACAAGACTGCGAATCTTGGTCAGACTTAGCGAGTCTCAATCGAGCCGGCTCTACTTAGTTTGGGAACGAGCTTGGGACTTTGCCGGATTGTCCAGGATTAAAAGGTTAATTTTTTAAAAATTGTTTTTACTTTTTCATTTTGGGTCTATGTTTGCCTCCCAACCCTAAAAAGACTATTCTATTGTTTGCAAACACAATGAGAGGAAAAGAGGCATTTGAGAACAAATATTGAGGCATTGTAGTGATTGCTGATTGTTTGTGCACGTTAGTAGCTTGCATTCACACATTTAGAGGAGTTAAAAGAAGGATTTGGAGGAGGCCTCTACAAATTTGAAGTGCATTTTTGCATTTTTGGGGCAAATTTGAAGAGGTTAGTTACATTTTTTTTGTTGTTTTTTGATTTTTTTACTTTCATAGTTCCATTTTATTGTACATTTGTTTTAGTTTTGTTTGATTTTATGTTGATGGAAAAAGTAAGAAACCATAGTTTTTTTTAAAATTTTTATTTTATTTTTAAATTTAATTAGAATGTGTAGAATTTGTAGATGCTAATTTTTTTCATTTATGATTTATTGCAATATAATGTTTGAGCCTAGCAGTAGTGGTAACCCAAACACAAACCTTTAGGGCTTGGAAACATGCCATCCCCTGATAAAAAAAGAAGTAATATGTTTTCATTGCAAAATGAAATATAGTGGGGGAGGTATTTGTTGGTTGAAATATCACCTTGCACATATACCAGGGCATGATGCCAAACTATGTAGGTTGACACCCATTGATGTTATACGTATAGTGCAAGTTCAAATAGAGGAATTTGAAAAGAAAAAAATTAAAACAGAAGCATATGGCCGAAATGGAAAACATTGGTGGAGAGGCTTCTTCAACTCCTCAACTTCCATTTCTTGCATTTACAAGTAGTGGTTGTGCGGGTGTGAGCATTGGGCCTTAGATTTGTAAAACGAAATCCACATTAGATTCCGTTTTTGTTCCATGCATGACTCCTCGTGTCCAACCATCGCTTGAGAGCATGGGTTGGAATAAGGAGAAGCATGGGGCTGCAAAAATTGCAATTGGGAATTTTTGGTTCTAAAACGTTCCATATCATACAACTAAGAATAGAATAGAATAAAACAGAATTTATTTTTATTTTTTCTTATTTCAGATGCATGGTGTGAGATGTTTGGTGCTAAGGTGCCAAATCTATAGAGGATTGTAGTTTGTATCTTGAGCCAATCATGTAGCACAATTGGAGCATGTTGGAGCATACACACTCAAAAAAGTGCAATAGGTTGGTAGTGCAAAGGTTGAATGATCTTGTGTTTGTTCATTACAACCTTTGCCTCCGTTAGAGACAAATCTTGGGCATTGACACATCTCCTATCACTTTAGAGGAGGTTTATCCTCAAGCAGAGTGGAACATTGAGGTTGATGATCTTGTCTTCAATGATGGAGACTTGAATGGGTTGATCAGGTGGATCGAGAGATAGAGGTAGTAGTGATGGTAGAGGAGGCTAGAGCGCAAGGAGACCTGTTGGAGAACCTCAAGGATGATGTTGATGTCATTGAGGCTGAGCTGAGCCTGAGACACAAGTAGATATCATGCTTGCAAAATCATCTAGGACCTATCTTAGGTGTACACGTAGGAGGGTTGCAAGGTCTAGTGGTCACTGATATAGGCTCCTATGAGCCTTAGTCTTCTAGGCTTCAGCTTTTATTTTGATATATGTTTTGAACTTTAGATTTCATGGATTTCATATTCCATGAATATTGTAGACATTTGACACAATTTAATTTCTAATGTGTTATTTAGTTTAACTTATTTCCTTAAACTAAAGCCTAAAATTTGCATTTATACTTATGTGATTGATGTAAACTTGTGTATGTATTCAAAGTAGCTTGTATTTGATGAGATTATTGTGTCTTTAAGGTTAATTATTAAATGATGCATGAAACAAGTTTTAAATCCTTACAAATCTTTGAATTTTTTGGGTTTTTCAATTTGCCAAGTCTTTGCCGAGTTCTGATGTCGAGTTCGAGTCCGAGTCAACAATCAACTTGCCTTGTTGATATAAAGAAACCTGAACTAGGGTTTCTTGCTTTTTCTATCAGCATAAAATCAAACAAAACTTAAAAAAATGTACAATAAAATGGAAATATGAAAGTAACAAAATAAAAAAAACAACAAAGAAATGTAACTCACCTCTTCCAATTTGCTCCAAAAATGAAAAAATGCACTTCAGATTTGTATATTCCTCCTCCAAATCCTTCTTTCAACTCCTCTAAATGTGTGGATGCAAGCTACTAACTTGCACAAATAGTCAACACTCACTATCTCCTCTTTAATCGATCTGCTGGTCTTTTCTTCAATGCTTCAATATTTTTGCTTAAATGCCTCTTTTCCTCTCCTTGTGTTTGCAAACGGTAGAATAGTCTTTTTAGGGTTGGGAGGTGTTGTGAGGTTTTCACACCATCACCCCATTGCAAATGGTGACCCCCTCTGTTTGCTTGGTAGTGGGGTAATTGTCCCAGGTAGTCTTCGTTTAGTGGCAATTTTCAAGTCTTCGAGTCTGGGAGATGAGTTTGAGCAACTTTGGCTCACTAGGGAGTCAAGTCAATTAGGAATCCAAAGTTTCCGCCTCAAGGAGATGGTAGAGAGGTAATGAAGAGGAATACGGTTGGAATATGGACAACATGAACACAAAAAAAGGTATTAGACCAAGACATGAAGTGAGGAGTTGCAATGAAGACAATTTGAAGAGAAATCAACATGGGTAGTGAGGATTGAAATTGAGATGAAGATGAAAATCTGAGCTAGAAAAATGAGGATGCAGAATTCAACATGTAAATCTGGGACAAAATCAGGAGAAAGATGATGAAAAAGGGCGAAATTTTCATGAGGTAAACAAGAACTTGGGATTTCAAAGGGAAGACAACATACTTAAACAAAAATTTCACCCTTTGAAATAGTCCCGAGAGCAAGGTGGAATTCACCCCCTCTTAGGACTCCAGTCCTGGCAGCCTCCTGATTTCCACCCTCTTTTCCATGGTTAGTCCGGACAACCCCTAAAATTTCACCCAAGATAAGATGGTCTCCAATTAGGTACGAGGTTAGATCCAAGTTTGAATTGATGAAAGAAACCAAGATGAATGGGTGAAAGGGTGAATCAAGTAAAGTTCTAAGTCTTAAAATCAGAATTTGAAGAGCAGATCCTATGAAAATCAGATCAATGATGTTGGTAAACAGATTTGTCGCTGCGGTTGTTTCCCTGAAACTGATCCTGTTTGCCCTGTAAGTAGTGACAACTGTGCCAACAGTTGGAGAGGTAGCAACCAGATCACAGACTACAATCTTCCTCTATGTTAGAGAGGGGCATCTCCCTCATATAATGGGGGTATTTGTATTTTTTATGTATTTTTCACCTGAAAGTACAAAAAGGCTACAAGAAAAATCTAAAGGAAATGGATAACAAAAACCTTACTAGCAGACATACGAATACCAAGTAAGAGTTTACGATTGATAACAATTACAAAGGGGATTAAAGCACAAGATAAGTTTTGATATACAATGGTGATGAAAGAAGAAAAACACATTTCCACATACGAAGAAACGAGTTATCTTATTCCATTCAAACCAAGGTACCAGGGTATGATTGTGTTTCATCATTTACATATATCAGTTGAACAGATGACTAATAGACCACACAAGTACATGAAGAGATTATCAATTTGACACATGAGAAATTGATAATAATAACTAAGAATCATATTTAAAACATATGATTCAAATGCATTCTTAGTTATTCTTTTGAAAATATACATGTTGAGAAACCTTCAGGTACAAAGTATGAACATTAAAGTTCTCAAAAAGTTTCTCTATGAAATTCTCCAGAATTTCCCCCTTTGTAAGAGTCTCCCTTACATTACAAATGGCCATGTATTTATAGGAATCTCCTTGATAACCACTTTCTTTTCCAAGTTAGTAACTAACCTGTTTTTGCGCAAATTGAACAAGGTTATTAACCTTACAAGTTTTGCGCAAAAAGAGTCAACAACTTTGACCAAAAGTCACCAAAAGTCACTATTTACAAAAATATAACTTGAAACATATACATTTTGAGCAGAATGTTGATTAATTGATCTTGATGAAGTAAGTGGCACTGAGTCTTTGCTCGATCGAAGAATCATTCATTCACCAAAAACTTAACCTTCAGGAACATGTTCTTCAATAGCATCTTGAAAGCATCTTATCCTCTCAAGGATATAATTATCTTTGAATAATGAGGGTGCTTGCATAAGGCATGATCGAATTATGTGCGCTCATCTTTGTTGGAATCTTCATACAAATCAAAATTTTCTGTTACCATGTCTTGTGCTAATTTATATTTGAATTTGTAACCATCACACTGCATCCCTTTTATGAAACCAAGAACACTCCATTAGTATTTGTAGGATCATCTTTTTGATTGTCTGATGTTTCAATGCCAACCGTGTTATAAATATTACAATGCTATGCCATCCTTTCTGAGTCATTTGCAAAATATGACAATTATATCTACTTGCAACATTTATCATAGAAATATCCCAGAGTAGAGAGTTCCTTCAATCTCCATATCTGAGATCCTAGATGGCTACAACATTAATTATTCCATGAACTCATAAGGAATGTAGAAATGTCTTCCTCAAATTTCCTCTAACCATCACAAGCAATGTGACACTATCTAATTGTTTCCAACACGCTAATGATGTCTTTGTCCCTTCTTGTTTCAAGTTCAACCAAGACCCTTGATATTTTTGAATTTTGTAGTCAGCTTTTAATGGCTAAGAACAAATTGAAAAGTGACAAACCTTTATCAATCTTCATTTCCTTTTTGATAGTAATAAAACCGAGAGCTTCCATTCCCTAGAATGAGGAGGTAGGCAGTAATTGCTGAGTACAATTACATAGCCTATTAAATATAATAATAGATATCCATATGATTCCATATGCATACCAATGTGTCTTTTGAGATGCTAGATATAGATAGTATCTTAAGGATTCCATCCTGTGCTAACAAGGCTGCCATATCAAATCTTTCTTTCCCAACAGTAATGCATTTTCTACTACCATTAGACATTCCATATGCATACCAATGTGTCTTTTGAGATGCTAGATATAGATAGTATCTTAAGGATTCCATCCTGTGCTAACAAGGCTGCCATATCAAATCTTTCTTTCCCAACAGTAATGCATTTTCTACTACCATTAGACCTTTCCATAGATCTAATTTTATGGCACGTAGCACCTTTGTGAAAGGTAGATGAGACTTAGTGGACCGAATAGCTAGCAATCTTATTTGCTTGAAAGTTTCAAAAGTCATTTTTAACCCATCTATTTTCAATGTATGTTGCAATCATAGTGGCCCATAGGATAATGTTTGTACAATGAGACCTGTCAAATAATTTATGTCTTGAATAAACTTTCATTGCACCACAGGTATGGCGGAGGTTAGCCGATGTTTTGGATTTCAAATTTACAGCTGTCAAAACTTGTGAAGTGCATTACATTTAGAGATTTCAAAAGTTTTTCAGCACATTATTCAGCACATATCCCATAACCATTACATTTTCTGATATTAGCTTTCCTTGACCTGTGCTGTATGAGATTCATGCCTTGATATAATCCCACGCGTTGCAAGTATGACAATCAAAGAATTTCAAAATATAATATCTGACAAAATTCTTCCCAGATGCTATATTAAAATCTTCTCTTTTACGTGGGCATTGAGGATACTTGGTAGAAGTTATGGAAGTTGGCTTCATGCCTGCCGATTACATTAAGTTGAAATTTCTAAAACCTTTTGAACAAAATCATTTTCTGCCACTCTTGCAATCAGTGCATTCCATGATACGTCATGTCTTTTAGGCATCTTTCAAATAGTTCCCGTGCCTGTCGATGCTTCTCGATTTTGCATACATTTCTAGCGGGCAGTTTGCTTGAAAGTTTCTAAGGATTTTTTTTTGATATATCTATTTCGTGTGCATATTATGCAATCATTGTATGCCAAAATAACAGAATAGAGGTACCATTTTATGCTATGATCATGGCTATCCATATTCTGTTCAAAGACTCTGATTGGTTTGCACTCTGCAATTATTTCATTTCTTTCCTTGAGATGGTTGTTCTTTAGAGCATTTTGATAAACGATTCAGGTGCAATGTTTAGGATTTCACATTTTACATATGCACCGACCATGATAGCCCATGCCTTCATCAATCTTTATGCGACTGCTGTATTGAGTAAGTGAAAATTTTGGAAATTTGACTAAAACCTTTTCAACAATTTCATTTTCACAGATCTCTTTAAGTACAGCTGCAAGAACAAAGTCATTTATATCCATACAGAGCTGACCACTGAAAACACATCCTCCTATAATTGTACTCCAAGAATTTATATCCATTAGCTATTTTGACGAACACGTTGAAAGCACATTTCACATTTCAGATTACTGCATTTGGCATATATATCAACAAAGGGCAGTTTAAACTATAATTTCTCAAAAAAATTAATCCTCCTTCGATAAGTTTTGATAAAATTGATATCATGTTTCAAACATTCTATCAAATAATTCATGTGCATTCCTGGAGACCACATCTATCATGCATGCTTACCATCGCACTGCAAACAGTTCACATGCTTTGTCTGAGATACCACATTTTGTAAGGGCTTTATATCAAACAATTTGAATGCTTTATCTGTGCTTCCACATCTTGCATAACCTTCTAGCAGGCATCTCCCACAAATAAGTTCATTCAAGGCCTTCTGTCAAACAGTTCACGTGCAATGTCTTAGCTTCCACAGTTTACGTACACTTACATCAGGGCATTTCCAACTATAATATCTGACAAAAATCAACCTTTGTTATGCTTCAATGGATCTTGATACTCTGTTTTGAGTTCCCACTGTGCGTAGGCTTGGAGGACGTTAGCAAAGGTTGTTGAAATTTACCTTTACGCATTTTGGTTGTAATTTGATTGAAGGTTTGTAAATCCATTTCAAAAAATTCGTTTTGCATACTTGCTGCAATCATTAAATCCCAAGAGACTAACGTTTCTTTATTGCATCCTGTCAAATATTTTGTGAGCTATGCCTGTGCTTCACATTTGGCATGCATATCTACCAGAGCATTTTCAACTTCAACATCTGACAAAATCTTTTCACAAGCTTCCTCTATCAATATGCTTTGATGTCATTTCATACCCTATTGCAAATCTTTCTTTATTGGCGTGACGGGAAGGATTCTGGCATGTTGCGTATTTGACTTTACATTTGTCAATTGCATTCGTTCTAAAGCTTCTAAAGCTATTTCAACCAATCCCATTTGAACATATTCACAACCAAGACAAATGTGAGGCAACATTTTTAACACTGTAGCCCTTGTCGCATTTGAGCAGCACAATTTGTGGGTACCAATCTTTTCGGGATGACTTCTTGTCAGCATTAAGTTGCAGCACAAAGGCAACCCGATGGCCCATCTGTTCAACACACCCATTCCATTGCATTCATATATTCATTTATTAAATCCTCTGACCGTGCAACATGGCCTGACCTGGCAACAAGTTTAATAGAGCCCATTGAACAATTTGGGTGGGCTGTTTATGATTCCACCATATGCATGTATCTCCAAAAAGAGTACTTCTAAGTACAATATCTTGGTTGTTCACATTTTCTTGAATGTTCATAAAGCCTTTTCAACAAATCTGTACCAAGCATACTATTTAGATGAATCTCCATGGTCCGTTTGAAACCATCTCTCCTATAACTACATTCACAACTTTCTTTACAAGCAGTTATAACAAGTTCTTGAAATGATTTCCGGTCATGAGGATAGAAGTGCTCAAATTTTGACCATGCTTAACTAAAGAAGTTACAAATGCTCACTTTTTGAACATTCATAACCTTTTGGTTTTGAGTGCTCAGTTTTTGAGCATTCAAAACCCTTTTTGGTTTTGTTTGCTCAATTTTTGAGCATTTTTAACCCCCTTTGGTTGTCTATGCTCAATTTTTGAGCAATTCTAACTTAAGAGGTTAGAAATTTTAAACTTTTTGAGCATTTTTAGTGGGAGGAGATAACTTGAGGGATTCTTAATCAATTTTCCTCTGAAATGGCACGTTAAATGGGAAATAGTTGTTGAATATCTGTGAAAAATAATTTTAATTATTTCTCATTAAAAACAAATAACCTCGATCAAAGTGTGTTCAAGGAAAAGCTGAAATGTATCAAAACACCTATGGCAGAGTTCACAAATGGAGGACTTTAGGCTAGGAACATATGTACACGCATCATAGAGGCTTTTAAAAACCAAGCTTCAAATTTGATGTGAAAAATTTAAATTTTGGGTTAACAAAAGCGTAGGCAACATGATGATAAAACAAAATCATGGAAAATGAAGTCTAAGACATGTGAGGTAAGCAAGGGGCAATGAATTTATTATTTTGGGGTTAACATGCAAATGGAATAGTCTCAACAACAGCAAAAATTCTGTCCTGTAGTCTTGGTCCAATTTTAGTTCTATGTTGATACTTGGATGGAAATAGGAACATTAGGGTATAAATTAGGATTCCTCATCAAACCAAGCCTGATTCAAGTGGGTTGTAAGATCAACATTTTTGTGAAAAATATGAAAATCTGGCCTTGGTCTAAAGAAAATTCATGATCAAAGTGCAATTTGCTTGCTTATTTCGATGAGAATTCTTGATCAAGTTGGTTTAATAGAAGAAATTTTTTTATTTAAAATAAATCTAGATGCAATTTCATACCATGTAAGTTTTTAGATTTCCTCAATATTGTTTATACTTATCATTTTATGAGCTTATTAAAGGTTTTCTCTTGTTTGGCAAGGAAAGGGTGCTCGTGGACAAAGAAGGATTATGCCAAGATCAAGCTCAAGACTTCAAGCAAGAAGATAGTTTGAGGTCGAGGATCATACTGAATATGTGAACTCAAAGATCAAGATCAAGATGGAGTTCGAAGAGCAAAGAACAAGGAGGATGAATAGTTTTAAAAATTGACAAATGAAGAAGATTATCAAAAGTTAAATGTCCTTGGGAAATCCAAGCTCATTTTGATGGTCCAAGTGCATGAAGGACTTAACCACTTCAAGAATATCAAGGTCAAGAAGCCGAAAATGGGAAAATTTCCAAGAACTAGGATGAAGAGTTCATGTAGTTGAAACAATGCACATGCCATCACCATCAAGCTAAGATTGTTAAATGTTGAGTATCAGGAAATATTTTCTCATAATCAAGAGATATTGACCAAGTCTACAAGATAAGCATGCTGAGGTGGCGTCGCTCATCTTCAACCTATCAGAACATTTTGGTTCCACGACCAGTCAAATCATGCTCAGTGTACATGTAGAGGGCATCTAATGTCATAACCTAACCTATTTTCTCATTGGCTCTCAAAAGCATTGTAATTTTCACATTGGCTCACAAGGTGGTGCCTTTATGTAATTGGATGAGCATTTAATGCTTGCAATTGTTAGTTGGACTAGGGTTTTGTTGGCATAGCCTGGGCCCTTGATCTTGGCCATTCATTGTAATTGAACAACTATAAAAGGCCACGGCCTTCTCATTTGTAACTCAGTAAGATTAGAGGTAGAGTAGAGTAGAGAGGAGAGACTTAGAGAAATTGTTGCCATAGTGCTATCAAAGTAATTGCTAATTCATTGTTGGTCTTTGGGGTAGATTACTTGTATCATTTTAGAGTATTGCATGGTTTCTACATTTTCTCACTTAAGAAGGATTTCATTTCATGTTTGTTAGAAGTAGTTTTTAGCTGAATGGAAGATATTTTGGATGCATCTGTGCTGAACTCGCTTAGACCAAACCACTAGCTGCTTGCCGATTGTAAGTTTGCTTTGCGTGGTTGAATAACATATTTGTGAGCTTTACTTCAATTATTGCTTGTACATTGATATGCATCGATAGATGATGCTAATGGAACGGTAATAGTTTGAACATCTTACATTTACCTTAGGAGATCGCACTAGCTTGGTTGATGTTGATAGCTAAACTAAGTCTAGTAGAACCACAAAAACATTCATCATCTCTTGCATTCTAGGAGTAGATTAGATCTTTCTAAATCCTTTCCCTTCACAGTTTGTTTGTATGGAACAAGTTGAAGTTGTTGATATCCATTAAATGAATAGCATAAGTCCCTTTGTGACACCCAGCATATCACATCATTAAAACTAAGAAAAGTCCATAATGAGAAAGAACCTTGGGGTTGTCTCATTTGATCACACAATGCATATACATTGTTTAGCATATGAGCATCCTTATTCAAGAGAGAGTTGGAGATTTTGGTGTTTTATTTGATACTAAGTATTTGATTTTGCATGTTGTAATGGTATAAAATTCACATCACCAAGAGGCAAACATAAACCCAAAATGAAAAAGTAAAAACAATAAAAATTGTTTTTTTAACGTTTTAAGCTTGGCTACAATGGTAGAGTCCCAGGCTTGGGACTTTGCGAGTCTTCTAAGCCTTGCAGACTCGGCTGAGTCCAAGTCCAAGGCTTCTTAGGCTTGGCTGAGCCGGCTTGGCCCAAAAGACTCGCAAATTCTTGTAACTATGGTTTGTATACAACCAAATTGGCAGTATTTCAGAATGCGGAACTTTGAGGGATGTTGCTACTAGGATCTAAAACCATGAATACATCACAAAATCGTAACATTGTTCATAAACATGCATGGACACTTAGTCACCATACAATTGAATTTTGTTTACCTGAAGGGTAGACTTGTTACAGACGCAAACGCACAACCATCAATAAGATATGCAACAAAGATAATATTTATATAGGAAAGAACACAATAGCTTTTATTAATCATTCAGAATCATACCATGACAGTGCCCTTGCCAATAAGCAAATACAATATACATATAACATCCGAAGCGGTGCAACCAAATGTCGTCACCCTTCTCAACCGTTGCAACTAACTAACCTCCGTCGGCGACTGACATCCGACAGTAACCCAACTTTACCTCCGTCGGCGGCTAACATCCGACGGTGACACAACTTGACGGCTAACATCATCCCCCCCTTAAGAAAAGTCGTCTCCGGACGACAACAAAATGTCTGGGACCGAACAACAAAATAGGAATGATGAACTTCTATTGCTAAGACTGAGAAGGAAAGTGGGGTAGAGGGAGCGTCCTTGATGAAGAAGCATGCTGCTCCGCTGAAAGAACTGGTGTGGTGGATGATCCCAATTGAGCCCGAAGCTCATAAACCTGTGTGGTCCGAGTCTGCAACTATGCTTCAGCTACCATCTGGAACTCCAAGGCGGACTTGATCATCATCGCAGCCTCCAATAGTTCCTTTTCCTTTGTTTCATTTTCTGCCTGTGCCGCTGCCAATCGTTGCTCTAGAGCGGCCCGTGCTGCCTGTTCAGCCATCAACTCCTGGGTACGCTGGAGTAAGTCTCTCTCTACTGCCTCCACTTTGGTGCCTAGATCCGCCCGAGCTCTCTGCGCAGCTACCAATGCAGTCTCCCGAGCAGACGAGACATACTCAGATCGCCTCAACGCGTAGTACCCCTCCCTGAAAGTCTGCTCCAACTCTCGAACAAGAGATGCTGCCTCACTCTCAATGACTGGCGTAGGAATCGCCCAGGCAGCCAACATCTCGGCAGTCTCCCCATCAGGCCATAACCCTTGCTCAAAGCAAGCGGCAAATGCTGCACCACAGCCTACTCAGGCAAAGGCTAGAAGGCGTCTCAAATCCTCAACAATAGCCGCAACAGCTCGGGACTCTGCTACAGCCACCAACCGATGTCCTCTAGTGACCATGTCTGCTAAATAGGTCTCCACATCTTCTCCTTCCAATGCCCCAGGACCAGTAAGGGCTGCTGGGCGTGCCAATTCAATTCCACAAGGTGCCTCCCTAGCCACCTTGCCCCTCGCCACAACCCTGTCCTCCTCAGAGAAAGGAGGGAGATCATTTGTTGCCACTCTGACATCTGCGGACTCTACTCCAATCACCTCCTGCGGGTCCTCCCGTCGAGGAGAGAGAACTACTGCTGGTGGTGGAGTCGGAACCAACTGAAATCGTCGGCTGATCCAAGAACGCATAGCTCCCATCTGCACAGAGTCCTGAGGTGGTGAGGGATCCCGCAAGAGTGCAGCATCCACAGTCACTACAGCATCCGACCCAATCACTTCCATCCGGACCTGACCCTCTCCAAGGTCCTGAATACCTTCGCATTCTTCCCCTCCTGATGCGACTGCTACCTTCGGCGGAAGTTTAGGATCTCCTTCCCCTAGAATGTCTATGGCTGCCTCCTCCCGTGGATACTCAACTAAAGGAACTGTAGAACTCACTAGTGGTGTTGAAGTGAAGTGGGCCGAGGGAGATAACACTGGTGGTGCAAACTGTACTGTGTCCTCTTCGCTTGAGTCCGCATTGGAAGATTCTTCACTGGCTTCCCGGCCGCTATCAATGTCCTCTTGGTCGGATTCGACCACCATTTGCCGCCTTCGTTTCTGTCCACTGACTGCACTCCCCGTATCCAAATATCGCCAGTAGAACACCGGCGGAGCTCCTCTCGTGAGTTTGCCTTGCGGCTTGAGCTCCAACTCATCCGCAGGCATTTGTCTCAGTGCGGCCTCAAGAAATAACCCAATAGCGTAATGGGGCATATAAAAAGTGCGGTGTTGCAGCGTCATGAATTCCCACATTCTTTCTGCCAACACCGAAGCCCAGTCATAGACCACCCCGTTCATCAACCCCTGCATTTAGACTATCTGTGGGAGAGCAATGTCGGATGCACGGCTCGAACCAGTCAGCCTACTCTTGAGGACATCAAGAATACAACGCCAAGCACCCTCTGCTATGTACTCCCTCCTCAGCCCTCGTGCCTTGGTCTCATTTACCACTGTTTCCAATTCTGCTGGAGTAAGCCGACGGCATACACGCTTTATCCAAAACTCTTTCCGCTCTGTGGACATCTTTTGCTTGGTGGTATCCACTTTCTGTCCATTACGTCCTGGGACACCAAAGACTCGTGTGAAGTCCTCCGGGCCATAAGAAACTGTAAGCATATGTTTTCGATACATGAATGTACTTGTCCTCGTCTGGCTGTCGAAACATTGAATCATCATCCGCAAGGTGGTCTCCAGATTACGCACAGGAAACAAGGGCATTTGGATAGCCCAATGGACCCCTGCCTGCCATAAAAACTTCTTTACCTCATCATCCTCCGGAGTCTCCTTCCACCATTTCCTACACTCCAGCCCATTAAGTCCTTCGAATGCTATCGTCTGATAGGTGACAGAATTTTTCCCTTTTTCCTCTTGCGCAGGCGTCATTTTCTTCCCGCTGCTCCCACTTGCCTGATGATGCCCCGCAACCTTCACCCCTGATGGTAGAACAGTAGCCTGCCTGTTCATCTCTTTTTTTCCTAAGCTCCCTGCCTGTAATTGTTTTTTCCAATTGTTTCTCTTTCCCGCAGAGTGCATGTTCACCCGGTTTAAATTCAAGAAACCGTTTCTTAAAATGCAAGAAACCGTTAGCAATTTTCCCACTTTGTGCGGTAGTTATCGTGTATCCCTGCTCCGTACGGTGATACTTGCATAAAATGGTGATATATACTAACCCCGAACTATAGCACCGTGAACCATACACTTCCCTTCCGTCCGCTGTTCCTTCCTACCACATTGTTCCGTCCGCTGTTCCTCCTTCCGCGGCACTAGTCTCTTTCCCTTCGTCCGCACCTCGCTCTTTCTCCCGTCCGCTCTTTATGTTACTGCTTGACCGCGGAGGCGGGAGTTATAAAGACGATAAGGAAAAACTACCCAAATTCCAAGGCGATGGAAAGGACGATCCAGTCCGACATTGCCGCACATGTGAAACAATTTGGGCAGCAAATGGAGTTACAGATCACGATGAATGGACGAAACAATTTCCAGCAACCCTTCGAGGGGTAGCAATTGACTGGTATTCTGACTTAGATAAAACCCAAGTGACCACTTGGGACCAGTTAAAAAAAGAATTTGAGAAAGAGTTCAGGCTCCTACGAGACGATAATGAAATCGTCTCCGAAATCTACGGAACCAAGCAAGGACCCAAGGAGACCGTACGGAACTACGGTCGCCGACTGAAAGAATTGGTAGGCAAAATGGAGAGTCTACCAGCCGATGGATTGAAGAAGCGATGGTTCGTCGAAGGATTGAAATCCAACCTTCGGAGGAAGATGAAGATAGTTCCTCCCCCTTCTTACATTGACGCCTACAACCGAGCGATGGACCTCGAAAGTGAACAGAAAACATCGAAGAAGAAGAAAAATGAGTCTTCTTCGTCGGAGGATGACAATACTTCGGGAAATGACAGCGGTAGTGACGGGAAAGCAAAAAAGAAAGTCTCCGCACTCCAAAAGGACATGGAACGAATGCTCAAGGAATTTTGCAATATGAAGGGTAGCACCAGCCGGAACAACGAAGGAGAACTTTGGTGCACCGACTGCAAAGAGGCTGGCCACGCTAAGGGCGCATGCCCACGGAAGATGTTTTGCGATATTTGTCAATTGGCGGGTCACTCCACAAAAGAATGCCCGTTCAATATGAAGACACGAGGCCAACAAGTGATGTTCACACAGGAAGCTTCAGCCTCCGGAGATCAAAACACAGCCTCTTCTGGCGGATATAGGAATAATCGCCGTGGGGGAAGAGGAAATAGCATAATGACGGAGGATGAAGCCGCCTTCAATATGATACAAGTGGAAGACCGATGATTCAATGCCACATGTGTAGTCAGTGGGGGCATTTCGCTCGGGACTGTCCGAAGGGAGAAAAAGTGCAATTTCTGTGCAAATGGTGCGGGCCTGGAGATCATGATGATACAAAATGCCCCAAACCAGGAGTGAATTTAATTAACATTGAAGGCAATGAGGGAGTGTTGGCAATCACCCGAGAACAAGCACGGAAAGCCACCTACCCACACCCAGAGACTGAAAAAAAGAGAGTATCGGAGACAAGGGAAGATATTCAGATGGCCCAATGGAACGAAATGCACGACGCCGTGGGAACTTCCGAGGGAAGTCACGGGGAACGGATATTAAGGCAAATTATGCAAACAGAAATTCTAGTACAACTGGGAGATCTTTTGACAGTGGCCCCACAATTAAAGATGGCCCTACTCAATGCGGTACCATCGCCGAACAGACAGAGGACAACAACTTGACGGCTAACAAATTTCTCAACTCAGATGTTAGAAACAACTTATATTCACAATAATTTCTGATTGATGCACCTTCCAGCTAATCAAGGATAATTATTTTCATTGCTGCAATAAATTGTGACTCTCAGAATTCCAACCAGTGTTAACCGGGTGTAATGAGCCCAACTGGCTCTCTATTGAAAATTGGCTTTTTCCTCAAATTTAAATGCAATTTAATTTTTGATTTTCAGAACACAGGAATTTGCACAATATATACGAATTTCAATATTTTTTCCAGATTTCCAATTAAACAACAGCAGCAATTAATTATCATTAATTATTCTTTCTCAGTATAACAATCATCATGATGAAACTAGTTATCACCAGTCCAAACAATATATGAGTTCTTACACTGTTCATCAACTGCAAGAATGACAAATTAAAATCAAAGTATAAAGCACCTTGCATAGGTACGGCTGCTGGTGATGAAACACAGCCCCTTGACACAGCCTGTAAACCCTTCAATTATAACGCAGCAACTTCAATTTGACTCTTTCTTGACGTTAGGCAATGAAGATAGCATCTATGCTAACCATTTGCACAAGAGGAAGACTCACTTCAAAGCTCCAAACACCAATTGCAACCACAGCTCAATTCCGTACTAAGTACGACCCTGCAGGAATTCCATACGATCCTTGCTAGAAAAAGTACGGCAGTCACATTAAATTCCAGCAATTTCAATTTAGCAGTATCTTAAATCACTAATCAAATACCATTCTTTGCACATCAAAATTTGCAAAGTTCTCTCCAAAATCTGAAGACCAAACTTGTTGAAACCCTTGCTTCCATGAAGAATTTCGATTTCCTCCTTGGACAATTTCTTTCTCACTTTTCAATTTTTTGAACAAATGACATAAGGTATGGAAAATGCTTTTTCATGTTGTATATATAAGCTTTATGAAAAAGCTTCCACTTCACACTTTTCACTAATGTGACTTCTTCCACACACCATTGTTTTATAACATTAAAGTTATAAAGTTATAAAATTAAAATAAGTTAATTTAATAACCACATTTAAAACATGAAGCCACTGAATTTTTCTGACTGAATAAATCCAACTTCTAACAACAGAGCCCCGAGCTCATACTGCCCTGCTAAAAATAGCCATCTGACCAAAATAGACTTACTATAAATAGTAAGTCTTTCAAACTGGAGATTCCTCATAATCAACCCTGAGACATCTAATAACACTGTGCATGCGCCTTTTTAAACAAAGCCATTCCCAAAATACCGCTTACTATAAATAGCTTAGTTACCGATTCGGGTTCGGGGATGAATTCGGGTTCGAGAATTTGGTTGGTGGATTCGTGAAATTTTTTTTTTCCCGTTTTGGATTCGTAAGGATTCGTGAGTATATATATATGCATTATATATCCAAAATATAAGAGAAATATACATAATTCTAAAACTAAATCATTTCATACTATGAATCTATGATGCTTGATCATTAAAACTTCAAATAGCATACTTGATCATTGATCTATGATTCTATGTTGACAGTTTTTAAAGTCATTGGTTGACTTATTTGACTTTTGGACCCGCGGGTCCTTGAGGACTCGCGCGGATTCGCGCGAGATCCTCTTGGATCTGCCTGGGTCCGTGACGGATTCGGGCAGGGCTCGTGCACGAAACCTGTCTAGATCCGTGATGGACCCGGGGCGAATCCCGACCCGGACCCGGATCCGACCCCTATAGCGCGAATCCGGTAACTAGGTAAGTCATCCAATCTGACCCAATCGAAGAGCAAACCTGACAACTAGAACCTCCAGAATGGAATCCAACCACTGGCTTTGCCAATTGACCCCCTTTGAACACTTGATTAGCTTACGAGGGTCACCAAACTAAGCTAATCCCAAGAGTTTGAAATGGGGACATTACACCTGAGGACGTGTTTTTGGCATAATTTGAACCGTCCCGGAAACTCGGAAACCCATTTGCTGGCTGTCACATAAAATTAATTTATAAAATGTTTGAGTTTTGATAATTTGTTTGACTTTCACTCTCATGTGAACTCTCAATTTAATTTATTTAACACTAATGTTATATGTTGAGATTCTATAATGTATATAAGCATGCTTTATCCATGTTTACATATGAATATTTATAGTTTCCTTATATATTTTAAATTTGCCCTATATTTTATATAGCCATCCCCACTGCCGTCCCTTGCTTCGAGAAAAAAAATCCGTCCTAGAATCCGATTTCCCTGTCTCCACATCTCCCTAGTCCCAAAAACCTGGGGTAACATAGATTCCAACAGAATTTGTCTATACTCAAATAACTACAAATATTTTAGTCTTTAATTGTTGACCACAAAAAAGGCTGACTTGGCAAACTTAATCAACAGCCACAACATCTTTGACTTAGTTGAAGTGTCACATCCTTTTTCCCTTGATGGGGCTCACAAAAGTGATGTAAAACACACCAAATATGTATGACAGACTCTTATATAAGCTGCGACTTTTCCTTTGGTGCTGCAAGTATTTATTCACTCCTTGGCATCATTGGAAAGTCTTAAACTAGAATTCCTTCCTTTATGCATTGAATCTTCACCTTGGAGATGTATGGCTCTGTCAAAGAAAAATCCGACAATTTCAATTTGAGTGATTATCTTATGTTTCTTTGAGTTGTGCAGATGTGGCAGTTAGGTTGGAGGGATTCACTACATGCCGCTTGTAATTCCTCTGTTAACACTATAGTTAGGCTTAAGCCTTCAAGAATGAGTCACTCATTTCTCATGAATTCTTTGATTACTACACCAAATATTGGGAACTACAAATTATTAAAGCTATTTGTTAGATACTTTAAAACTCTAGGCAATTGTTTATTCTCACCTTCAAACTGGCGTCCAACTTATTATTTTGTTGCTTTTAGATCGATATTCCATTACATAGAAATTATATTATCTTTGCAAATTTATTTCTTTCTTGCAAGACGTCTAATAAATTTGATAATTGATTAAGCCTGTGAAACTGGAAGATTAATCGATTAAACCCAATCTCTCCCTCCAAGAACCTTCAATACCCTAAGTCAGCTTCTGAATGTAATAGCTTCAATGGAATCTGAGGATTTTTGTCCCCAGATTTAAATTCTTCAGCACACACATGAATTTAGAATGACTCCTTCTGCAAATCAGCTAGGGCAGATTTCTCACTACTAAAACCAATTTCTCTTAGGGTGTTTGTCCTAGGGATTGTGGTGCAGGAGCACCTATTCATTTGATGTCTCATGAAGGCTTTGATATTTTATTTTGTCTTAATGTTGTTTCAAGGTTATGTAAGGTCCTAAGGACCATTTGGAATCCATTCAAATCATTTTGTAAGGCTATTAAAGCCATTAAATTTATAGTGACCTATAAGGTCCTGATAAAGTCAAACATGGTCAAACCACTCAAGTATATCCAAATAGAGTGGAATTGATGTAATTTGAGTCTTGAAGTCATTTTTAGCATGTTTGAAAGGTTTTGGGAAGGTTTTGAGTCATTTGAATAAGAATTGTAAAAGTTGTTCAAAAGTTGTCAAAATTGTCATGACAACTTTTGCAACTTGATGACAACTTTTTAAAAGATTGTTAAAAGTTGTTTATGGGCAGTTGTAGGTTGGTTGGGTGGTTTAATATGATCATAAATTGTATAAATCCTGTTCTCAAACTTGAATTTGGAAGGGGGGAGAAGTTTGGAGAATGATTGGAATGGAACAAAACTTATTTTGAAGCCATTATTTTCTAGTTTTCTGAATTATTTTTCCTGAAAATTGTCTGATGTTTTGATTGGTACGGCCTTATATGGAATGATACAGAAATAAAACTTATAGTTTTGGAAAGCTTAATGAGTTACCTTTCATTTGCTTTTGGTTTGGTCCAATTTCATTGAGATTTTCAGAAGTTATGGTCGTTTTTGTAATTGCAGGTCTGAATCAGCCCTAAGGTTAGCAGTTTTGGAAAAAATGACATAACGTCTGTTTTAACCGTTGGATTTGGATATTAATTGGAGGAAATGTCTGTATTTAGTTGTTCTTAAATCTCACTGAAGCGATTGACTTCCTTATGTCATTTGTGAAAGTTATTTATGTCTGCTTGCAAGTGGCAGATTCTGCCCTAATATTTTGATTT
Organism: Chamaecyparis obtusa; assembly: GCA_027943335.1. Classification (NCBI taxonomy): domain Eukaryota; kingdom Viridiplantae; phylum Streptophyta; class Pinopsida; order Cupressales; family Cupressaceae; genus Chamaecyparis; species Chamaecyparis obtusa. The sequence continues at coordinate 380,034 of BSBK01004590.1, forward strand.
GGTTAAAAGGTTGCAAAATGTGTTCATTCCCTTGAATGATTATAAGAAGTTGTGAATGCGAATCCTACCTCTGCATCAGATTGCAAAGTTGAACAACTGCTCAAATTTCCCAAAGGGTTTCACCAAAATGAAAAATCTAGAATGAATCAAATGAGCCCCTTCAACCTGTTTTATAATCCTTTGTAGAATATTTCGGAAATTATAATTTAAAATCACTTTTTTAAATAATAAACTTCGTTTTCAGTAAAGTGACTTCATTTGTTTTACTTTTTTGGCACTTTAGTCATTTGAATGTTCCCTTAATAAATAATAGCTAAGTTACCGATTCGGGTGCAGATTCGGATGCGGATGCGTGATTTTTTTTTTTATGGGATGCGGATGCGTTTGGATGTGCGCGCGTGTGTGTATATATATATATATTATTGAGAATTGTTTATTAATCGCTTCTCTTCAACTTAGAGCCAAGGTCTGAGGGGTATCCATTCTGCCAAAGTCGCCTGGGGCACGATCCCGACCTCATCCCTTTTAAGACGTCTTCTCGCTAGGCATGCGCTCAGCGAGATTTGAACCCTGGTGGGCTCAATGAGAACCATTGAGCTTCACTGCTAGGCCAACCAACCGTTGACTATATATATATATATATAATATAATATATGATATATGCAAAGAAGTGCAAGAACTATACAAAAATAAATCATTTGATAGTATGAATTTCAGAATTAGAATAATGATACTTCACCAATCAGCATTGATCAAGATTCAAGATATTTCATATTTGATAGTTCAACAACTTCAACTTAAAATTTCATAGACACAAATATTCAAATTGAAACAAGTTCAATAACTAATTACTCATGTTCAAGATTCCAAGAATCCAATGCAATTTGAACTACAAAATCAAAACTTAGTTCATCGTTCAATGTTTATCAATCAAGGATTCAAGAGTCAAGACTCAAGATGCACTAATCAATTTCAGAATCATAAGGATTCACAAGAAAATCCACATTCTCATCATCTCCAACTGCTGCAAGTTCAAGATCATTTGAACCAAGAACGGTTCCACTTGTGCTAGATGCACCATGTGTCATGGTATCATCACCATCATTTGTGATTGTAATAAGATCATGAAGCATTGCATCCAAGTTTGCACACTCAAGGGCTACATCCCAATTGCTTGACCCTTGTATTCATTCTCGTTACGTGACAAAAGGCACAAGTTGGTATTAATATAAACCAAGTCCTCAACTTTCTTTGAGCCCAATCGGTTGCGCTTCACTGAATGGATATAGGAGTATGTACTCCAATTCCGTTCAGTAGCAGAAGAACTTGCAACCTAGATAGTGTTCACAAAATTAAACATACAGATACAAATGAAAAACAAATTAAAGAATGTTAAACACTAAATTGTAGAATACAAGGGGTAAACAAAAAAAAACTTGTGAGAGGATCTTGATTGCAAGACCTTGTAGATGCTTGTATGGTTGACCATACATGTACCACCATGTGATAGCTCCCATTTTATATTGGTCCTTTATTGCAAATGGAGACATTTTTACACCCGAAGCAAATAAGCCAAATTCTAGCCTCACTGTGTCGTGCATTTCCTCATCTAGGAAGAGTCTTGTAAAAGCTTTGTAGCACCCATTGGCAACTTCTTCATCCGCATATGGTGCAACTCTATCTGGCATACCAAGTACTTTCTCACTATAGTACCTCGGAGCTAAGGCATAGGCAAGGAGGTGCAATGGGGTAGTCATCTTCTCCCAATGATGATGAATGATTGCTTCCACCTTATTGCATAAGGTTTCACATTCTGTGGGGTCATTCTCATGCTATTGTATGGAAACTTTTACCTTCTCAACCATGGTGTCCATGCCATCATACACATCCCCCAAGCAAGGTGTATCTGTATTGGCAAAGCAGAGCATAGTCATAATAGGCTCCGTAAAATCCAATACAAATTGTACACGAGCCCACCAATTGTCATCCAAGACCAAAGCCTTGACCTTTTGGGCTCTTTCTGAATTCGAAGCCTTCCATATACCCCACTAGTTAGAAATAATCATTTGGCTTAGTGCTGCTTGCACTTTGACAAGTCGTCTCATAACAACAGTATGAGATGCAAAACGGGTCTCAACAACCTAAGCAAGTTAACAATATGTCAATAAATATTATTATATTAAGCAAAGACAAAGTTATATACACTTTGATAATTGAACATGAACATAAAATTTATTCAAAATAAATAAATGAAATTTTTAATTTACTAATTACAATTTACCTTCAGCAGCTCCAATTTGGAGAATGATCTAAATATGGATTGTGACATGTGGTGGTTTGTCACAAACATTTGTATCTCCTCCCCCTCCTGGTAAATTTGCTTCACCCAATCTATTTGAGTGCCAATTTGTTGCATGATCAAGTTTAGGGAGTGTATAGTGTATGGTGTCCAAAAAATATGGTCATACTGACCCTCAATCAAAGCATCCGCACCCCTACAATTTTTGGCATTGTTTGTAACCACTTGGACCACATTCTCACTACCCACCATCTCTATGGCCTCAATGAGAATTCTAGAAATGAATTGTGAATCCTTCACCCGCCCTTCACAATCAACAGCTCTCAAAAACATTGCCCCTTTGGGGGACATTGCAATCACATTAATCAATGGTCGATTTCTTGTTTCTTTCCATCCATCAGACACAATAGTTATACCCGAAGTTTTCCAAGAATTTTTAATTGGTTGAAGAGCTTTCTCTATACAAGTCCTCTCTTTTTGCAATAGAGTGGTACGCACCTTTTCATACTCGGAACTTACATAATCAGCTAGAGCTTTAAGTATGGCTTGCACCATGTTCTTCCAATATGGTGATCTTACCAAGTTGAAAGGAAGACCATTGGCATAGAGGCAACGTGCAATGGCTTCATTAGTAGGCTCGCTGGCCTCCATTTTAAATGCGGTGTCCAAAGGGCTTCTTTTGCGGGTGGTAACCTCTATCCTCTTCCTCTCCTGGTACAGGTACTTGCAAGAGTGAATGTTTGGAGGATGCAACTGGTTCAGTGGGTAATTGCATTTTGTTCTTTTTTGACGGAGGTTGATAAAAACTTTTTTTTGATCTTTTAACCAAACTGTTAGCAGCTTCTTGTTCTTTTACAAATGAAGCTATTTGTGCATCAGTCATCCCCTTCCCACTTGTGCCTTTGCACATTGCAAATCCATTACCAGCAGGGCCCATAAAATGAAGTTTGACCCTGGAATATGAGCTATTGAATGCTTTTCCTTTGTTACTTTGACAATAATTACACTTCCAAAGATATGAGCCACCTCCTGAAACCTGTGATACTCTTGTCGTATGTCTCCATAAAGGAGATCCAACATCAATATTAAAATTATCGGTTCCTTGCCCTCCCACTGAACTTTGACTACCGGTGGTGGCCATTCTTGCACAATACAATCTAGTTTCTTATTATAATAAGAAAATAAATAAATTTAATTTAGAAAAAAAACTATGAACATCAAGCATACAAGTGCAAAAAAATGATACAAATAGATAGCTAAACTTGTTTGCTTATTTCTTTAAAAAAAATAAAATTGAAAAAAACTTCAAAAATTTCTTCACAAACTTGAAAAAATTTAAAAAATCATCAAAATCTCAAAGAAATTCATTAAACAACTTGAGAATGGGATCAAATGCTTACTTGAAATGCCTAAAAATCCTTTGTGGAAGCTATCCCTTGCTCTACGAACGTTCCTCTTCGAAAATAACCAGCTTGCCTTCAAAATCCCAAAATGGAGAGCAAATGAGAAAATATCCAGCCTGCAAACAAAATGGGATGAAGAATGGTCGAATGGCCTCTTTTAGGGCCGTTTTAGGGTTTAGGGAAAAAAGAAGAAGTTAAAAACATATTATTTGCACGTCTTAATAAAACTTTAAGTGAAAAAATCATTAAAAAGTGTTTTTTCTGGGCAGTCTCGCGCGGATGCGTTTGGATGCCCTGTGGGTGCCACCCGAAAGCCACCACAAGCACCTGAATGTGGGTGGATGCCTGCGTGGGTGTCACCCGGAAGCCACCACAAGCACCTGAATGTGCGTGGATGCCTACAACAGGCATCCACCCACATTCGGGCGCTTGTGGTGGCTTTCGGGTGGCACCCACAGGGTATCCGCTCTCGGATCAGCCTCCACACGACTAGGCAGACTAAGGACGCCTCGGTATCCTAGAATAATAGATATAAGTGGTTCTTTTTAATTCAGCTTTTGAATGCTTAAATATTGATAATTTAATATTTTATTTAATTTTCACATATTCGCCCAAAGTTGTGTAAAATAAACAATTAGGCCGAAGGTAAATTTGCGAATATGCCAAAATACTTTCTAGCTCATTGGAGATTAATCTTAATAAAATTTGAAGCTTAACAAAAATACAATATTCCTCTAAGAAGAATGGAATGCATTGGAATGACAAAATTGGCCCCAGAAAGTATCAACCAACTCATAATAATCTCGTGAAAACAATGCCATTTGCTAAACTCCATTCTGAGAAGGTTGGCTCTGTCCAAGAAACTTGGAGCTTTCAAAGATGCCGAAATGACCAAACATGGGGACGTTACAAATTACTTTGCAACTTTGATGTAAATCATTTATGTATATTTATTATATTTACTCTACAAATGGAAATGCAAGCTCAACATTCTTTAAGATATTAATAGTTTTTAAATTATTTTTCAAATCTTTTTATATTTATAATGTAGAATAGGTATTATAAAATAATTAAAATTAAAATGTAAAAATATAAGATAGATATATAGATATGTATACATATACATATATATATACACATATGTATATATACATATACACACGTGTATATATGTATATAAATATACTTGCGTATATATTTACACCTGTGTAAATATATACTTGTGTATATTTATATACATATATACACAGGTGTATATACACATGTGTATATATACACACATGTGTATATATACACACATGTGTATATATACACACACATGTATCTATATATTTACATGTGTATGTATATACACTCAAGTGTGTATATACATACACGAGTATACACACCAGTGTTCCATGACTTGTTGCGAGTCATGCGGGTACCCCGGGTCAGCGAGCCGAGCCTTGCTTGGTGGGTCAAATTGACCCTGACCCGTGACTTGGCGGGCCAGACCATCTAACCCACATGACTCGCCAAGTCAGTGAGTCAGGGATTGACTTGCCGAGTCTGAGCCTCCTGATTCGATTGACATCAATGTAAAGTAAACATAAAAAGGTTTTCTTTTAACCTTTTTTTTGACTTATTTCCCCTTAACACATTCAATTCGAGATGCAAAAGTCACAACTAGAAATTGTATTTTTGGGCTTTATCAAAACTGTTTTTGGTATCTTAAAAATTCAAGAAAATGATGCACGCCATGGAGTTTTATGTGGTTCTCAAGCTTCCCCTCGATCCCACTAGGGGTGTTGCCCCTCAACCCCATTAGGGGCGTTGCCCCTCAACCCCATTAGGGGTCCTGCTCCCAAACCCTCGCAAGGGGCTCTGCCCCTTGACCTTGCAAGGGGTGTTGCCGCTAGACCCCCACAAACGGTGTTGCCCCTTGACCTCGTTGGGGGTGTTGCTCCCAAACCCCCATTTTATTTTTGAAGTACACTACAACTTTGAGTTTGCACAGTACGAGTCATTATCAACACTCTTGTCATTAGTCTTCATGGATATCACTTGATGTGTACTTGTCTAGAAGACGACTTTTTCTTTTAGGGGGGATGATGTAGTCGACATAAAATGCCTATGTTGTGTTTGATAATATTGGTTATCTGTCAGTGTATTAATTGTCGTCAATGTATTAATTTGCATTTGTACTTATGTGATCAATGTATATTTATGTATTTGATTAAATTAGCTTCTATTTGATGATGTTATTGTGTCTTTAAGCTTTATTCAATAATGCGTGCATGAAACAAGTTTTAAATCCTTAAAAATCTCTAAATTTTAAGGGTTTTTTTCACATTGCCGAGTCACGAGTCGAGTTGGCCTCGCTGAGTCCAAGCTGAGTCCGAGTTTGGGAACTATGATACACACACACACATATATCCATTTCTTATTCGCAACTTATGGATATTGCGGTTCTCGTCATGTTGCCATTGTGGCTCTGTTTCTTGTTTCTCGTTTTTGGTAACATAGCTTTGAACCATAAAAAAATATATAATGAAAGATCTGCATATGAAAAAACTTGCTGTTCTCTTTTTGACGAGAGAAATAATATATCCAAGTGGAGTTGGGGAATTGGGATCTTGCCTTATCCCCAACTATTTATTCACCAAGTCTCCAATGATTAACTCTTGTTAGACTCTATACATTAGCTAGAAAATAAAAAATGCTGTTTACTTCACAGTAACAATGCTGGATTGAATCGACAGTAAAGGACAAGACCTTCTAGGCTTAATTCAATATATTAATGTTTTCTGATGAATGATTGCCTTGATGATTATTAAAGAGTCATCCTCCACAAAGATTCTATGAATACCACGTTGCTTGGTATTTTGAAGACTTAAGATGATGGCTTGAGCTTGAGCTTCATTGTTAGTCCCATTTTAAAGGTTTTTGGAAGCTGCCAGAATGAGAGACCTTGGGCTCTAGCAAATAATGTGGCCAGCTCTTGTGGAGCTTGGAGTTTTCCCCTAGAAGTCCAGCTTTAAGACTTCAGATGAAGGTTTGAACTTCAGCTTCATTGTTAATTCCATTTTGAAGTTATTTGGAAGCTGCTGAAATGAGAGCCTTTGAGCTAATACAAATATTGTGGCCAGCTATTAATGGACCTGGATTTACCCTAGAAGTGTCACCAAAGTTGATCTTGAATTTTCCAGTGGAAGGGGAATCCTGTTTAGTATCTTCAATCTATTTTGAGGGTCTTAACCCTAGATAATCAGTTAATGGGGATTGGTATGATTATTTATGACGCAGATTCTAGTTGACTAATTTTGCCTTTCTACTCAGTCATTCAACCTATATATGTATTAGACTGAAATAAGAGTGAAATGTTATATTGCAATATCCTTTTTTTTAAGAGGGGTAAATGCTTTGATCCGGAGGTATGAACCTTTGAGGCCACAAATGGGGGACCTCAACCCCAATGGGATTTGAACCTCGATGGCAAGAAAAACGACACAACTTAACCATCAAAACATGCCAGCCGACATGTTATAACGTAATATTATGAAGGAAGAAAACTTGAAATTTGCAAGAGTTAATAGAGGAATTTGATTTCAAAATGTACAAATGATACATATGGAACCGGTGTCAAATCATCCCTAACCTATTGTCCATGTTGGATATGCTCATTTCTATTGCTTTACTTTGAAAAATGAAATGAAGTGTGTTTAGGTGACTTGCATGATATTCTACAAGTATGGGACTCATTAGGTCGTACAAATCACTAGTACTATTTGGTTTATTCATTTTTCCAAAAAAGGTTATTCAAGCATTGATCATCTTTTTTATGGGACAGGAAAATGGGCCAGTGGCATATTCTCAGCTAAAGTTTCCTCTTGCTTTTTAAACAGTTGCTGAAATTTAGCCCTGTTGATAAGACTAGTCTTGATTTAAACTAGTGTGTGATGCTGTGTAGAATGTGCTTATGAAGAGAAAATTGCATCTATATGTAGTACTACTAGATTTTTTTCTATGTATTCTTAAAAGTTAAGAATATGAAATTGTAATATAAAAAGATATATTTATCTCAAATTGCTTAGATGGTCTCAAAGGTTGTTTTCTCTGAATGCTGCTAGTTGATTTGAATCTTGATCACAGTTGACTGGTATATATTCTTTCTAATAAAAAGTAGATATCTTCATAAATGTGCACGTATGGTTTTTTCATTTATATTCTTTGTTGGATGGTTGCAGCCGTCCTTGGTTATGCTATTGGATTCTTCACTCCATGGCTCTTTTGGGAGAGCCTATTGACGAGGAACTTAGGCAACGCACGGTTAGCTTCCTTTGTCGTTGCCAGGTATAGGTTCAACTCTATGGATGGTTTAATTGGTAGTTTTTGCTGTAATTTCTTTATTTACAATGTTAAAAATGGTCATATCAACGTCTTATGTTTTTTATATTATGGATAAAAGACTGAATCACCCCATAAATTGGTAGAATATTTTACAAGTGTAATCCAAAAATTGATTTGTTTCTGTTTCCTATGCAATTTCTCCCAGAACTTGTTTAACAAACAATATGGTTTGTGGAAGTTTGAAGAGTCTATTGCTGTACTCCAAATAATACATATATTATGGCTGGGTGCTTGAGCCATTATGTTACTAATACTGTAGTTAACAGCTTGTTGCTTTAGTGTTTTCACTTACTGTATGTGTTTTCTCTTGTGTTGCATTGGGATGTGTCCTTAACCCTCAAACCCTTGTCCCCATCTCCAGAGGTGTTTCGGGAATGGAGGGAGGCTAGGGAACATCCCCTAGCTATATCCCCAACAACTTCCTGGAATGTTCCCTTAAATTGGGCATGCCCTGAGGCAATTGGGGATGTCTTAGATGTCCCTCAACTGGTTTGGGATGGCCAGGTGTCTGTTGAGGAAGAGCAATTTTCTCTAATGTATTAAAAGGAAATTGTTTGCAACATAAAAAATGACTGTTAAATATATTATCACAGCAGTATAACAGAAATTAAATTTATTATGACAGAAGTGACAGCGACTACTGTAGTCTAAAAGAAATAAATATATCGTGATTGATATTCACAGTTAATGATGTAAGTTATATAAGAATTAACACTAACAATAATAATTTGGATTTCTGATTTCAGTTCAAAAAAGTTACAAACCTCAAAATTCTTGATATGGTATTTGTCAGTTATTATTGTTAGTTGCAAAAGAGATTAAGGCGCATTTTCCATGATCTGGTACAGCGTGGTATTCTCATTAAGTGAAGTACAAAAAACAATTATTTTCTTGGAATGTGGTTGAAATCCAGGCTTTTGTAGACATAATCTCACACCATTTAACATTTTCATGTTGAATTGCTGCCGTTTGTTAACTTAAAGAAATTTCAAATTTCTATGTATCTATGTGTGAAGAGCCTGAACTGGCTTCTTCCAAATCCACTTATTTTATTTTAAAAAAAAATGCAGCACTTGCTCAATAAATCTTTTAATTGCAATTCAATAATCAATCCTCATCAAATTCAATTAACAACATTTGGAATTTTTATCAATTCAAAAAAAGACTTCATTTATTTTAATATCAAAATCAAATAACATCACCAAATTTATTTTAAAATGATTGGCACCTGGTAATTTTCTGTCACCTTATTAACGCAATATTCTCCAATAAAAAGTGAAGTCACAGCATTGATTGTATTGATGCCACCTTGTAACAGCAGAATTCTCCAAAATAATAACACGTCACAGCCTGGGTAGCAATGACGTCTCCTGGATTAACAATGTGACTGCTGTGCTAAAACGTGACTGGCCCGCATTTATTTCCAGACCCCTGCAGCTACAGTCGAATCCCTTATGCAGGATGTAAGCAGAAGGCAGAAGCTGCTGTGTCCGTAAAACTCCTCATGCGGCTGTTTATAGTATCAAATGTCTGCATGTGAGGGAAGGAAGGCTCCAGCTACTGTCACAGGGCCTTATCGTATCAAAATGGCAGCAATGGATAATCGTATCAAAGGATAGCAGGCTGGCGTGAGAACTTACAACTCACGCAATACACAAAAGACCCCCAAACACTTGCGTGGATGAATTACATACAATTTCCATCCATTCTTCCTTTACGCAGCATGGAAACAATTCCAACCTCTTGTCAATTTAACAATTCTCCAACAATTTGATACCAAAAACAATATTGGAAATCACAGCACAATTCCCAATCAATTTCCAAACCCCAGCAATGTATTTCAAAAATCTTTGTGAATAAATCAATTTGCTTGTAATCAAAACTTCACCAATAACCAGAATAACTTCAGCCTGTAGAATAATTTCATACATATCCAATATACCTCAGCACTGGATTCAATCCGGAAATCAGAACGAGCTCTCTCTTGGAAGAAGACCAAACTTGACAAATCAGAAAAACTCTCTCCAAAAGCTGAAGACCGAGCTCAAACCCTAGATTCCAAAGCTAAGCAAAATTCTCTCACAACAAAATATCAAATAATCAATCGGTGAATGAAAGTGCTTTTTCGAGTTGTACTTATAGCTTTTTCGGAAAAAGCACAATTTCACTTTTTTTCATATTAAAGGCTTTTAAATGTATATTTCACTTTATAACATTAAAGTTATAAAGTACTTAAGTTATTAAATTAAAATACTTTAATTTAATAATGATAACTTTAAAAACAAAGCCACTGAATTCTGTTGACTGAATCAAACTCATTGTCGACACCAGAGTCCCAAACGCCAACTGCCCTGCTGGAAATAACCCATTGCCAAAAATAGCCAGCTGCTAAAAATAGACTTACTAAAAATAGTCTCTCAAATTGGAGATTCCCTAAGGCTTGATCCTGAATCATCTGACACTCTGCAGACACCCTGCTAATCCTGGCCATCCCCAAAATACCACTTAATAAAAATAGTAAGTCGACTGAATTGACCCGAACGAAGAGCAGATCTGATAAACTGAATCCCCAAAGTGGAATCCCAACACTGGCTCTAACATCTGACCCCCTCTGATCACCTGATTAGCCTGCAAGGGTCGTCAAACCAAGCTAATCCCGAAGTCTCAAAAATGGGGACATTATAGTCCTCCCTTCCCAAGATTGCTTGTCCTCAAGCAATCAAGAAAAACAAGCAACATCATAAACCACCCGGATCCCAAGGATAGTCATGAATAATGTCCCGATCAACCTCATACTCCTGTGAAGAAGCCAACATCATCAACAGTACCAACATCCGTAACTAAGAATTTGTACTCAACACCCGAACTGATGATGCTGCAACAAGATTGCCTCGTGGGAGAAACCCAATCGAAAGTAACTCACACGGAAGTAACTCAATCAACAGACTGGACTTACTCTTAGTCTTCGAACTAATCAACTCATCATACCAGTCATAGAATGGATGCACTGAAGAACTATGTGACTGATAGACATCCTGAACGTGAGGATCGAATGTGAAGCTATAAGCACTCCTCACCGTGTACACCCTTGAAAACTGATCAGCTAGACCTGACTGGCCTCCTGTATAATTTGCCTGATGAGTAAGTGCACAAATCAGATCCCAAACGTCATCATCATCATGATCGTACATCTCCTTTAAGGGATCATCACTAAACTCAAACAGTGGATTGTCATAGGCCATGCTGACATGCACATTAAATAAAGGGTTGCTCACAAAGTGAACAACACCCATCCACTGATCTGAGCCATAAAACGGTAAACTCGGAGAGACATGATATGTGATCGACTCTACCTGTATAGACTCATGTCTTTGTATATCAGCACTATCTACAACACAGAAAGACATAGTGCGTAGACTCCCATCAGCAATGCCCGACAACACATACTCTCTGCCCTGGTACTCAAATCTGATCTACATCGGGCTCACACTAAAACAGAACTCCTTAATCTCCTGTATCCACTGCATCCCTAAAACCATATCCATCTCTCCCAAGTCGAACACATAGAAATCAGCTATCATCTCGTAATCGCTAAGAAATAAGGGGAGATCTCGGATGCGCCTGGTATAGGTGAAATTGTGGCCATCAGCTACCTTAACTCCAAACTTTGCAAACTCCTCTACCTGAAGCCCACACTGACTAACAAGTCGCTCATGAATAAAATTGTGTGAAGCTCCAGTATCCAACATAGCCACATAGGGCTGCCCTTCCACTAATCCCTTCAGTCTAAAAGCAGAGGGAAGTGGCACAGAGGTGGACAACACAATCGGAGACAGTTTGGCTTCAATGCCAAACTCTGGAGTAACTGTCTGCTTCTCTGTATCAAAACTAGCAGCCTGATGAGAAGACTCAGCCTCACTCTCACCAGAATAAACCCACATAGAGCGATTCGCCCTGCCCTTAGGCCTCATAGCACAAGTATGCTCTCTATCATAAGGCTCTTTGCACCAATAGCAAAGCTGCCTCCTCCTCAAATCCTCTCGCGTGGCATCATCAAATCTACTCGCAGGCTTTTTTCTGTCAACAATTGGTGGAGGTACCTCATCTGCAGGAGGAATAGTAGGACTAGGAGTAGACTTGCCCCGTGAAACAGAAGGCTCAAGATTCCTTTCCTTCTTCATAGCATCTCGTAGAGTAGGTGGATCCAAGGACTTGACCCATCCATTGTACGGCTCTGACAAACCCTCTATGAACAACATGACTCTCCTCCACTCGGAGATGTCATAAACCATGACTGATAGACGCTGAAACTCGCCGATGAATGTCTCAAGACCACTTGTTTGTCTCAGCTGAGCTAACTCTCGGAAGTAGGTCTCTGGATCCTTTTGATCAAACCGTTCTATCAATCTATCTACAAACTTTTGGTACTGCACAATATGATCATGATGCAGAGACACTAACCCATGATACCACCAATCATGAGCAACCCCATCCAAATGTAACACAGCAAATCGAATAACGTCCTCCTCAGACATAGGACGAAGTGAAATATAAGTGTCCAACTTGTGAACCCATGCTCTGGCTGTAGTCTTCCCACTTCCATCGAAGTGGTCCAAAGTCAACTTGCTGGTTGCCTGCTTTAATTCATTCTGTCTAGGTCTCTGCCTCGTATCAGGAGCTGGCCTGCCTCTGGAATGCTCATGCTTTTGCGTCAGATATCTGTCAAAATTTAAATTTCTTTTTAGTCCCTCAGGAAGAGCATCCCACTCTACAAAATGTGCCACCATGTCATCAACAAATGGTGCAGGCTTTGGCTCAACACTGACTGCATCCAACTCTGGCTTCAAGAATGTCGAACGGTGAGGCCTGTCATAAGTACCAGTATGATCAGCTCTATAATCTCGCCTCTCAATCCCGCCTGTCATCAATTCGCCTGTCATCAGCTCGCCTGTCCTCAACTCGCCTGTTGTCAGCTTGCCTGTCATCAGCTTGTGACCTGTGTGAGCTGACTGAAACACTACGCCCACCTCTATCTCTAGCGTCTGGCAATGCAATGCGCTGTAAAGTATTTGAAAGTTGTTGCAATACAGTTGCAACGTGATGTTGACCATCTGCAATATGTCTGAAAGCATCTTTGGCCTCCCTGTCTATATCATTTCCAGTATCATTCCTGTTCTCTGTTTGTTCATTTTGTGGGCCTTGTTCATTATCTTTAGGAGGTGGTGAATTTCTATCCCTGCGGGTATAGTACCCTCCTGGTATAAATCTGTCTGCCATTATTTAATTTCATACCCTTACAGGATGGCAAGATCTTTGCTCTAATACCACTGTGAAGAGCCTGAACTGGCTTCTTCCAAATCCACTTATTTTATTTTTTAAAAAATTGCAGCACTTGCTCAATAAATCTTTTAATTGCAATTCAATAATCAATCCTCATCAAATCCAATCAACAACATTTGGAATTTTTATCAATTCAAAAAAAGACTTCATTTATTTTAATATCAAAATCAAATAATATCACCAAATTTATTTTAAAATGATTGACACCTAGTAATTTTCTGTCACCTTATTAATGCAATATTCTCCAATAAAAAATGAAGTCGCAGCATTGATTGTATTGACGCCACCTTGTAATAGCAGAATTCTCCAAAATAATAACACGTCATAGCCTGGGTAGCAATGATGTCTCCTGGATTAGCCATGTGACTGCTGTGCTAAAATGTGACTGGCCCGCATTTATTTCCAGACCCCTGCAGCAACAGTCGAATCCCTTATGCAAGATGTAAGCAGAAGGCAGAAGCTGCTGTGTCCGTAAAACTCCTCACGCGGCTGTTTATAGTATCAAATGTCTGCACGTGAGGGAAGGAAGGCTCCAGCTACTGTCGCAGGGCCTTATTGTATCAAAATGGCAGCAATGGATAATCATATCAAAGGATAGCAGGCTGGCGTGAGAACTTACAACTCACGCAATACACAAAAGACCCCCAAACACTTGCGTGGATGAATTACATACAATTTCCATCCATTCTTCCTTTATGCAGCATGGAAACAATTCCAACCTCTTGTCAATTTAACAATTCTCCAACAATTTGATACCAAAAACAATATCGGAAATCACAGCACAATTCCCAATCAATTTCCAAACCCCAGCAATGTATTTCGAAAATCTTTGTGAATAAATCAATTTGCTTGTAATCAAAACTTCACCAATAACCAGAATAACTTCAGCCTGTAGAATAATTTCATACATATCCAGTATACCTCAGCATTGGATTCAATCCGGAAATCAGAATGAGCTCTCTCTTGGAAGAAGACCAAACTCGACAAATCAGAAGAACTCTCTCCAAAAGCTGAACACCGAGCTCAAACCCTAGCTTCCAAAGCCAAGCAGAATTCTCTCACAACAAAATATCAAATAATCAATCGGTGAATGAAAGTGCTTTTTCGAGTTGTACTTATAGCTTTTTCAGAAGAAACACAATTTCGCTTTTTTTCATATTAAAGGCTTTTAAATGAATATTTCACTTTATAACATTAAAGTTATAAAGTACTTAAGTTATTAAATTAAAATACTTTAATTTAATAACGATAACTTTAAAAATAGAGCCACTGAATTCTGTTGACTGAATCAAACTCATTGCCGACACCAGAGCCCCAAACGCCAATTGCCCTGTCGGAAATAACCCACTGCCAAAAATAGCCAGTTGCTAAAAATAGTAAGTCTCTCAAACTGGAGATTCCTTGAGGCTCGATCCTGAATCATCTGACACTCCGTGCAGACACCCTGCTAATCCTGGCCATCCCCAAAATACCACTTACTAAAAATAGTAAGTCGACCGAATTGACCCGAATGAAGAGCAGATCTGATAAACTGAATCCCCAGAGTGGAATCCCAACACTAGGTCTGACATCTGACCCCCTCTGATCACTTGATTAGCTTGCAAGGGTCGTCAAACCAAGCTAATCCTGAAGTTTGAAAAATGGGGACATTAAACTATGTATCTATCTATCTATATATTTCCATCACCCCCACTGCCCGCCAAAAAACAGCCCTCAGACTGCAATCACCATACCTGTCCCAGAAACGTCATGGAACATAGGTTTTCTCCAATGATCATGTATTGATCTTTATATTCTATTACAAATTTGAGCCATGCTGTGCCAGTGACTGCATAGACTATTCTCATGTTAATGGTTTTAACTTGTTGAAAGCACTTGCGAATTCTCATACATCACGTTGGATGCTTTGGGCTTACTTTCCGTCAACTAAGTTGTTTGGTGCAGTTCTAAATGCATGTAAAAGGAAGCCAAAGACAGAGTCAAGTACTGAGCAGTGGTTTCTGTAAAATTCTATATAGTTTTTTCTTGTAGTTCAGGGTGGCTGTGTACTTTTCATTGGAACTTTAACAAGAAATCATAAGATTTTTAGTGGTGGTTCAGGTTGGGAATGGGTATATGGCTTTTTGCTGATTTTTTGGAAGTGGTTTTGGTACAGGTGTAAAAAACATAATAAATATACAACATAAAATTAGCCAAAACTTTGCACCATATATACAAAATTAACCACAAAATACAACTGATAATTGAGAACTCAATGCCAAGTGTTAAATAATAAATCAAAAAAGCTTTATCTATGGTAAATGTTCGAAAAGAGCAATAGGTAGTTGTCAAATGACATTAACATGGTGCAAGTGTACATGGGAACTCAATATAAATCATTGCATTGCTCTTTATTAAGAGCATTGACATCATCAGTTGGTTCATTATACTTACAAGTGTTGCTAGTGCCACCGCCACCGACCCTGCACTATGTGTGTCCTATGTGGTAGCTTCATGTCCCTCATCTGAAATAGAGACAAAAGAAACTCGTGCAATGGAAGCATCCAATTTAGGATGCTTTGGTGCTACATCCCAATGCTTTATCGCTTCATTCTTGTACTTGATATGCTTGTATGAAATGAGGCGCAGGTTGTAATGCACATACACTACTCCCTGTGTCTTTTTAGTAATTAACTAGTTCTGCTTTCCAGTTCAACTGAGCTGAAGAGGAACTTGTAAGTTGTAGCTAATTGGGAGTTAGGACAAGTCATTACAAAATTACCTTTTTATGAATCTACAAATTGAATAAAATGGAAATTCTTAAGTAAAGGTGTCCAAAGAAATGTAAAGAGGTAAGATATTTAAACTAAACACTCGTGATAGAACTTTGATGGCAAGAGGCTGCAGGTAAATAGATCCTTATCAATAGAGTTCTCACCATGTATGGTCGTTGTCCTTGTACTTGCTTCAAAGAGCACTGAGATTAGGACTCCTTGAAACTATCAGTTATTAAAACTTGCCTTCAGCTATGTCCTCTATGTTGGGATTGGGAAAGAGTCTAATCAATGTTGCCTCCTACCCATGGTAACTTCAACAGCTTCCTATGGCAGCATTCTCCTGTGCAATGAAAGTATCTCTGTGCGATACTGCTTAGGGGTTGAAGGAAACGTAAGGCAATCCATCAGGATGGTCACTTTTTTCCCCTGCTCAATGATGATTTTTTCCACCTCTTTTCAAAATGTTTCTGGAGGGTCTTGCACCTTTGCTGCTATTGCAGCCATTATGTTCTTGATCATGGAGCCAATGCCAAGATATATATTGGCCAAAGATGGCTGATTTGTATTGGTAAATCTGATCGTACTCATGACAGGCTTAGTGAAACTCAAAAAGTAGTTATAGGCACACAGTATAAGGAAGTGCTGAGCAGTATTAGAATACAATGGGTGTAAAACCATAGGCTCCTAGGGGCTGTTTATCCCCTCATACCCCACAATAGGGGTCCTGCCCCAGACTTCACTAACTGTGGCTGGGTGGTGTACAGTTGACAAGGGGTGTAAAGTAGAAAAGTATACACCACATAGCCAACATTGGTTGCTACTAGTGGTTTTGTTTTGCATGGTTTTGGACTTTCTTTACCCTCAACTACTTTCCATTTTCAACAACTTCATCTTGCATGCAACACTTGCTTGATGATTATATCTAATTTACTTATATTCTGCTATGTTTAACCCCCTAATACACAGGCCTTCTACAGGCTGCCCTCTTCTATTGAATTTCAACCTATTCATTCCTGTTTTGAGTCTCATGAAGATAGTTTGCATTTTGTACATGATTGCAAAGATAAAGTGTTCACACAGAAGAGGAACATTCATTACTTCATGTGCAAGCAATCAACAATGGTGAGGAATCGAGGAATACATGTAATTCACTTTAAGGACCATGAGGCAGTCACGTTTTCCTGTCTACTCATTGGAACCATGCATGCAATGGGCTCAACTATGCTAATCACTCCACTAGCTGGGTCAGTAATTTTTCTGATGCCTTACACCTGCTTTTTCAGGGCTCTTTCACAGTCATGTCTTGGTGAAATCTCTACCTATATTGTTGGCCTATATAGGTGATCATCCTCAAATTCCTAGCAAATAATTAATGGTACAGTAAAGGAAATTGAAAAGCACAAGGAAAAACACAGATAGTAGATGAAATTATTGTGTAAATTCTGATAGTGATGAGATTCTAATGCTTGTAATCCAAGAGTATTGATTAATGTTGTCTCAAGTCAGCTAAGCAGTAGACGTAACATTTGTTTTTGCCCTAAATTTTAATATGGGAACAAAAGAGACTTGTAAAAGACAAAATATCACATAACTTTTTTTTTGCTCCAATCTTTAACACAGGAACAGAATAGACTAGTAGAAGACAGAATATCCAAAGGAGGCATGCATTTTGTCCAGAGTGCTACGTATAATAATATTTATAATGATCCATGATTGAAATGATAATTGATTGATGTTCAATGAAGTTAGTTACAAAGGAGATGAAGGCTCCTTAAATAAGGAAATGCAAAGATGAATGTTTCTAAAAGAAACAATCATTAACTGAGAACTGAAATAGAAATATACTAAACTATCTAACTGACTAGCTATATTAAGTGACCAGATACATCTAAAGATACATTAAGTGACCTGAATGACCATTATGAGGTCAATATACCATATTATTTTAATACTCTCCATTAATGGTCAATTTAATTAACTAACTACTTGTAGACACCGAAATCTGATCATTAAAAATTTGATCAAACTAAATTGTAATAATCCTTCTTCTAAAGCCATCATATTTATTAAATAATTCATCTATTTAATTAATCTCCCCTTTCGTCTATAGCCCTCCTAGGTAAATTAATTAATTTAATTAGCCAAGTGTCACCCCCTTTAATTAAATAAATGCATGCATCTATTTAATAAAATCCCTTTTCCTCTTTTTTGAATTTGAATTAATTCAAAATTCCAAAAATCCTTCATCCACTTGCACATTTCTAACCCATCTATTTGCATGTTAATCCTCCATTTGACTAAGTAAATCACATTCTTTACTTAATTAATCTCTTCCTCCCACTTGGAATTAAAAATAATTTTTAATTCCCCACTCATTCTCTCCTCTCATCACATCCTCGTACTTTTACCACTTGCACTCTAATCATCCCTCATTAAGTCTAATCACCTCCCTAATCATGTGCACATTCCTAATCCCAAAGATTAGGAACCCAAAGTCAACTCTTCCATCACATCATGCACATGGGCCCATGTACTTGGTCACATGGGCTTGACCCTTCATGTTCCCCAAAGGAATTTTTAGTTCCTTTTATTCCTCTCAACCACTCTCCACCACTGATCTTTTCAATCAATCTCAACAACTTGTTTATCTCATCCAAATCCTATAAATCTAACCCTTCACCATTTTTATCCTCTCACCCATTTTTGCACTTGGAGCGCCGTTATGTTGCCGAAATCTTGAGTGAGCACACATTCAAGCAAACATCAATGGACATATCATTGTATCAATGAGGCTACAACATGGGTTATTATGGTTTGCATTTGTTGTGTTTTTGGGTCTCTTTCAGTCTAATCTTATATGTTGTTTTGAATTTGTTGATTTGAGTGCTTTTTTCTTAGCTATTTGCATTCCGTTGGGTCACTTTTCATTGCACACTGTACCCTAGAAAAGACTGAATTTGCATGTCATTTAGCCATGAATACATAAAAGACTGCCCCCTTCTCTTCAGAACACTCTGTGACATGAGTCTGTTGCTAATACCCTCCTTGGTGCTGCAAAATTTTTGGATACGACCAAGTTTACCACAATCCTTCCAACATGATGTTGGTTAACAAAGCTATCTCTCCCTTGATCCAAAGAAACCTAAATCAGCTTTAAAAACTTCATGTTGAAATCTGGTAGCTTCAGTCAGCTATAGAAATGATGATCGATTTAATAATGTGTGTGTATATATATGTCAGTATGTACTAACATATGTATACATTCACATATATATTTAATTGTATACATATTCATGTCATCATTTGCAATAAATTCTGGAAATCGATCACTTATATAAGTGATCGAATCTACTATATTCCAGGTATATTATCGATTTGCATTTAGAGGTTATTACTTGCAGATTATCGGCATTTCATGTTTCGTATGGGACCCTGATCGAGCATCATTATCGGTGATCATTTCCAGATTAGATATTATTTATTTGTGCAAGATAAATAACAGATTGGACTTAATAAGCATTTATGTTTTAAGTAACAAACCCGATTAGAGATCGGGTGTTTAGTTAATATGAAACGACACGATCATGAGCAGACATGCCTCCACTTTGTGGAGACATGCCCGCTCATGGGATGTGTCTCTTCAATATGTATTTAATACGGATCCGATCCACAACTGAAGACATCGAAATCAATAAATGTTCTGCACTTGTGGGTCAAATATCATATAAGGAAGATTCAGACTTGTAAATTCATTATCAGTATTTATCAATATTGATTCAGCATCAACTTCGTATTTATCAAGTTCAATACTCTGGTTAATCTGCAAGAATTTACAATGATTGTAAGATTCATTTTCTAAAATAGAAAAGACATAGATAGATCAATTCTGTAAGCAGAAATTTAATCAATTTCAACTTGGTATCAGAGCCTTGTTAAGGAAGATCTGATTAAATTTGAGATTTCAGATTACTCAAACACATTCTATCTTGAAATTAAAATACATTCCCTTCTTCATAATGTCGAGTGTAATTAGATTTGAAGACCGTCTTGAAGGTGCAAACAATTTTACATCATGGAAATTCAGAATCATGATGATACTGAAAGAAAATAAGTTAGACTCATTTGTGAAAGAAAATAAAATAGAACTAGAGAATGACCCGGAGAAAACTCAATGGATTGAGAACATTGAGAAAGCTATGAAACTTATAGTAGATGCAGTTAGGGATCATATAGTACCTATATTGGCAAAACATGAGACTGCATACCTTATGTTTAAATCCCTTGAAAGAACCTTTGAAATAAACAACACCAGTAGAGCCCTTGTTCTAAAGAGGCAAATTAATCATATAAGCATGAACAAGGGAGAATCCATCAATGCATACTTCATGAGAATCACTGAGCTAAGAGATCATCTGTCAATAGTGGGATATCAAATTAATAGCAAAGAGTTAACACTTATAGCTTTAGGTGGCCTACCAAATTCATGGGAGTCATTTGTTCAAGGAATAAGCGCAAGATCAAACCTCCCTAAATTCGATCGGTTAAGATTTGACTGTCTACAAGAAGAATCAAGACAGATGACTAAAGGGAACAAACATAAACCTATAGATGATGACATTCATGTTTTAAACACAAATTCTCATAAGAAAAGTAAGAAGAAGAATTTCATAAGGAAGAGAAATTCTCATGGAAAGGGCTCATCCAAGGAGACGAAAGATGTTTCCCAAATTCAATGTTTCAGATTTGATCAGTATGGACACTATGCAATCAAACATAACAAAGCAACAAGCATCATTTGCTAAGGTTGGAAAGACAAATATAGAACATGAATCTGAGAAATTTGTTTTCTACTCAGCATTATCAAGCCAAGTATCAAACAAACTTAACCCCTAGGTGAATGATACTGGCTCATCAAGACACATCATAGGATTCAGAGAACACTTGGATACTATGGTAGAAGACACTAATGAAGAAGTAACGATTGGGGATGATTCTGCACATCCAGTGAAAGGGGTTGGAACTTGCACCATCAAATTGAAATCTGGCATCTCTATACAACTCACTGGAGTATTATTTGTGCCAGGAATTAAGAGGAACTTAGTATCCATATCCGCTTTTGAAGACAACGGATATAGGGTTACCTTTATCGATGGGAAAGTTCTGGTATGGCCAAAGAACTCCACCATAAAGAAAGCTCAAACTATAGGTACAAGACAAGGATATCTATACAAACTTTGCATTGAGACAAATCGAGCCCTTATTCACGAGACTTCTGACTCAAATGAAATCTAACATCGAAGATTAGGACATATTCATTTTCATGCCCTAACTTCAATGGAAAAATTAGTAACAGGACTACCCAAACTAAACCAAAGTCATATAGGGGCATGCGGTGTGCCTTAGGGAAAAACACTAAAGGGACTTTCCAAAATAGTTTGAGTAAAACCAAAAATGTATTAGAATTAGTCCACTCTGACTTATGTGGGTCCATGTCTGTACCCTCCATGTGAGGGTTCTTATATTATGTAATATTTGTAGATGACTTCTCTAGAAAGACCTAGATATATTTTCTTAAAGGTAAAGAGTCGGAAGAAATCCTTAAAAGGTTGAAGGAGTTCAAAGCTCTTACAAAAAACTTTTCCGGGAAGAAAATCAAAATACTGAGAACAGATAATGATAAGGAATACACCTCATAAATTTTTAAAGAATTTTGTGTAAATGCTGGGTTTAAGAGGGAGTTTACTATAGCCTACAATCCACAACAAAATGGTGTTGCTGAGAGGAAAAATAGAATTATTGTAGAAGCTGCTAGAGCAATGTTGTACAATAAAAACATAAAAACTTTATTGTGGGCAGAAGCCTCTAGGACAACTGTCTACATTCAAAATAGATGTCCCCACTCACATCTAGATAACAAAACTCCCAAAGAAGCATTTACTGGTGTAAAACTTGACATAAGTCACTTAAGGATCTTGGTTGCCCTGTCTACATTCATGTACCTAAAGAAAAGAGATCTAAATTAGAACCTACTGGAAAGAAACGGATATTCATGGGCTATTGTGAAACCTCAAAAGCTTACAGAATATACATATTTGGACAGAAACAAATTGAACTAAGTAGAGATGTTATCTTTGAGGAAGACATTGCTTTCAAAAGGGCAAAGAGTTCTAATGAAATAAAAATTCAAGATTCTCCTAAAGTCATAGAGGATCTTGCTCCTGAGATTTAGAGGGAGTATCCTGAAGAATTCATAAATGAAAACCAAAGTTCTCTAGAAGAGAATCCTAATAATAACAACAAAAAAGAAACCACTTTGAGCTAGAAAGGTGATTGAGGAAGCTGAGAATTATGCAGCACCCAATGGAACTTTTAGAGAAAGTAAGAGACCCAAAAGATTCTCAAGCTATGTTGCCCTAATGAGTGAGATCATTAGTTTAGAACCAACTAGTGTTACAAAAGCTCTCAAGCATCAATTATGGAAGGATGCTATGACGGAAGAGTATCAATTCAACTCATTAGTTTAGAACCAACTAGTGTTACATAAGCTCTCAAGCATCAATTATGGAAAGATGCTATGACGGAAGAGTATCGATCCATTTTGAAAAATCATGTATGGGATATAGTACTTAGACCAAAAGAGAAATTTGTTGTCTCTTCCAAATGGCTCTTCAAAATCAAACATGCTACAGATGGCAGTATAGAAAAACAAAAGGCACGTTTTGTTGCCAGAGGTCTCTCACAAAAAGAAGGTATTGATTATGAAGAGACGTTTGCACCTGTTGCCCGATACACCTCTGTTAGAGCAGTAATAGCTATTACAACAGCTAAAGGTTGGAAGATCCATCAAATGGATGTGAAAATTGCTTTCTTAAATGGGACCATTGAAGAAGTCTATTTAGAACATGAAGTCTTTGTGATACATAATATTGACTCACATGAGAAGATCACCTCATTACTTAATGTAAGAAGGACTTGGCCTTAGAATTTGATATGGAAGACTTCAACATTTTACATTACTTCCTTGGGTTAGAAGTTTGACAGAAATCAGATGGTATCATTTTAAATCAAGGGAAGTATACTATTGATATTTTGAAGAGATTTGGGATGTTGGATTGTAGACCCATGCCTATAACTATGGAAACCAACTTACACAAATTGAAGGAAGAAGCAACAGAGTCAACATTTGTAGATCCTACTCTGTATAGACAGATAATTGGATACTTGATGTACTTGGTTAACACCATACCGAAAATTTGCTATGCAATAAATGCTCTAAGCCAGTTTATGTGTGAACCAAAGGAAATCCACCTTGTTGCTGCAAAACATATATTGAGATACCTTCAAGGTACTATTGAATATGGTCTTAAATACATAAATGTCAACCTAGATCTACATGGATACTCTGATTCAAATTGGGTTGGAAGTGTAATCGATCAGAAAAGCACATCAGGATGTTGCTTCAGTTTAGGATCGGCTATGATCTCTTGGATCAATAGGAAACAATCTTCAGTGGCACAAAACTCAATAGAAGCCGAATATATTGCAGCCTCTATGGGAGCAAGAGAAGCAGTATGGATACGAAAATTGCTTGTGGGATTATTTGGTGAGCCCCTGAATCCTACTGTTATCCATTGTGACTATCAGAGTTGTATTAAACTTTTAGTGAATCCAGTATTCCATGATAGATCAAAGCATATAGAGATTCCTTACCACTATGTGTGAGACATGGTAGAAAGGAATGTGATCCAATTGGAGTATATTAGTACAAGCGATCAAACAACAAACATTCTCACCAAGCCTCTCTCCAGAGTTAAAGTAGAAGACTTTGTGAAGAAACTTGGTATGGTTGAAATATAAATTATTGTTGAGAATGAGATTCAAATTGTTTATTTGTACTAATATATATTTAAAGATGTTTAATGTGTAAACTCTTTTGTCATGTGTGTGACTCCATGACTTTATGCCCCCCCACCCCTCGTGTACATTATTGAAAGTTGACGATCTCTTTGATAATGAACACTTGTATTGGACATTGTAAGGTGACAACTTGACAATGATTAGTTTCACTTTCATAATGGATATCATGTGACTTGATATCTGTGGATATGTCATGATAGCATCTCTTGGACATATTGATAGATATCATGAGACTTGATATCAGTTGAAGATCATTATGATCCTTATGAGCTAATCATGGTGGATATGCCATGATTTATTATGGTAGACATCATGAGACTTGATGTCAGTGCACATACCATAATGAAGATGTGTTATGAAGAATGTCATGTGACTTGACACTCTTAGAAGCATATCTCATCTTTTGATATCATGAGTAAGGTGATATCACTATATACTTGGTTAGCTTTATCTTCCCTAGCTAAGAGGGAGTGTTGAAATATGGTAACTTCTGTCAGATATAGAAATGATGATCTATTTAATAATATGTCTGTGTGTGTGTGTGTGTATGTCAGTATGTACTGACATATGTATACACACACACACATATATATTCATGTCATCATTTGCAATAAATTCTGGAAATTGATCACTTATATAAGTGATCGAATCTACTATATTCGAAGTATATTATCGATTTGCATTTAGAGGTTATTACTTGCAGATTATCGACATTTCATGTTTAATATAGGATCCCGATCAAGTATCATTATCGGTGATCATTTCCAGATTAGATATTATTTATTTGTGCAAGATAAATAACAGATTGGACTTAATAAGCATTATGTTTTACTAAGTAACAAACCTGATTAGAGATCGGGTGTTTAGTTAATATGAAACGACACGATTCATGAGCGGACATGCCTCCACTTTGTGGAGACATGTCCGCTCATGGGACGTGTCTCTTCAATATGTATTTAATACAGATCCGATCCATAACTGAAGACATTGAAATCAATAAATGTTCTGCACTTGTGGATCAAATATCATATAAGGAAGATTCAGACTTGTAAATTCATTATCAGTATTTATCAATATTGATTTAGCATCAACTTTGTATTTATCAAGTTCAATACTCTGGTTATAATCTGCAAGAAACTACAGTGATTGTAAGATTCATTTTCTAAAATAGAAAAGGCATAGATAGATCAGATCTATAAGAAGAAATTTAATCAATTTCAACACTTCACAACTTTGAAACACAATGATTTTGCCAAAAATTGTCAAAAGCAACAACATCCATGAACATCAGTAAACTCCAATACATATGCAGGAACAACGTTCACCCTTGAAACTTGAGGTACGACCCAAAACACTTTGCAAGAAACAATGAATTTTTAAAGAATTGTCAAAACATTTTGTCGAAGATGCCTCAATTTTGTTAAAAAATCTTCAAAAACCTTCATTTTGAAGGAAGAAATGGAAAAAACTAAAGATTTTTTTGTAAAAATTGTTAAGAAATCAGAACCCTATGACAAAGAAAAACATGATTTTTTTGGAAAAATCGAGCAAAAACCCTTTTAGAAAAAATTAGATAACTTAGAAACAAAAGATTGTGTTTTTTAAGACAAAATCATGCAAAACCCTCCATCCATGATTTTTTGTGGAAAAAAAATCAGCAAATCCTCCATTCATGAGAAAATGTGGAAACCCTCAAATGCGGCACACAATAAAAACGCATGTTTGAGGTAGAAAACCCTTGAGCTCGGTAGAAAACCTTTTGAAACCTGCAAAGAAAACCTTCGAAATCTTCAAAGATTTTCAATTTCAAAATTTCTCATTTTTGAAAACTTCGATTTTATTAATGAAATTGGAACAAAAAAAATTCTAAAACTTTCTAGGGTTCTAGTCAAATTTTCATAAAAAATTTTAAAATTTTTTTGGAATTCAATTCCAATTATGAAACTAGAAAAACTAACTTATGGGCTCTAATACCATGAAATGATGATTGGTATTCAATGAAGTTAATTGCAAAGGAGATGAAGGCTCCTTAAATAAGGAAATACAAAGACGATATTTCGAAAAGAAACAATCGTTAACTGTAATAGAAATATACTAAACTATCTGACTCACTAGATACATTAAGTGACCATATACATCTGAAGATACATTAAACCATATACATCTGAAGATACATTAAGTGACTCAAATCACCATTATGAGGTAAATAATACAATATTATTCTAATAGTGATTCGTATTTAGTAGTCTTCAGTATCTTGCAGTATTTGACTTTTAATTTATCAATGAATTGTTTTGGACATTAATGGCTTTCTGCAAGTAGGTGTACAGTGTACTCATCTAGTAAATTTCTTTTGGTGGCTGACTGTTTGTAACTCTTACCAACATAAATTTATATCAATTTGCATTGCATTTAAAATAATGATTTGAGGTTTTTTCGCCCGGAATGAACAATAAATAAATATGCACTTTGCATGCCAATTCAGGTTTTTGAACTGAAATTATTGAATTTGGAATATTTGTGCTGACCTCTTTAGGCAATCTTTCCATTGTAGGATCCCAATGGTGGCTATGGTGGAGGTCCTGGTCAGGTGAGTGTCATTGGTACCTTTTCATCCAAAATGTAATAAATTTATGTGCTTAAAAGTCTTGGTTGGGAGCAGGAGTGACCCATTGTGTGGTTATTGAAAATATTGCATATTAGAGTTGAGATAAAGATATCTAGTCACTGTTTGTATCTATTCTCTAAAGTTTTAGTTGTATCTATTGACATTTAGTATCAAATGTATAGGAGCAATTTGCTGCATTATTTTCTTATACGTTTTGTGATTTTTATTATCTACTGGACTGTTTATGATGTAGCTATTAAAATTCATTACCCGCTAAATGTTCAGAAGATACCTTTTAAAAAACTGTGTTGTAATCAACATCATGAAAATTTCCAAGGCAGAAATGAATCTTTCTCTTGATATTAGAAATTTATCATTTCTGATTTGAGTGCTGTCAACTATCGAGTATCTCTCTATCATAGCCATACAAGTGTCTTATGTCATTCAGAATGGTTTCACTAGAGATTAAGTTGAGTAGTGTGAAACCTTTTGAAAAAGCTCAAAGTTCTTGATTTTTCTGCAATCATTTTTGATGTGGTGGAATTTCATTCTGGGTTATGCACTATTTAAACTTTTGTTTTAGTCCATGCTTTTTTTTCCTGCTCAAAATTATGCAGGTTGGCT
Organism: Chamaecyparis obtusa; assembly: GCA_027943335.1. Lineage (NCBI taxonomy): Eukaryota > Viridiplantae > Streptophyta > Pinopsida > Cupressales > Cupressaceae > Chamaecyparis > Chamaecyparis obtusa. Next base: position 407,370 of record BSBK01004590.1, read on the forward strand.
CCTACTTTTTCATTTGAGTATATTTTAAGATCAGCTTTTCATACTAGGAGAGTCATAACCCATTTGAATGTCATGACATTTTAGTCCTTGGGACTACACCACTGTATATACCTTTATCATCAGACCTGTAGGTACCCATTATAGAGTGAGTTTGCACAACAAGGTATATGACAAGGTTATAATAGATGCCATTCTGATTGTGCAAAACAGTCATGTAATAATTATGCATCAATTTGACAAATTGGTGATGAGATGAGTAAAGTCCTTTTGGATTAATGGTCTGTGCATGATGCTGAGTCTGATTCATAAATTATTTTAAGTGGGACTTCTTGTCATTTACTCCAATTGTGTGTTCTGCATGATTAGAAAAATGATACTTGGCCATGTGTTGAGTGGAAAAGGGTTCACTCTATGTCAATTAATGGTATCAACGCTCTTGGGCTTCTGATGCTTTTTGTTTGAATAGCATGCATGTTATACAAAATCACAGAGCAATAAAGGTAACACAGATTGAAATGACCCGCAAACTGACATCGTTGCAGGATCTCCTTCCAATATCAGTAAGGATTATTTACATGCAAGGTTGGACTGACTTGATGAAAGGTTGAGTGAAGACATTTTCTCCAGGGTGGTTTATTAATATTAATGAATCTCTTTGTAAATTCTTAGCATGGATTTTTTTCTTATGAAATCGATATTATCTCACAAATATTGTACAGATTATTCACAAAAGGGTGGATGGAATGGAATCATGTCCCAAAGTCACACAAACTAGGCCAAGGCCAAGAGAATCAAACTATTAAAGTATCAGTTGGCCTCAAAAAAGAAACGACGAGTAAACCCCAACACGAGGCAGCCTCAAAAATGAATAGCTGTTTAAACTTTAAAATGTCAGTCGGGTCAAAACTCTTATTCAGTTATTTGATACTGTTTGAGGGTTTTGTGGAAACAGTAGTCACCAGAAATGATTTATTCTTTGGGACTCATTTCCTGCATTGGAAAAATCTATTTCGATGATACTCATATTTTAATGTGTAGAATTTTTATAATGTGAACATCAAACATTAATGACAGGTAACATTCCCTGTTGCTCAAAACAATTGTAAGATCCCCTAATAGATTTTAAACAAATTTTCACCTTCCCCAATGAGTTTTTTTTGTCAAGCAGTTTTCAGGTCCAAGATGAATAATTATTTGCAACGTTGTCTACCCTTTGTATATGATTTGGTTTAAGGTTTCATACTTGCAAGAATAATGTTATAGTGTGACAGAAAATTACTTCCTTAGTATTAGGCATCAAATACAAGTAATTCCTGAATAATTTCTGATTTTGAAAACATAGATTTCAGAATGCTGCCCACATACTTTCTGATCCTTATTCATGACTAAATATTGAAGTCTTTAAACAGATATAAGTGTTAACCAACTTCAATAGGTGTTCAGCTGTACATAACAGAGATATTTTAATAATAAGCAGAGGATAAACTCACAGTTTGCAGAAGTCTTAATGGGAATAATTTCCAAATCTGAAATGAAGTATGCAGCTTTGTTATACAATCCTGGAGCTCCACACATTGTCCAGAAATGGCTATATTTCTTAATACTGTCCTTGACGCTCACATTCACACAAGTATTTGCAGCTACGTGCTATTTGGTTCCAAACATCAACAAACCTATCTCTGTCTGGGAGCCATGAACTGTCCAAACACCATTAAGGACCCACAAACTGTGCAACTAAGATCTAATCCATGCTGTTTTTGAAGGCTGATATTCACGTTTCATGATGCTTCCACCAAGATAAGCCAGCTATATCCATGTGAATCTTAATTTTGAGAAAATGCTTCAATACATAGCAATCATAGGTTTCCAGGTGTGGAACTCAAAGCAACCGTCAATCTCCCGCAGTCTCATTCGAAGTCTATACTTCACCAATCCTCCTTATGCCACATTTGAAAGCCCTGTCAAATAATCCCGATTTCAATGATAAACTGTTCAACTAACTAGAAACTCAATCATGCCACACCTTATCTAACTGCTAAAGTGTTGAAAATCCACAATCTCCATGATATTAAAATATTGTAATGTTTCTTTAATGGTCATTTTAGTTTCTTTAGGAAGTCCCTTTTTATCTTCAATTCACAATTGTTTCATTTAGAAACATCGTCTTTGTAAATCTATTTAAGGAGCCTTCGTCTCCTTTGTTTAATGCATCGATTTACTATAACATGGTATTAGAGTAGGTTGATGGAGTTTTGTAGAATATGGCAAGATTTAAAAAAAAATTCGTCGCCTCCTCTTAGCTGGAATTTTTTCCAGAAATTTTTTAATCTTTCTTTTTATGAAAAAAAAGTGTGAAATTGTTAGAGTTTTCTGATCGTGGGTTTTCTGGCTGTGGGTTCTGAGTTTACGGGTTTTGTCCTGCAAATCACAGGGGTTCTTGGTGTCATTTTTTCTGGCTTCAGCCTACACGTGATTTTTGTTTGCTTGTGTGCCCTTTTTTCTTGGCATCTGCAGCCTGCACGAAGGGTTTCCATAGGTCTTCGCGTGAGACAACTCCTTCATTTTTTGTGACTGTTTGATTCAATCTTGTTTGCAGAGCCTGCGAAGTTCTTACCCTCTTGCGACGACATAAATTGCTTTTTTTCGAAAGTGTCTGCTCATTTCATGGAGTTTTTCAAAGACGGTTCTTTCTCTATGCTCCAACTTGTGTGACGTGCAAACAACAGAGGTTTCTGCATTTTTCTTACTGTTTTCAGCTTGTGTCTCCTTTTTCTCCAACTCGCGTGATGGGTTTTATGTTGCGTGGCATCTTTATGGTGTAGTCTTAAGAAAAATGTGTATTTTACTCGATCTTAAAAAAAATAGAGGGTTTCTGCAGTTCAGGTTTTTGACTATTTTTATCCCAAAAAATGGTGATGTTTTTTTATAATTTTCTTCCACGAATTTTTTTTTTTGGTTTTAATAATTTTTTCTAGAAAAAAATAAATTGAGGTGTATTATAATTTTTTCCGCAAATATTTATTCTGGGGTAGTATAATTCTTTTCCTGAGTTGTCGGATTGGATTCAAGTTCGAGATTTGGGTTTGAAATTCGTTCCAAATTTTTTTGGGTTGGGTTCCGATTCTGTTAAAGTTGACTAGCTTTATTGCAGATTTGAATATGTATCTCTTTTCAATTTTCTTGAATGATAATCTTACTAATTACTTGTTTCTCTTGCAGGTTATAATCAGAATGAGGATAAGTATTATATTTCACAATATTTAAATGAGTCTGAAACAAGAATGATGATGTCTGATTATTGTATTAACAAAATTGAATATGGATAGAGATCGTACTCTAGACTGGCTCTGCACTATCGATTTCTGTGATTGCTTTCTAGACCGATTGGACTGAATATATATATGAATGATTTTGAGACATGCCAATGGATAGTCATGTCTCCACGTGAGTAGAGACATGCCTATTCATTGACATGTCATTTCACAAGTGACAACCCTTAATTACCTTAATAGTGCCGATTCAATTTGACACTAATGCACTCGTAACTAATGCATATTGTTCTCGGTAATCAGAACATATACATAATGAGACTCGGATCTGATGAATAATATTTTCTAATTGATTGAATATCGATTCATATGAATTGCAAATACAAATCGTTCATATCAGATTTATACTTGGAATTAATTTTCAGATTATCGTGAGAGGTAATTATAATCAGTATAATGATTTGTATTTAATGTGTATGTGTATACATCAGTATACACAAGGGTATTGATGTATATGCATGCATATTATCTACAGATCATTGTATTAATATTATCATCCATTTTATTTCAACGAAGCTATTATTTCAACACTCTCTCTTAGCTGTGGAAGATAAAATCTATCCAAGTTTAGATTATAACAATATCACCTTGTGATATAAGAAGATATGATATGCTTAAGAATATCAAGTCACATGACATTCTTCATAACACAAATATCCATATTATGGTATGTGCACTGACATCAAGTTTCATGATGTCTACCATAATAAATCATGGTATATCCATGGATACAATATCCACCATGACTATCTCTTAAGGATCATAATGATCTTCAAATGATATCAAGTCTCATGATATCTATCAAAATGTCTAAGAGATATTAACTTCCATGACATGTCCACGGATATTAAGTCATGTGATATCCATCATGATACTGAAATACATCATTGTAAAGTTGTCACCTTACAATGTCAATTACAAGTTCATTATTTGGGAAGTCGTCACCTTTCAATGATGCTCACAGGGGCCCATAAAGTGATGGAGTCACACACATTAGAGTTTACGCATTAAACATCTTTTAAATTATATTAGTACAAGTAAATAATAATTTGAGACTCAATCTCATGTTTGACTTACATTTTCAACCATACCAAGGTTATTCCAAAAATGTTCAACTTTCACCCTGGAGAGAGGGTTGGTGAGAATGTTTTCTATTTGATCGCTTGTACTAATATACTCCAACTAAATCACATTCCTTTCTACCATGTCTCTCACATAGTGATAAGGAATCTTGATGTGCTTTGATCTATCATGGAATACTGGATTCACTGAAAGCTTGATACAAGTTTGATTATCATAGCGGATAATAGTGGGATTCAGGGGCTCACGAAATAATCCCACAAGCAATTTCCGTAGCCATACTGCTTCTCTTGGTCCCATAGAGGTTGCAATGTACCCGGCTTCGGTAGAGCTTTGTGCAACTGATGATTGTTTCCTGCTGAACCATGAGATCATTGGCGATTGTAAATTGAAGCAACGTCCTTTTGTGCTTTTCCAATCAGTTACACTTCTAGCCTAATCTGAATTAGAGTATCCATGTAGATCTAGGTCTATATTTTTGTATTTAAGACCATATGCAATTGTACCTCGAAGGTATCTCAGAATATGCTTTGCAGGAACAAGACGTATCTCCTTTGGTTCACACATAAACTAGCTTAGAGTATTCATTGCATAACATATATCCGGTCTTGTGTTGACCCAATACATCAATGATCCAATTATCTGTCTATACTCTATAGAGATAGGGATCTTTAAATTCCGATTCTGTTGCTGCTTCCCTCAATTTGTGCAAATTGGTTTCCATAGGTGTAGATATGGGTGTACAGTTTAACATTCCAAATGTCTTCAGAATGTCAATAGTATACTTTCCTTGATTAAGTGTGATACCATCTGATTTTTGCTAGACTTCCAATCCAAGAAAAAAATGCCCAAATCCGTCATTTCAAATTCTGAAGCTAGATCTCTCTTACATTGAGAGATTAGGTGATTTTCTCTCCTGTGATTAGTAGGTCATCAACATATAGAATAAGTATAACATATCACCTTTAATTTCCTTAAAGTAGAGGTTTGGAACTACATCATTCTTGGAAAACCCTAGTCCCAAAAGATAGTGATCAATCCTCTCATACCAAGCTTTGGGGGCCTGTTTAAGTCCATATGAAGCCTTCTTTAACTTGCGTACATGTGTTTCAACGTTATGTATGACAAAACCTTGAGGTTGCTCTAAATAGACATGTCCTTGAATTGTCCCATTTAGAAATGCAGTCTGCGCATCCATTTGATGGATCTTCCATCCTTTAGACGCTGCAATAGCTATTATTGCTCTAACTGAGGTGTAATGGGCAATAGGTGCAAAAGTCTCTTCATAATCAATACACTCTTTATGTTAGAAACCTTTGGCAACAAAATGAGCGTTGTGTTTCTCAATATTGTTACATGTTTGTTTGATTTTGAAGAACCATTTTGAAGAAACTGTTAAAGATCGTATTGTTGACTTGGTGGTCAACACCTCCTTTGGGGTTACCATGGATCTGGGTAAATCTGGTGTTTGTGACGTTCGTTGATAGTTCGAGCTTTTGGTGCAACGGCAAACATTCCTACAATTGGTATCAGAGCCTTGGGTCACGGGTTCGAATCCCAAGAGGTCTCCTTTATTCTGTTGGTGCGGAACCCTCGGTCGGTGCTGAGGGGGAGAGAGTCTCCTTCATTCCGTTGGTGCGGAACCCTCAGTCGGTGCTGAGGGGGAGATTGTTGACTTGGTGGTCAGCACCTCCTTTGGGGTTACCATGGATCTGGGTAAATCTGGTGTTTGTGACATTCGTTGATAGTTCGAGCTTTTAGCGCAACGGCAAACATTCCTACACATATATCAGAATTTTATTTTCTTTTTATAATATATATTTATTCCAATAGAAGTACTGCACTTTACGTGCACTAATCGATTTCGGTGTATTTCAAATGCAGCCCAATACTGAATATAAATATCAACAATGAGACATGTCTCTACGTATGCAGAGGCCTGCTTCAACATACGTTGAGACATGTCTCCAAATGAGACATGCTCTTTCAATATTCTAAATAATGCACAGTACTGATTCATAACTATCGGTGAGTAATTTATATTGCACCACTTAATTTCCATGACAGGCTCATACGATAAATGAAGTGCTGATTACTATTAAACATTGCACATAATCTATTACGTGCTATGTACATAATAGTATTATTATTATTATGTGTGCGACACATATCATGTATTCGATCAATGCTATCGTGCAGTTCAGTTTGTAATTCGATCTTTAAGCATTTGATCATTGGTTTTATATATATTTTGATGTTTATTGATCACTCATAAATATTAGTATTATGAGAAGAGATCAAGTCTTATTCAGATAATAATATCTGTATATGTATCTATATATATATATAATAATAATAAACATTATTATTATATATATGTTGATATGTATATGTGTATGTATAATTTGATCTTTTCTTATAATATTAATATAATATTATGATCTACATTTTATTTGATTGAAACTACAAACATCAACACTCCCTCTTAGCTAGGGAAGATAAGATCCATCAAAATGCTAATCACAATAAAGCCATTAAGTTTAAAAAATATCATCTCACCGATGATATCTGGAGTTATGTTCTAAACAAGTATATCAAGTCACATGACATTCATCAAGTACTCAAAATAATGTAAAAGAGGTATTACCTCAATGTAATATCAGAGTTTATAGAGATATCATCTCATGATCTCAAGAGTAATGGCCACAGAATATCAAGTCACATGATATTCACCAAGTACTCAAAAAATGTACATAGGTAATGGGCGCATGTATCCTCAATGATACTTACCACAGGAACATTCATGGTCTGTTTAAGGAACTTAATCCACCATGCAAGATATAATCTATCACGATTTGTCTGAGACATCATAAGATGTCCATCACAATAGAAATCCATGGTCTGTTTAAGGAACTTAATCCACTATGCAAGATATCATTTATCATGATCTGTTTCAAACATCATAAGATGTCTATCACAATAGAAGGTCAAGTTATTTTAAGATCGTCACCTTCCAATAACTTTTACAAATACAAGTGATAATCAGTTGGACGTCATCACTTCCTCATGATTTACACAGGGCCCATATAGTTATGAAATAGCATTAGTACAATAATCAATTTTACAATCATATCAAGTTTACCTCAGAAGTGTTCCATCTTTATCAATGAACTCCCTCTCAATCAAAAGATATCTTGAAGTTCTTTAGAATACAAATTTATTTGAATACAAGTTTGAATTACTGACTTCAGCGAAGAAAGCTTGATGTTTGAGTCTGTCAGGACATTTAACTGCAGTGTGACCATATTTGTCGCATCTATAACATTGTAGTGTAGAGTAGTCTCTCTATTTCTTGAATCACTGTTTACCATTTGAGTTCTTGCCCTTTTTCCTTTTCAAATTAGTAGTGAGAATTTGAATATCTTCATTTGTGGATTCCACACCGATTCCTCGACATATTAGACCACACTCTTCTTGAATGCAATTAGCTTTTAGTCGATCGAATATGGGGAGTTTGGAGCTAGCACTTATTCCTTGTCTAAAGTTTTCTCATGAGATAGGGAGTTCATTCAAAGTTACCATAGTTAACTCTTTATTATCATAGACGTGACCAATTGTTGAGAGTTGGTTTCTTAATTTTGTTATCCTCATAAAGTATGAGGTGATGGTCTCTCCTTTATTTATTTTAATATTAGAGAGTTGTTTTTTAAGAGTAAGAATCCTGCTAGTGTTGTTGATCTCATACATGTTTTCCAGGGCTTTAAACATTTCATATGCAAAGTCTAACTTTGTGATAATAGGTAGTAGATGATCTTTTACTCCATCTACTAATAGTTCCATCGCTCTGGTATTGTCCTTTTCCCATTGGCTCTTCTCGTCATTCTCATTAGATTTAGGAGCATTTTCTACGATTGTTTTTAACTCATTCTTTCTTAGTATTAGCATCATTCGTAGTTTCCAAGATTCAAAATTTGAAGCATCTTCAAGTTTGTTTTCAAGTCTAATTCCATTTACCATTATATAGGTACAAGATTTTCGAAGGGAATATATAAATTTAAAAATCTGATCTTGATCTTTCTTCAATCTAATCGGATCTTCCTGCAAGCGGTTAGGCTTTATAGAAGGAACCTGGCTCTGATACCATGTTAAATATCGTACATCAGAATTTTATTTGCTTTTTATAATATATATTTATTCCAATAGAGGCATTGCACTTTACTTGCGCTGATCAATTTCGGTGTATTTCAAATGCAGCCCAATACTGAATATAAATATCAACGAGACACGTCTCATGTACAGACATTTCTCTATGTATGCAGAGGCATGCCTCGACATACGTAGAGACATGTCTCTAAATGAGACATGCTCTTTTAATATTCTAAACAATGCTCAGTACCGATTCATAACTATCGGTGAGTAATTTATATTACACATTTCCGTTATGGGCTCATACGATATATGAAGTGCCGATTACTATTAAACATCACACATAATCTATTACGTGCTACGCGCATAATAGTATTATGTGCTTCATACATAATATTATTAAGTGCGCAGCACATAATTTTATTATGTGCATGACACATATCATGTATTCGATCAATGCTATTGTGAGGTTCAGTTTGTAATTCGATCTTTAAGCATTTGATCATCGGTTTTATATATATTTTGATTTTTATCGATCACTCATAAATATTAGTATTATGAGAAGGGATCAATTCTTATTCAGATAATAATATATGTATATGTATCAATAGATATATAATAATAATAAACATTAGTATTATATATATGTTGATATGTATATGTGTATGTATAATTTGATCTTTTCTCATAATATTAATATAATATTATGATGTACATTTTATCTGATCGAAGCTACAAACATCAACATAAACAATAAATTTCCCTTTTGGTCTTGTGTAATGTCCTGTCCTAGGACCATACTTAATTTTCTCCCGAATTTGTTTCGATCGCACTTGGGAAGGACAATTTTAATGTTCCTCTTAATAGTTCTCAAATATAATATCTTGTAAATCAGTATTACCCACTGATTTCTTGACAACACTATATATGATTCACTTCTCTTTGTCTCTCCCCACAAGAGTATTAAATATATATGTTTTATAATCTCTAATTCTCATTCAGATATGCTCTTTATCTCTTATTATTCATGATCTATATTGATCGCATCAATATCTCATGTATTGTTACTAATGTATATTTCGATTGTCATTAATATCAAAGGTATCTCCTTTGATTCCTTTCTTGTGACCCGACTTAAAGATATTTTCTTCTCCTCTAATCCCTGTGAATGAGAGGGATTGACTCCCTCCTTATACTTTGCATGTTTGAAGTGATGCCACTTAAAGGACACATCCTTTACTCTTCAAAACAACCTTTCCCTTCATTCGTACCTTTACCATGATGCTAATTGATCAACTTCTTTTCATCGTGGAAGTACTTGCCGATTCTAAATGCCACTTAATAACGTATTCGATCTGCTATTGCATGGTAACATTGATCATTCTTGTTGTCATATTACTGATGACAATCTCCTTAATTTCTCATGATACTAGTCGCTGACTTGATTGAGTCCCCTTGTTTGATACTTGCTGTTCAATCACTGAGTAGGTGCCTCTTCCCGTAAATGGTCTGGTTGTCAGTATCGCTGCTGACTGTAATAAAATGCTGATTGGGTTTAATCATTTTTTTCTTTCCTCTAATTTGATGGTCTTTCTTCCTACTTGAATCCCAATGATTCTTAAAAGCGGATGTGTATGGTCTTTTCATCAATGTGATTGCCATCTTCTGATCAACCGTCTGTTCGGATTGGATTCTCCTTTTCCGTTTCTTCCTTCCTATTCATACGTCTATTGCTTCGGACAATTTCTTCTTTGAATCATTATATATATTCCTTTGATTGTAGCCGTAATTTCCTAATCTATATAATGAGATTGTTGACTATGTGAGATCCCTAGATGTTGATGAGATTGTTGATGGTCTTGTGTTGACGACGTATGGATCTTTGCTTAGTGTTGGATATCGAAGGAATGATAGATATCAAATATTTGCATCACTAAATATTTTTTTATGTATTACTCGCAATATACGTGGATGACCGGAGGAAATAAAAATGAATTGTTTTTTTCCTTAGTCTTTGTGTTCGGTAATAATTTCCCTATCTCTTATATAGCATTCGTTCCTCACTCGAATGGGGAGTCAAGGATGGATGCGACTTTTCCTTAAGTAATAGTTGCTGTTATTTGTATATTATATTCTAGATTATATAATATATAATATAGCATTAATTTAATATAGATATATTATGATAATATATTTATATTAAGATTATAATATATGGTAATGTATATTCATATTATTATAATCTATGATAATATGATTATATTTGTTTATAATTGTATTCATTATATTGTCATATTTATTTATTTATTTTATAATATTATCATTTATATTATTTTTTATTATTATAATATTATTTATTTATTTAATTTATATTTTAATATCATAAAAAATTCTATTATTTAATTTCTACTTATTATTAAATCCTATTTTGATGGGGACATCACATCTTGGTACTATGTCCCACACATCATTCTTTATATTGGACTGATACTCTTCTATCATAGCATCTTTCCATACTTGATGTTTGAGAGCATTTGTAACACAAGTTGGTTCTGATTTGATGATCTCACTCATCTAGGCAACATAACTAGAGAATTTGTAGGGTCTCTTAATTTCTCTAAAAGTTCCTTTGGGTGCTGCATAATTTTCAGCTTCCTCAATCATCTTTCTGGCTCAAAGTGGTCTCCTTTTGTTATTGTTAGGTTCATCTACTAGAGCAGTCTGATTTTCATTTATTCTCTTTGGGAGACTCCCTCTGAACCTCAGGAAGTATGATCCTCCTCCATATCTTTAGGAGGATCTTGAATTTCTGTCTCATAAGAGCTCTTGGATCTTTTGCAGGCAATGTCTTCCTCAAAGATGACATCTCTGCTAAGTTCAATCAATTTTTGTCCAGGTATGTATATTCTATAGGCTTTGGATGTTTCACTGTAGCCCACAAATATACCTTTCTTGCTTGAGGGTTCTAACTTAGACCTCTTTTCTTTAGGCACATGAGTGTAAATTGGGCACACAAAAATCCTTAGGTGGCTTATGTCAAGTTTGACACCAGTGAAAAGCTTCTTCAGGAGTTTTGTTGTCTAGTACTGAATGAGGACATCTATTTTGAATTTAGACAGTTGTCCTAGAGGCTTCAACCCAAAATGAAGTATCTATGTTTTGATTGCACATCATGGCTCTAGCAGCTTCTACAATGGTCCAATTCTTTCTTTCAACAACTCCATTTTGTTGTGGATTATAAGGTACAGTAAACTCCCTCTTAATCCCATTATTCACACAAAATTCTTTAAAGATTTCTGAAGTGTATTCCCTCCTATTATCCGTTCACAGTGTTTTGATTTTCTTCCGGGACATGTTTTCTGCAAAAGGCTTTGAATTCCTTGAACCTTTTAATGATTACTTCTGACTCTTTACATTTGAGAAAGTATATCTAGGTCTTCCTAGAGAAATCATCTACAAAGATTATAGAGTATAAGAATCCTCCCAAGGAGGGTATAGACATGGGTCCACATTAGTCAGAATGAACTAATTCTAGCTCAATTTTTAGGTTTACTAATTCTATTTTGAAAAATTCCCTTTGTCTTCTTTCCTAGAGCACAACCCTTACATGCTCCTTCATGAGATTGATTTAGTTTGGGCAACCCAGACACCATTTTCTCTATAGAAGGTAGAGCGCGAAAATTAAGATGCCCTAGTCTTTTGTACCATATTTCATTTGAGTTTGAAGTCTTATGGATTAGGGCTTGATTTGAATCAGTGCACATTTTGTAAAGACATCCTTGCCGTATTCCTATAGCATGTGGTTTCTTTATGGTGGAATTCTTTGGCCATGCCAGAACTTTTCCATCCATAAAGGTTGTTCTATACCCTTTGTCTTCAAGTGCAGAAATGGAGACTAAATTTCTTTTTATCCCTGGTACAAATAATGCTCCAGTGAGTTCAAGGGATATGCCTGATTTCAAATTGATGCTGCAGGTTCCAATCCCCTTTACTGGATAGTCAAAATCATCCCCAATAGTTACTTCTTCGTCAGATTTTTCTACCATAGTGTCTAGTTGTTCTCTGAATTCTGTAATGTGTCGTGAGGATCCACTATCAATCACCCAGGTGTTGAGTTTATTTGAAACTTGGTTTGATAAGGCTGAATAGAAAACAAGTCTTTCTGAATCATGATCTATGTTAGCTTTTCCAACTTCAGCAAACAAAGCTTGTTGTTTAGTTCTATGAGGGCACTTGATTGCATAATGTCCATATTGATCACATCTGAAACATTGTATTATAGATATATCTTTCCTCTTCTTGGAAGATCCTTTTCCATATGTACTTTTCTTTGTTTTGAAATTCTTCTTCTTTCATTTCTTATGAGAGTTAGTGTTTAATACATGAAGTTCCTCATTTATTGGATTTTGGTTGTTTCCTCTGGTCATTAGTTTTGATTCTTCTTGTAAGCAATTCGTTCTCAATCTCTCAAATTTAGGGAGTTTTGACCATGCACTTATTCCCTGAATAAATGATTCGCATGATGTTGGGAGGGCGCCTAGAGCTATTAATGTTAAGTCTTTACTGTCAATATGATTTCCAAGTGTTGAGAGGTGATCTCTTAATTCAGTGATCCTCATAAAATATGCTGTGTCACAGATTCTCCCTTATTCATTTTCACTTGGTGAAGTTGTTGTTTCAATTTGAGGATTCTGCTAGTGTTTTTTATTTTATATGTATTTTCAAGAGATTTAAACATTTGGTATGCAGTATCACATTTTGATATAATAGGTACTTTATGGTCCCTATCTGCATCCACAATAAGTTTCATAGCCTTTTCATTGTTCTTGATCCATTGAGTTTTCTCAGGATCATTCTTTGGTTCAGATGTGTTTCCTTTCACAAATGAATCTAGCTCATTTTCTTTCAATATCATTTTAATTCAAAATTTCCATGATAGGAAGTTGGTTGCTCCTTCAAGACGATCCTCAAATCTGATTACACTTGACATTATGAAGAATGGAATGTGATTATACTTTCAAGATAGAATTTATATTTTGAGTAATCTCAAGTCTCAAATATAATTGGATCTTCCTTAACAAGGCTCTGATACCATGTTAAAGTTGACTAGATTTATTGCAGATTTGAATATGTTTCTCTTTTCAATATTCTTGAATGATAATCTTACTAATTAATTGTTTCTCTTGCAGGTTATAATCAGAATGAGGATAAGTATTATATTTCACAATATTTAAATGAGTCTGAAACAAGAATGATGATGTCTGATTATTGTATTAACAAAATTGATCATGGATAGAAATTGTACTCTAGAATGGCGCTACACTATTGATTTCTGTGATTACCTTCTAGACCGATCAGGCTGAATATATATATGCACGATTTTGAGACATGCCAATGAATAGTCACATCTCCACGTGACATGGCATTTCACAAGTAATAACCTTTGATTACCTTAATAGTGCCTATTCAATTTGACACTAATGTACTCATAGCTAATGCATATTGTTATCGGTAATGTGAAAATATACATAATCAGACTCGGATCTGATGAGTAATATTTTTCTCATTGATTGAATATCGATTCATATTAATGGCAAATACAAATCAATCAAATACAGATCGATCAGATCAGATTTATACTTGGAAGTAATTTTTAGATTATCATGGGAGGTAATTGTAATCAATATAATGATTTGTATTTAATGCGTATGTGTATACATCAATATAGACAAGGGTATTGATGTATATGCATGCATATCATCTACATATTATTGTATTAATATTATCATCCATTTTATCTGAACGAAGCTATTATTTCAACAGATATGTTTTGGGTTTGTCCATACAAAGATATAGGTATTTTAATATATATATATATATATATATATATATATATATAAGTTCTTACACCAATATGCTATTAATGCAACATAGGAAAATACATCACCATATATATATTAATGTTTAGTCCAAATGACATAACAAAATGCCAAAATACACCACTATATCAATGTTTGAGTTCAAAAATAATAATGTCAACATTAATAATTAGCTATCACTGATCAAATGTCATAAAAAATCATCAAACATTTCATCATCATCATTCGGCCGTTGCAAATTAGAAGCACAAATAGTGCCACTAGCATCGGTACTAGCAATGTCATCCTTAGGAGCAGCCTCGTCATCACTAGGTAGCTCGTGATTATCATCATCAACTGCAAGTGCATCAAGGCGGGCAATTGAATCTTCCAACTCTGCACACTCAGGTTCAACATCCTAATGCTTTGCCTCCCCATTTTTGTAGGCATTGTCTTTGTGGGTTGCGAGCTTCAAGTTTGAATGCACATAGACCAAGTCTCCTGCCTTCTTGGAATGTAGTCTTTTGCGTTTTATTGAGTGGATGAAGGAGTATGTGATCAAGTTCATCTCGAATGATGATGGACCAACAACCTATCAAGATTTCAATTTTGAAATTAGAGAGTTGGAGTTTTGAATAAAATTTTTAAAATATAAATTCAATATTCATCAACAAGAATTTAGAAATTAGAATCTTAAGAGTTAAGAACTTGTGATATAATTTTGAGGGCAATGTGTTGTAGGTGTTGGTACATTTCTCCATGGAAGTATGACAATTTATGAACATCAACATTGTTCTTGTCTTCAAGAGCCTCATGACCACAATCATTGGTGCTTGCGAAACTCATGATTTCAGACCTCATCGTAGGTTGTATCTGATCAAGATAGAGTTTGCGAAGGGCTGCCTTGTACCCATGAGCAACTTCAAGATCTCTATATGGGGCAACTCTAGTGGTACACTCCTTGAGGACTGATTGATTATAGTATTTGTGGCTCAATGCAAAGCCAAGGAGATGTAAAGGGGTTGTCATTTTGTTCTATCTCTCCATCATGATTTTCTATAGTTCCTTGAAAAATATTCTTCAGTATCTTGCTCTTTCTCATTTATGATCTTTTTAATATTCTCAATCATGGACTCTATGCCTTCATATACCTCACTTGAGCAAGGCCTATCCATGTCAGTGTATCGAATCATGCTCAATATAGGCTCAGTGAACTTTAGGAGGTACTTGGCACGATCCCACCAAGAGTCATCTAGTATCATTGGTTTAATGGCAACTGCCCTTGTACTACTAGATTGCCTCCATATGCTCCAATTAGCATTGATTACTATTCTAGACAATGCCTCTTTAAGCTTCACAAGGCGTCTCAAAATAACAGTGTTGGAGGCAAAACGGGTCTCAACAACATATTTTAAAATCAAAACAATAATAAATTAAAATTAAAATTTAAAAACATAGAAAGTTTACTAAAGTCTAAAACATATTTAAATTTTAAATAATTTAACTTACCTTCAGGAGCTCCAATCTCGAGAATTGTCTAAATAAGGCTTGCATCATATGGTGGTTTCTGACAAACATTTGGATCTCTTGTGCATCTTCATACATTTTTTTGTTCCACTCAATTTTATTGCCATGTTTTTGCAGCATTAGGCTGAGTGAGTGGATAGCATAGGGTGTCCAAAAAATGTGTTTGAAGCGCTGCTCAACCATTAACCCGACAACCCTACAATTTTTGGCATTGTTAGTTATTACATGAAAAACATTTTGAGGGCTAACTTGCTCAATTGCTTGGATGAGAATGTTTGCAATGAATGGACAGTCCTTCACCTCCCCTTCACAATCCACAACTCTCAAAAACATTTCACCTCTTGTGGACATTGCAATAACATTGTTCAAAGGGAGATTTCTTGCATCTTTCCATCCATCGGATACTATGGACACACCTGTTTCAATCCATGAATCCTTGATGGGCTGCATGGAAGCCTCTACATGGTTCACCTCTTTGTCTAATAAAGTGGTGTGCAACTTCTCATAACCCAGGCCCTTGAACCCCCTTGGAGCCTCATTAATTGATCTCACCATTTTTTGCCAATACAGTGTGTGAACAACATTAAATGCTAATCCATTTGCATAGATGCATCTCGCTATGTTTTGCTCGACAATGTCTCTAGCTTCATTCTGAAATGACATTTCCAAGGGCCCCTTTTCTCTCTTATTTGTAACTAGTTCTCGAAGAACACGCAAGAATGGATGGTCCTCTACAGGTTCATTGGAAGTGGAAACTGAAGCCATAAATATTTTTTTAGTTTTATTTCTAGACTTTTGCAAAGGATGAGCATGTGCATTCTGAACTGCTTGTTTTTGCTCATGAATATAATTGTTCACAATATGATTTGCAAGAAGGGTTTTAGGTACTATCCCATCAACCCTTGGCTTCCTTGTACAAAACTTAATTCCTTTTTGAGGGATAAAGAACAAATGTGCTTTCACTCTACTATAAGAGTTACTATATTGCTCTTTGCAATGGCTGCAAATCCAAACATAACCTCGTCCACCTGGCATTTGCTATACCATTTTGTTGTGAGGTTTTTACAACATCGCCCCATCCATGGGGACCCCCTAATTTTCGACCCTTCAAACTTAGTCAGTTTGGCCTTGCCCAGTCTTCAAATTTTGATGGCCTGTTTGATCCAGTGGGTGCAATCCAATGTGTTTGAAAGTGCATTTGAATTGAATTGAAAATTGTGATGTGGGTTCGAATTGAGGATCTTAGCGATATGATGACTTTGAATGGAAGATTTTGATGTTGGTTCGAAATGAGGGATGAACTTGAAATTTGCTTGGTTATTTGAAAATGACTCGTGGCCCTTTCAAATTCTTGGCGTTTTGGCAATTGTAATGGTTGGATTTTAATTTTTTTTTTTTAGGTGAGGAGATTTGTTGAATTGCCAAATTCTTATAATTTTCGAAGTAATCTTTGGGCTTGTATGTTTCAAATTTTCATTAGAATTTTGATTTTTTTTTGGATTGCAAATTTTGATTGGCCAATTTATTTTTTGAATTGCCATGGTGATGATTTTTATTAGTGATGGATTTAATGTTAAGTTCGAAATTCTTATTTGGGCAAATGATGTTTAAAATTTCTAGAATCTGAATGGCAATTCAAATTGATTGATTATTGGTGGCCAATTTCAAAATTTTATTTGATAATCAATCCTATTTTCGAAATCTTATGAAATCTGGACTAAATCCTTAATTTTCATATTTATGGACTTCCTTGCTATTTTCAAAAATTGCCATTGGTGAGATATTTGATCTTTTCAATTCAAAATCTTATTGTACATTGAATGTTGTATCTGAAAAATCAAAATTCTAAATGTCTTGGATCTATTTTCGGCCCTGCCCTTATTGTTTTGGATTGACATTAAATGATTTCATTTTGCAAAAATAAAAAATTGCATTAAAATGGTTGGATCGGTCTTTATTAGGCATTTTTTTGAAATCATTGATTGAATGTTTGTATTTCAAAATTTCAAGAATTTGTTTAGCCCCTGCCAAGTCGTCCCTCAAGTATGCATTGGGTATTAAAATTTTTTGCATTGCCAAAATCGAAATCTAATAAGTATTAATGCAAGTCGTCCCCCATATTTGCACTTGCATTTAATATTTCTTTTTATTTTGGGTGTAGGGTCGGCCTTGTAGGAAGGGATTGGATTGCTTATAAAAGGAGGATCACGCCATTTCATTTCCACAATTCAAACACAACTTTCTCTGTGCTGCAAATAGCGAATTTTCAAGGCAGTGACAGCGAGTTTCTCATTAGCATTTTGAAGCATTTTGAAGACAATTCATTTGGTGATTGGCGGCCAGCTTTGGAGGCACTGTTTTGAGTCAGTTGAGGCGAATTTGAAGGATAGTTTAAGACCTTGGTGAGCAGTCCAGACCTGGGCATGTATTTCATCCATTTTCAAGGCATTTTGGAGGCTTCTTGAGGCATATTGTGAAGAAGAACGAAGTAGTATTTGATTGGGTATCGTTGGAAGCATCATTTTCACTAATTTTAGCACCCATTTTCAAGAAGATTAAGGTCTTTTCCATATCATTTTCCTCAGATCCGAAAATTATAAGAGGAGGTTATCAGATTTGTATAAGAGGAAGTAAATTGGTAGAGTTTCATAGCAAGATTTTGAAAGTGAGTTGAAGAAGGAGGAGATTCTCTTGTGGACTTAGAAGATTTTGGGGGCTAAGCTCAGCTAATTGCATTGACAAAGGACTCCTAGCTTTGTTGTACTTGGGTGAGTGGCCTATCTTTTCCTCTCTCTTTAATTGCTTTCATTTCATTGGTGCTACTGTAGGTGTTGAAAACTAATTTCAAGAGTAGAGTTAGGATTTTGGTTAGTAGGTTGATTAGTCGATTGTCTTGATTAGCTTTTTTCCCCAAGTTCTTGCTTGCATTTCATCATTGCATTTCATCTTAGGAGGAAGATTTGGAGTGATAAGTGTAGTCCATCTTAAGGCAAAGGCGGGGAGTGATAAGTGTAGTTTGCATTATTGCATTTCATTTTAGGGAGAAGATTGGAGTGATAAGTGTAGTCCATCTTAAGGTATCGGCGGGGAGTGATAAGTGTAGTATTCCACCCCTAGGCGAAGTTTGGAGTGACAAGTGTAGTTCCACATTCATTGTAGAAAAGGCGGGGAGTGATAAGTGTTTAGGATGGCTGATGCTAATGCAAGCAAGCCACCCAAAGGAACTAATGCTAAAATAGGAGACAAGGAAGTCATGATACCCAATTCCAACTTCCGCTCAAAATTGAAATACGTTGGAGACACCAACATTGGTGCCCTTGATATGATTCAATTGAGAGATAGGTTGAGAGACAGCCAATCTCCTATTGCAAAGAAAGTCTACAAGTCCGGAGTTGTGTATGCAGCTGCCTTCCCTCCTACTTTTCCTTGTCCAGATTTGATCATGGAGTGTGCATCTAGACTTAACATTCAGAGCAAGTCAGTCATGATGGATGGAGAGAAAGTTTTGGCAAACATCAACAGTCCATTGGTTGAGGATACATTTAACATACCTAAGCAGAATAGCACAGAGGCACTATCTATGGATCAGGCCACCAGATTTTACCATGACAACCAGGACACATACTTTGCTCAGTTGAAACAGAATTGGTTACATGAAGGCAAGAAGGGAGTCACCAAGGCCTCAAAGCTCACCAGGTCCGACTTC
Source organism: Chamaecyparis obtusa (assembly GCA_027943335.1). Classification (NCBI taxonomy): domain Eukaryota; kingdom Viridiplantae; phylum Streptophyta; class Pinopsida; order Cupressales; family Cupressaceae; genus Chamaecyparis; species Chamaecyparis obtusa. Next base: position 427,016 of record BSBK01004590.1, read on the forward strand.
AAGTCAGAATATGGCGATCTCATCGTCTTCCTCAACAGAATCATGGGCTTAGCACAAGGTATGCAATTCGAAACTTGGATGTACTATTTCATTGATGGCATAGAAAGTGGAAAGAGGAAATTTGATTGGGCTGCAATAATTAGTGAAAATCTAGAGTTACAGCTTAGAACAGTGTTATCTCAAAAGCAGTTTTACATGGGATCATATCTTTTTTACTTAATAGCAAGATTATTTAGACAACCGGGACTTAAGGCTAGGGGAGAAGTTGGTTGTGGGCCTGGGCAATACTTGGTGTATGAGTGCTATCCACAGCTTCATTTGCGCAACACCAAGGATTACAAGATATTTTATGATGCCTTTGCCATGAAGTTAGTAAGGATGTTGCAAGGAACTCCTGCTCGGAGACTTTCTCAGGAGATCGAAGTTAAAGTTAAGAAGTATGGGAGTTGGTTCATCCAATTTGAGCGATTCACTTACATAAGAGTGGTTGGATGTACAACTTGTCCCAAGAGGCTCCCAAGGTATCCACCCGATCGATTGGTTTTGATGGAGTTGGCTAGACAGTTTGAGCAATATGATAAAATTATGAAACAGAAAGGTGAAGCAGGGGTTACCCTCTCACTTGTGATAGGCAATGACAGTTGTCCCAACCATGTTGCCTTTGCATCTGCTGAAAAGGAGTTAGAACAATATCACCTAGCTTGGTATAAAGCGAGACAAGGGTTCGATCCTCATGGTCTAATCAAGTCCGCTCAAGGAGGAACATTTAGGCATGTGCCTACGATAGAGGATTTTTGGGCTAATGCACAGGATGACTTTTATGTGAGAAAGCTAGCTTTCTCAAGACTGTCGCTAAGCCTGATGAGAACCATAAAATGGAAAAACCTTATGATCCCAGACCAGATGGAAGAAGACGAAGATGTGCTAAGAGAGGACTACCACACAGTAGAAGGAATAGAGTTAGATCCAGTCAATTGGAATGATCAGCAGGATCCATCCTTAGAGGCAATTAATAAGACAGTTGAACTGCACACTCAGGGGTGGTATAACAAGAAGTTAAGTCAGTTGCAAAGATCAAGGGTACTCCTCACTTATGAGAAAACGAGGCCGGTGGAGGTCCAAGCAGAATCAGTTAGTCAGCAGGGTGAGGGCAGTGGCCGACAACAACCACAGTAGCAACAGCAGGCCAGTAAGGCCAAGAAGAGAAACATAGAAGTTGAGAAGGGTAAGGAAGATCAAAGGCCACCGGCAAAGAAACAGAACAAAGAACCATCTAGAGAAAGTATATTTGAGGCCAGAGGACAAGAGCATGGATTCAGTAGACAAAGTGCAGCAATTGAAATGAGCTCAGGTTCAGAGTCAAGTAGTGAAGATAGCAGTAGTGGATATTCTCCTCTATCAGAAAATTAAGTAAACGAAGATGTGGCAGTCTCTAGTGATGAAGAAGGTATGCAAGTTGATATTGAGGGTGAAGCAGTACAAGACGAAGATCGGGCACCCAATGATGAGTATGTAGGGCTAGTTCAGCCAAATCCAGCAGTGGGAGTTTTCACTGGGGCCGCTTGGATGTTGAAGATGCTCCAGCCGATTATCCCGGAGCCACCCATCCAGACAATTGAAGAAATTCAAAGGGATGCTGAAGGAGAGGATGATGCTAGACAGAGGCAAGCAGAAATAGTAGCAAGGGTAATCAGAGATGATGGTCACAGGAAAGTTCAAATTGCCATACCAAAGGTCAGCAAGACAATGGAAGAAATTTCAATTCAAGACTATGATTTTCAAGAGCATGACTTGGGAGCAGCGACTGATGAGATAGAGTGTGAAGAGCTTCAAGAGAGTGTAACTTCAGTAGTTGAAAGGTTAGCAAGGGCAAATGCTGCAAATGCTAAATTGAGAAGAGAAAATGAGTATTGGAAGGGCATTTATGATGGAAAGAGTCAGCCAATCCAACAGGTGCCAAGGGCAGCTCTCCTCCAAGATAGTGAAGACAATTTTGAACAAGAGGCTAGGAAGTGGATTAATGACACCATCCAAGAAGGGCGAGATTTCTTGCTTCCTTTCACTGTTATTTTCAGAGCATTTATAACCATCAGGAACAAATTCAGAGCGTTTGAAGTAAGATGGAGGGATTTCCTTCCAATTCGTGAGTATATCATTCCTAGGTTGGAAGCAGTTACAAGAATATCAGAGGGAACATTGGTGAAGGCCAAGGTGATAAATGAAGGAGAGAAAAGAATGGTCGAGTCTTGGTTCATGGCCTTGACGTTCAGATTGGGAACGCTGGAAGAAATACAGGACAGAATGGCACAGCACAGTCCAGGCATCGAGGCTTTCATTTCAAACACAATGAATGATGCTAGAGTTGCACTAGATTTCGAAGGAATAACAGAGGAAGATTTCAATGAGACAGAGTTTGGATCGAGGTTGGATGATTTGGGAAAGATTGTCCCTTTAATGAAAAGATTTGACATCCTCGCCTCTCTCAAGGCCTTAGTTCAATTTGCAAAGGATGATGAGAGGGAGAATGAGCAGGTACTACAAGCAGCAAAGGACATGGTCATCACAGCTGAGCTCAAGATGAGGCATTCACCTTGCCCTCCTATGGAAGAAGTTGATAAAATGTTGGCTAAGTTCATTACTTATGCCAAAAGAATGAAAGAAAAGGGTAGAGTTATATTAGAAGACCATTTGATGTAAGCCCATGTGGCATTTTCCCCTTTCTTCTTGGGTAGGGTAGGTGTCAGTTCTGGTTTGGCTACCATTTTTGGTGCCTTCTCATTGGTTACCACTATTCTTTTTCTCATTGGTCCATTGATGAGGTGGCATCTTTTCATTGGCCTATGTGGTGGTAACCCTAATTAGGGTTTCTAGGATTCAATCTGGATCATTGGTTTTGCCTCTTAATCTTGGCCATTCGTTGTAATTTCAAGCCTCTATATAAGGCCACTTGATATCATTTGTAAAGGGTTGAAGAAAATTGTTGCTAATATAATACCAAAATTGCTTCTCTTATCATTGTTGTGTCTTGCATGGTGATTAAGAACACTTGGTGTTATTGCATGGTTTCTACTTCCAATTGTTAGAGATAGATTTCATTTCAATTGAGTTGTTAAAGCATTTTCATTTTTAAGCAAGTGTTAAAGGAAGAGTAGTGATAGATGGTTAATTGCATGGTGGTATTGGTAGATGTTTGATAGGGATCCTATACTAGGCCACTAGCATCTTGGCGGCTTGTCAAGGAGCCTTGCGTGGTAATCTAGTCTTCTTTCCTTAGAATCATTGCATATGTGGAGGTAACACCGCTGGTATGTCTTCATTAGGTTGATCCCCGTCCATTTGCCAATCTTTCCGTTCTTAGGAGTAGAAGTAAGCAATAACTTAGTAGTTAAAGTTGAGAATTAGAAGTTGGAAAGTGAAGTTTGAGAGTTTGAAAAGAGCAAAGTTGAAAGTGATATAAATTGAGAGATCATTTGAAAAGGTTGCGAAAGCCAGAAGTCTTATCATCATCATAGTAAGAGTTGAGATATTTCCAAACAAAACATACGTAAAGCCGCCAAGTGATTATCAGCAAATCACATTTTTATAACTGAGTTAGTAGCCACAGGTGTAAGGAACCTTGGAGTATTCTTATATACTTTTCAAGAGAGGGTTGAGTGTTTGGTACGCTGTATCAAGTATTTCAATTGCTATATGTTATGTAGTGGTACAAAACTCACATCAACACATTTCCACATATTTCCATAGTGGAGAGCATGGGTTCGTTTTGAACTGGGAGTTCCTGATGCTAGAAACACTTGCCATTCAATGAATCTATAAACAACATACTAAGCCACAAACAAAAATGAAAAAAGAAAATAAAATTAGAGAGCTCATTTCATTTTGTAATTAAAATGCAAAAAAAACTTTAAAAAACAAACAAAATAAACAAAACCTACCTCTTTTGTTGAAATCTTCTTCTTCAATGTCTTTGAGGAGTTGTCCACACTTGCAACCACATAGGTATAGCTCACAAACAAACTTAGAGCATGCAACAATCATCTTTCAATACTCTTTGAGTAATGGCAACCAAACAAGAAAGTTTAGCAATGGAGGCAAGAAGTTTTTTTTCATTCACAAATGCACAAATGATAAATAAAACATTCCTTTTGGCCTTTTTAGTGGTCACTTTTAGGGTTGGAGGGTCGAATAATCCAAATTAGGCCAAAAAAACTTTTTAAAAAAGTAACAAAAATTGTTTAGATTAAATTCGGCCCTGGTTTGTCTATTGGAAGTTGAATTCGCTACAAATTTCTCCAAATTCCTTCTAGGTCCGTTTGTTAGAATTTGTAGTGAATTTTGGTGACTGTGGCAGGATTTGTAACTTAATTAACAAGGACCTGAATTTGGACATAATCGAACCCGACTATGAGGGGTTTAGGAGCAAATTTGGTAACTTAGATTTTTTTTTAATTTTTGGGTTTGTACAATATCTTTCCTCAAAAATCATTTTTCACAAGGGTTTTACCCTTTTTCCCTAAAAAATGAAGTTTTGTATGTTGATTCGTGTCTCCGATTTGGTACTAGCTACTCACTGATGTTTGAGTGTTTGGGTTTTCATGATTTTTTCCTAAAATATTGTTAGTGAGTTTTGATCGATTTTTCTCCTTAAAAATCATGTCTGGTTTTGATTGATTTTCTCTTAAAAAATTGTGTTTGATTTGTTTGATTTTCTCCTTAAAAATTATTTTTGGATTTTCTAGTTTTTTTCCAAAAAGATCATGACTGATGTTATTGGTTTCAGGATTTTTTGTTTTTTTATGAAAAAATCATTGGAGGGTTTTGTCGGTTTTTTCCACCAAAATTTTGGTTTCTTGTAGTTAGTTTTTGGGTCATAGTGCTAATCTTCAAAAGGGTTTGGCAATTTTTCCTCATAATTGTGGTTTCAATTTCAAAAACTGTTATCTTGTTGGATGATCTTTGATTATCTTGGTCATTTCCAGAAGTTTTGTAGAATCGGGGAGGGTCTCAGTGGTAGGGTCATTTTGTAGAAGTGTTTTAAAGAGAAGGGGACATCCTTCTCTATGCATTTATGACCAGAAGGGGACAACCTTCTATGTATTTATGACCAAAAGATTTGTAGATTCTCTTCTGTAGGGTTATTAGAAGTTAGAACGATGACCATTGAGGGAGGGTATTAAAAATTAAAATATGTAATGTTTCTTTAATGGTCATCTTAGTTGTTTCAGGAAGTTTCCTTTTTTGTGTCTAGTTCACGATTGTTTCATTTAGAAACACCGTCTTTGTAAATCTATTTATGGAGCCTTTGTCTCCTTTATTTTGTATATCACTTTACCATAACATAGGTTACTTTTAATCGGTGAAGAAAAACACAATGTTTCGATGCTGATTTACAATCCATAGTAGAAGAATATTGGTAAACTCCGGGCCAATATCTAACTAGACACTACCACTAAAGGGAGTTCATGTTGCGATATTGGGGGTTTCTGAGAGAGCACTTGAATTATTCCACGATATGTATACATTGATCACCATCTAGCATGAATAGGTTTCCACTGACATAGCTATCAATTTGTGAGATTCAAATATGTATGGACAATTAAATTGGAATGATGATATGTCTGATTCCTTTGGTCATATTGGCAACACCAAAACATCCAAATTTGCCTATCAGATACACATGGCACTTGTAGCTTCTGACATGAGTTTGCACTTCTTTAAGACTGCTTAATATTTGACTGCTTTTCGAAAAGCCATTGCCTCTTCAATATAATATTTGTTGGCATTGGTACACAAATACGCTGTATAACTGAAATTGATCTTCTGGAAGAATTCATCAATTAACTTCATTGATTTCATTGAAAATCACATATTAAACCCAATGAAGAATCTGTATGATCCTTCGAATCCACCATGGGCAGATCTCTCACTACTGAAAATGGCTTCCTCAGGTCTCGATCCTGAGAAGATTAATTTGAGACTCTCAAATCAAACTGAAGAGAAATTATTAGTCCAATGCATATCCTTCACCACTCTCAAGAACAATTACATTGTACTATTACTACTATTGTTCAGTTTTGTATGGTAATAACTTAATAGTGACTTTAATTAATTTCGTTTGAAGTCACAATTGTTAGTTATTTAATACTACCTTTAATTTAATTTTAAATAATTAATTTTAATTATTTGTGCTCCATTTTAGCTTTCAATAATAAAGTGGGACATTACAACAATGATGAAGCGAGCTTGATCGGTAACTAATTTAATGTATACCTTGTTTCTCTTATTGGATTTCACTATTTTATTAGCTTTCTAATTATATGGTAAGTCACCATGTTTGAAATGGGCGCACATAAACTTTATAGTTCATATTTTGTTTATTACAATTGTATGCTGATCGAAAGTTTTCAACATAATTGAAACTATGCTTATATAGTACCTAATTGAGCTTTGTAATGTCCCTATTTTTAGGCCCATGTAATTAGCTTATTTCTGTGACCCTCGTAGGCTAATCGGGATGTTGGAGGGGGTTGTGTGGCAGAGCCAGTGGTCAGTTTCCACTGTGGAGGTCTTAAGATGTCATGATTGCTCTTCGTTGGAGTCAGTTTGACAGACTTACTATTTATAGTAAGTGCTTATTGTAGGTGATCGTCATGATTGCTATGTTTAGCAAGGCACCTGTGCATTGGTTTTAGTGGAGTTGTGGTTTCTTTTGCAGAGTCTCCAATTTGAGGGATTTGCTATTTATAGAAAGTCTAATTTTGTCTGGTTACTATTCCTGGCAGGACAGTGTGGGCACAGGATGTTGTTGTCAGAAGAATTCAATTACATCACGTTGCATTTGGAGTTATTTAATTAAGCTTGTATTAATTAAATAACTTATATTATTTCATGTTATAATTTGATGGTGTAACGTTGAAGCTTGTTTAATGAAAAGTGTGAACTTGAAGCTTGAGGCTTTGAGTATTGAGGAAGCCTTATTTTAATGATTCATAATTTCATTATATAACTTTGAGGGAATTCGAAATTCCTTACCTTTGATTATTATTTTCATGTTTATGAAGACTTGTGGAGACAAAATCGAAATTGGGTGTGGAGAATAACGAGGGTTTGATTAGCTATGGAGAATTGCTGAATTCTTTTTGAGCATTAACACTTTGAATTGGATCGAGATTGCCAATGAATTGTGTTTGTCCCTTTGAGATCGAATTTTGTACAGATTTGGGGGTGTTTTGTAAGTGTTGTGATTTGTATGTGCAATTCGCAGCAAACACTTAAGGCTGCCTTCTTTCCTGTAGCATGCCATACAATTCATACTTGATGCAGCTGTCTTGAGCATTCAAGGAAACAGTCCTTTGTGAGCCGCATTTAATATTGAGGTTGCAGAAGTAAACATTGAGGTTGTGTTGGGAAAGAGGCTGTGTTTTATCCTTAATATGCTGCGTTGAAATTCCTTGCAAGCAATTAATTCAATGTAAGGTGCATTATTAGCTTAGCTACATTGGTATTGTTTCATGAATATTTGGCAGCTTTTAGAAATTGAATAAATTATTGTGCATCTTGAGATTAAAGTATGCTGTTATTATTCCATAAATTGGGAAAAATTATTTAAAAAAATCATATATATTCAATAAACAAGATTTAAAAAAAAAAACATTTATACAAAAAAGTTAGGTTTGGTTAGGAGTAAGTCAGGTCAAGATTTCTTGCTTTTTTCATGGCCTCCTGCAAAGTAGGTGGATCCAAGGACTTAACCCACCCTCTAAATGGTTCAACTAAACCCTCAATGAGGAGCATAACTCTCCTCTCAGAAATATCATAAACCATAACAGATAAGCGCTGAAACTCACTAATGAAGGTCTCAAGGCCACCTGTCTGCCTCAACTGAGCTAACTCTTTGAAATAAGTTTCAGGGTCCTACCTATCAAACCGTTCTATCAACCTATATCAACAAAGTCCTAATAGTAAACAATCTCATCGTGTCGTAAAGACACTAGCCCATGGTACCACCAATCATGAGCTACTCCATCCAAATGCAACACAACAAAGCGTATGGCGTCCTCTTCAGACATAGGACGTAGTGACAAATATGTGTCCAGCTTGTGAACCCAAGCTTTAGCTGTCGTTTTCCCACTTCCATCAAAGTGAGCCAAAATCAACTTGCTTGTTGCCTCCTTAAGATCATTCTGTCTAGGTCTCTGTCTCATGTTAGGAGGTGGTCTCTCTCCGGAATGCTCTCTTTTCTGTGTCAAGTACCTGTCAAAGTTCAAATTTCTCTTTATTGCTTCTGGAAGAGCATCCCATTCTGCAAAGTGAGCCACCATGTCATCAACAAATGGTGTTGGCTCTGTCTCAACGTTGACTTTATCCACCTTAGGCCTCAAGAAAGTGGAACATAAAGGCCTATCATGAGTGCCTGTAGGATCAACTTTGAAATCTTGTCTATCCTCAATCTTGGACCTGTTAGAGCTCATTGATGCACTCCTAGTGCCCCTATCTCTGCCATGATCACCAGGTAAAGTCATACGTTGTAAGGTGTCAGATAATTGTTGCAAAAATATTTGCAACATGATGCTGTCCTTCTGCTTAATTTTTGAAAGCATCTTTGGCTTCCCTGTCCACATCATTACCAATATTATTAATATTCCGATCACCTGTATGATCAATCTGTGGACCCTGTTCACTACCCTCAAGTGGTGGTGAAGCTCTACCCCTGCGGGTATAGTGCATTCCAGGTACAAATCTGTCTGCCATAGTTGGACCCAAATTATCTTCAGGTTGGCAAGATCAATGCTCTGATACCACTGTAAAGAGCCTGATTGGCTCCTAACCGCCACTAACTTCTTTGTATAAATGTTTTGCAAGTTTTTTCTTTTTTTTTGAATATATATGATTTTTAAAAATAATTTTTCACAATTTATGAAATAATAACAACATACTTTAATCTCAAGATGCACAATAATTTATTCAATTTCTACAAGTTGGCAAATATTCACGAAACAATACCAATGTAGCTAAGCTAATAATGCACCTTACATTGAATTCGCTGCTTGCAAGGAATTTCAACGCAGCATATTAAGGATGAAACGCAGCCTCTAAGTTTCCCAACGCAACCTCAATGTTTACTTCTGCAACCTCAATATTAAATGCGGCTCACAAAGGACTGTTTCCTTGAATGCTGAAGACGGCTGCATCAAGTATGAACCATATGGCATGCTACAGGAAAGAATGCAGGCTTAAGTGTTTGCTGCAAATTGCACATACAATTCACAACACTTACAGAACACCCCCAAATCTGTACCAAATTCAATCTCAAAGGGACAAACACAATTCATTGGCATTCTTGATCCAATTCAAAGTGTTATTGCTCAAGTAGAATTCGGCAATTCTCCATAGCTATTCAAACCCTAGTTACTCTCCACACCCAATTTCGATTTTGTCTCCACAAGTCTTCATAAACATGAAAATAATAATCAACGGTAAGGAATTTCGAAATCCCTCAAAGCTATATAATGAAATTATGAATCATTAAAATAAGGCTTCCTCAATACTCAAAGTCTCAAGCTTCAAGTTCACACTTTTCATTAAAGAAGCTTCAACTTTACACCATCAAATTATAACATGAAATTACATAAGTTATTTAGTTAAGCCAAGCTTAATTAAATAACTCCAAATGCAATGTGATGTAATTGAATTCTTCTGACAACGACATCCTGTGCCCACATTGCCCTGCCAGGAATAGTAACCAGACGTAATTAGATTTGCTATAAATAGCAAATCCCTCAAACTGGAGACTCTACAAAAGAAACCACAACTCCACTGAAACCAATGCACAGGCGCCCTGCTAAACATAGCTATCATGACGATCACCTACAATAAGCACTTACAATAAATAGTAAGTCTGTCAAATTGACTGCAACAAAGAGCAATCTTGACATCTCAGACCTCCAGAGTAGAAAATGACCACTGGCTCTGCCACATGACCCCCTCTAACATCCTGATTAGCCTACGAGATTAATTTTAATTATTTGTGCTCCATTTTAGCTTTCAATAACAATGTTGAAGCCAGCTTGGTCGGTAACTAATTTAATGTATACCTTGTGTCTCTTATTGGATTTCACTATTTTATTAGCTTTCTAATTACATGGTAAGTCACCACGTTTGAAATGGGCGCACATAAACTTCATAGTTCATATTTTGTTTATTACAATTGTATGCTGATCGAAGGTTTTTAGCATAATCTTCAAAACTTGTTACACTCAAAACTTGTTACACTTGTCATGATGAACTGTTTAGCTCCAACAGCATAAACTTGTCTGTTCCTCTATATATTCCAATTTTTAGGGATTTTAAATTCTGGGTATACTCATGGCGTTACACCTTTGTAGATGGCACATCTTGCAACAACTTATGCTGCTGTCAATGCCCTTGTCACTGTTGGCGGAGAGACAGCTTTGGCTTCAATAAACAGGTATTGGTTTCGTTTTTTTTTCAAGCTCTTTTATTTTTCTGCTTGATGTGGAAAAAACTTGCCTTAATTAAATTTAGTCAGTTGAATGCCTTTGGTTGATGCTCTATAATAGTATATAAGTCTGATGTCCATCATTTGCAGTAGAACAGGGAAAATATGCTCAAGTTTTTGCAGCGGATGAAAGATCCTTTGGGCGGATTCAGGTTTGTCTGTACATTCTTAAAAATTAATTTGGTCATACAAGGACACTAGTAGATCGCTAAACTTTGTTATAATTTTATGTATCCCGCGTTTCCTGTATTGGAGTTATATTGGTTTCTTTTGGACGTGTTTTGAGTATGAAAGTTCTGAGCAATGTTGAATTTTGGCCAACATCTGAAATTTAATATTTGGGCTGTAATATTTGTTTATTGTTAGATTAGGGATAAGATTATGAAAAATGCCAGACTTTTCAATGCTATTCATTGAAATGAATTCTATATAAAGGTTATGTGGGGCCTACTAGATTTTGATCACTTTTCTAAATATTTGTAAAATGGAAAAGTATAGAGACCAAATACACTTGTTATGTCAATATTGAATTGTTTATGGATTATGGATATCTAGACACTTGTTGTGTTCACGTCAGTTATTTTGGTATATGTATGGGGTATTTCTACTGCACCTTAATTATTTTAATGCATGAGACTGTTTCTGATTAGTACCTGGACCCTTGATGTCTTCATGTCAGTTATTTTGATATATGTATGGGGCATTATTAAGACAATTATTTTATTGTGTTTTCACTTTCAGGAGCAGAACCTATATGTCATCTATATGATCTGGATATGATATGGCTAAACAATACATGGAAAAACAGATACACATTTTACATTTTGTTTTTCATATACTTTCCTACAAATGTGGTGAAATGAACTGCTCTGGAAAGGTTAGAGCATAGTTCAAAATATTGTTATCGGCAACTTATCGCCGATGGCAAAAAAAAAGATATTGGCAAATATTGGAGATAAGTTGGGAACTTCTCGGTAAAATATCAGCAACTTAAAAAATTGCTTAAATTTAATTAGAAATGCATTTTTTTGCAAAATTCATTAAGGAGATGCATCTAATGAGTCAGTAAATGAGTAAACAAACCAAACAAGCTGATCTATATATATATATATATATGCAAATAGGATACAAAATCGCATGCTCATGTAGAATGTTGATGGCTTGTAGCCACAGTTTGATAGTTTGAAGAAGCAAACTAAAACTAGCAAATTGTCTTTGTAAAACTATATGCAAATACAAGTGTCAAGTACAATATCAAAATAGTCTACGTCTTCCTCTTCCCCTTCCTAGCAGCTCTAGAAGGCTGTTAATGACCTTTCTCCTCCAAACGCTTTCTCTCATTTTTAAATCTGCTCTTCCAAACAAAAAAATGACTTTTTCCTTTTTGCTGGGCTGTCACAGTGAAAACCTAGGCATGGGCGATAATTCAATGATTTGTTGCAATAAGTTTATGATTTATCACCGATAAATTGCACTTTTCTCTGTGATAAGTTATCAACTTATCTGCGATAACTTGACGTGTTTTATCGCGGAGCAGAACTTATCGCGATAAGTTCATTTCTTGCAGATATATCTGTGATAGTTTGACCTATAGGTTAGAGTATGCAATGCAGTACTAGTGAAGTGCTACAGATGAATGGTGGTTTAGTATTCAATGATTCCAATCAACTGTAAGGGTCAATGCTTCGTGGTCTTATAGATTTTTTCTCTTTTTGTTTGGTGCCAGCCTTGCTAATTTATGTTTACACAGTGATTTCGCCATATATTCTTGTGAGGTTTATGAATTTTGGAAAGGGGTATTTTTTTGTGAAACAATGACCATTTTGGAATTGTGAATTCAAATAAAATAGGAGACAAGTAAACTGATAAAACAAAAGCATTGAATTTTTAAAAACCACAATGTATTTTATCTAGAAAATCAAAGTAGATGAAATCTTTAAAAGGCACATTTATTTATTAAATCCCCTGTAGAATTATGATGCTGTAAAGTGCCCTACTGGCTCTTGCTCTATCAATGCTGAATGATGATGTTTATTTTTTTGTTTGAATTGTCTTTTGCAATTTTTTTGTAATTTCAAATATATGTTTTTTCTGAGTTTCCATTACATGAAGGAAGCAAATTGAATTTCCAAATTTAAAATGCACAATTTCCAGCCAATCTATTATTTGCAATTTATTAAACACTTGCAGATGCGTATAAAGATGACAAAGCAATTACAAATATTAAAGTGTGCACCTCAAAGTTCACTAGCATATGGGTTGCGGCTGTTGAAGGAATCAAAACGCAGCTCAAAGAAGTTGTGCCGCTGCCTGAGATGAAAACGCAGTCTTATAAACCCAAACGCAGCCTTGTTTAGTGAAGTTGGCTGCCCAAGAATGAGGAACGATGATAAAAATACCCCAATTCAGCTCCTTGTGTGTGATCGCAGCACTGAAATGTGAAACACTGCTCCCTTGAAAGCTGTTCCAGCTAATAGCATCAAACTAATCAGAACTTGCACAATTCACCATAGCCGTATGGCTCAATGTGCTAATAAATGCAGAGGTTGACGTCTCAGTAAGAGGAAATAACTTTAAACCCTTCCCAATTTCATCAATATGAATGCATAATAATGACAATTCTGGTATACAACAACACCAAAATTGTGGTCAGCATAATCAGAATTAATCCTCAGATGTTCAGAGCACAATTCACCTCTTGAATCATTGATTTGAAGTGCAAAAAGGTGAGGAATCAGCCCTCCAAACCCTTGTTGAGAAACTCTTCAGCAATAATCATCATGAAATAAAAAGTCAAGCCAAGAATGAAATCAAATTCTCCATAGAGTCTCTTATAAATGATAAAATGAAGTGTGGCTTCTCCAATGCACCTTTCACTTAAGAGGCTTCTCATACACACTTTCAAATTATAACATAAATGATAAAGTGATTTATTAAGATAAACTTAATAAACAACTTAAAATATGAAACTCCATCAAATAGACTCTATTATTTGCTCATGATGCCCAACACCCTGTGCCTCCACTGCACTGCTAAAAATAGCAACTGCCCAAAATAGGCTTACTATAAATAGCAAGTCTATCATAGAGACCCGCAAATCCAACTATCAGCTCACGAGGGTCGCAATGATGAACTTACCAAGCTCAATTGCAGAAACCTGCTAAAATGGAGACATTGCAGTCCTCCCTCCCCAAGATTGTTTGTCCTCAATCAATCACAGTCTGGGGTGCTGAAGTATATCTTCAGGTTCCCAAGTGGCATCCTCATTTGGAAGTCCCTGCCACTTCACCATAAAATTTCTAATGATTCATCGACACAAATGCCTCTCCTTGGTATCCAGAATAGCCTCAAGGATCAACTCAAGTCTCCCCTCATCATCCAGTGGGGGTATGGTGGAAGATTGGACAATATGAGGGCCCAATGCCTTCTTAAGGCGCGATACATGGAACTCATTATGACTCTGCTCTCCGCTGGCAAATCCAACTCATAAGCAACCTCACCCACACATCTCACTACTCGGAAAGGACCATAGTAACATGGCTTGAGTGTAATGTCCTTGTCTAGTCCTCTGCGTTTTGGAACTAAGTTCAATTGTAAAAGACTTCTTTCTATCTATGAGTTACACTCAATTCTTAGGTTTTCCATGAATGAGTGTATGGTATAGTAACAATATTACTAGGGGAAAGATATATCGGTACAAATGTGACTTATCTTGATGTTATGTGAGGAAAGTATCGCCAAGAATTTTGATATATTCCTATTAATTGGAGGGATAAAAATTCTCTCTAATCTACAATATTAACTATATAGTTCTATCTATATATATATATATATGTATGTATCCATACATACATACATATATATATATATATATATATATATATATATATATATATATATATATATACATATATATATATATATGTATATATGCAAGTGACTTGACAAGGAATGGTTCTAAATGTGTATATCTTCGATATCAAGGGAACTGACCAAATGTCAATTTGATGATGATCTGATTTGTAAATTTTATTCGTTGATCAGAATACCTTTTCTTCTAAGATTGAATGCTGTGTATGTGATTGCTAGCCGATCAAGGTATGTACTGCGATACCGTAATTATCCAATATGACTTTTTGCTAATAGTGTCTCAACAATCTTTGGTAGATTGCATGATTGACTTTGCTGACTATTTCCGATTGGACGTTCCAGGATTCTTATTATTCCATGTTCGATATTGTATGAACTCTAACTGTATCGGGTGATGGCTGATTGAATATCATTATTTTGTTAATTGGATCGGTGTATGGCTTGACCATATAATCCACGTGCTGATTTGATGATTGGATTCGAGCTTTTTGATTCAGTTGTAAAACATAGATGGATTATTCTTTATTGCTTGTTATTCCCTTATAATCTTGTTTCTATAGTTAGTCCCTTTTAAATTTTTAATCCTGTTTCTATCCTCTATCTACTTCTGATTGGTTTCTTAGAAG
Organism: Chamaecyparis obtusa; assembly: GCA_027943335.1. Taxonomy (NCBI): domain Eukaryota; kingdom Viridiplantae; phylum Streptophyta; class Pinopsida; order Cupressales; family Cupressaceae; genus Chamaecyparis; species Chamaecyparis obtusa. Next base: position 442,031 of record BSBK01004590.1, read on the forward strand.
TTTGTTTTGTTATACGTTCTGTAGAATCTATCATGTCCTACTGTTAGTTGGGCCTTTCCTAAATACATAAAGAAGAGGTTAGATCCCTTCTGATGCGAGTCATCGTCTCTTGTGTTTATGATTTTTGATTATTTATAATATGGTTTAATTATATATAGATGAGTATTATATTATTTATATATATAATAGTATATAGATTAATAATAATATTTGATTATATATATATGATATAGATATCATATATTATATATATATATATATATTTATTTTTTTATTTATTATTAATCATTATTTTATTAATTTAAAATTATATATATTATTTATTTATTATAATTAAACTAGATAGGTATATATATTTAAATGTATATGATAAAGTTTATAATTATAATTATGTATATTTTATTATTATAATTATATTTTATTATTTATTTATTTACTTATTTAATCTTATAGTTTTAACCTTATTATTATTGCTCACTATCCTGAAAAGAGGCCATCACATTGAGCTTCTCAGGTCCACTCCTGATGGAAGACTTTCGGTAAGGCTGTAGCATCAAGTAAACCATATCGCCTAGGTGAAAGGAAGGAGCAGTCCTCTGATTAGGATATTGCTTCTGTTGATTCTGTGCTCTCTGAATATTATCCCTTAGTGTCCTCATAATATCTTGACTATCCTGTAACAAATCACTTGCATTGGGTACCCTACTATCACTGCACAACAAGTCCATGAAACCAGGGGGATCATACCCATACAGAGCTTTGAATGGGGACATTTAAAGTCATGTGGTGAGTGGAATTATAACAATACTCACATAAATGTATCCACTTCACCCAAGCCCGTTGCTGAGATGAAATATAATTCTGTAGATAGCCTTCCACCCATTTATTCACAATCTCAGTCTGAGGGTGGTAACTGGTACTCGTCAATTCTGTTCCACAAAATTTGAAAAGCTCCTGCCAGAAATGACTCATGACGATCGTTCACAATAGTTCGGGGTAAACAATGCAATCTAAACACCTCCTGGAAAAACAACTCTACTATCTGAACAATTCAGTAGGTGGTAGTAATCGGAAATAAGTGAGCATATTCGGTGAGTCGATCCACCACCACAAAAATGCAATCTCTACCCTTGGCTTTCGGCAAGCTCACAATGAAATCCATAGACAAAGATTCTCACTTTTTCTTAGGAATGGGAAGTGGTTGCAGCAACCCTGCGACATAGGTATGCTCTTGTTTGTTCTGCTGACAAACAAAGCACTCTTGAACATATTGCTACACATTTGACTTCAGGCCCTTCCAAGTGAATCTCTCCTGAATCCGTCTATAGGTTTTAAGAACCCGAGATGTCCAGCCAATGGTGAATCATGAAAGGCCCGAAGGATAATCTGTCTAACACCTGATCTTGAGACTAGATAGATCCTCCCCTTGTAAATGATTAACTCATTTGCAAGGGTATAACTGCCGTCCTGTATGCTACCATCAACAATGCCAGCTGCCCACTGATCTTAGACATAATTTGCGATGATCAAGTGTCTCCAATCCTTTGTTATCTCAATAATCACGCATAAGTGGGGTCTCCGTGAAAGGACATCATCTACCACATTTTGAGTACCCTTGATGTAGGAGATATCAAAATCATATGACTGTAAGTTACTGACACACTTCTGTTGTCTCTCATTTAGATCTCGTTGACCAAGGAAATGCTTCAGGCTATTGTGACCTGTCTTAATATAAAATTTGCTGCCAACTAAATACTGCCTGAATTTGGCCAAGGCATGCATAATGGCCAACATCTCCTTGTTATATACACTGAAAAGTCTCTTAGGACCCTTGAGCTTCCTACTCTCAAATACTATGGGATGGCGATCCTGAGAAAGAACGACTCCAATGCCCTCACTCGAGGCATCGCAGTGCAACTCAAAAGGCCTCATGAAATCCGTTAATGCCAAAACTGGGCATGACATCATAATCTCCTTGAACTTCTCAAAGCACTCTTGTGCCTGAGTAGTCCAGTCAAAAGAACCCTTATGGGTCAGATCAGTAAGGGGAGCTGCGTGTCGAGAGGACCCTACCACAAACCTATGGTAGAAAGCACATATTTCAATGAACCCCCTAAGCAGTGTCAGGTTCTCGAGTGTAGGCCAATCCAAAATAGTACGAACCTTATCAGGGTCCATGCGAACTCCCTTTGCACTGATGATGTGTCCCAGATACAATAACTCAGTCATGCCTAAAGCACACTTGGACTCCTTGGCATACAAGGAAGCCCTATCAAGAAGGTCCAATACTGCATCCAAATGTGCTACGTGATCATCCCAAGTCTTACTATAAACAAGTATGTCATCAAAAAATACTAGAACAATCTCCGCAACTGACTATAGAAAACCCTGTTTATAGTAAACTGAAATGTGGCGGGGGTATTAGTCAAGCCAAAGGGCATGACTAGAAACTCAAAATGGCCACAATGACACCTGAATGTTGTCTTCTCCACATCCTGCTCTCTGACTTTGATGTGATGGTACCCTGATCTCAAGTCAATCTTGGAGAAGTAACATGCCCCATGCAACTCATCAATTCGAGGGATAGGATACTAGTTCTTAATAGTCCTCTTGTTCAGCATTTGGTAATCTATACACATCCTGAGTGTCCCATCCTTCTTCACCAAAACAATTGATGAAGCAAAAGGAGACTTACTCAGCCTAATATGTCCCATAGCGAGCAACTCCTATATGGTCTTTTCAATCTCATCCTTAGGCCGCTTAGGGTACCGGTAAGGAGTAATTATAATGGGCTTAGTGCCCTCCTCTAACTCAATACTGCGCTCAATCCCTCTATTAGGTGGCCTCCGATGTGGTAAGTCACTAAACACTTCAGAGTGTTTAATTCTAAGCTGCTGTATATCAGGGTGATAAGCTGGCTTGTCTGTACTATCCATTGTAGGCAACATTCTGCACTTTGCTGCCCAATCAACTATGTCATCATGCCGTACTAAGTGCTGCATATGGCTGAAAGAAATCAGTTGCAGATCACTATTCCTGATGGCCTTATGAATGTGTGTTCTGCCATCCTTAATGAATCTCATCTCCATCCTCTCAGTGCTGATGTAAATGTCCTTAAGAGTATGCAGCCATGTAAAAACCCTTGTAGGTTCTAATTCTGACAAACACTGAATTGTTTCAATTTTATATGTTCAACATTTTGTCAAACACTTCTTGTGAAACCTTTATCTGTCTGTCATTTATTTTCAGACTGCTTTTGCTTGCTTGAAATAGTTTCAAATGACATTTAAATGCTTACAAGTGATTATTAAGATATCCCGACAAAGAACTAAAAAGAAAATGCAATTTTGTTTGACTATTCGAATGCATACATATGATTTTTACATGTAAAACGTGCACCTACAGCTAATGGACATTTTTCCAAACACTTGGCATGCATCCTTTCAATTCTTTCACCAAAGAAATGTTTACAAATATGTAAGCAATGAAAATTATATACATTTGAAACTAACTATGGAGAACCTAGAATTCTGAAAATTGAATATGGATCATCACATTTTTGCAAGAAGAGATCACGACTACTTGGTAATGCAAGATTCTTTGATGTTGGTGCTGAAACTTGCAACATTGGCACTTAATAACAAAAATCAAGCCCTCTCCTTGCAACGCAGGCTCACTAACTGATATTGCAGCCTCTAATATAACATTTGCTGCTCCCAATATACTACGGAAATCCCTTGAATACTCAACGCAGCTCCTACTGGACATGCGATTTGCAATTATGAAGCATTCTCCAAACTAGGCAGCTAAATCAGAAATAAAACAGTAAAGCCTCCTCTCAAATCGATCACAGGTTAAGAACATTTATGGTCTCTGGATAAGACCATCACCAACACAATTCACTTGGCATTTAACAGGCTCAATGTGCGAACAAAATCAAAGACATTCCTTCTCAGCTTGAAGAAATTACAAACCCTCACATTCTCTCTCATCAAAAGGAAATAAATGATATCCAAGAATTAATTGCTTTTGCACAAAGCACTGCTTTTATAATAAAAGATATTTTCTTCAAGACACCAAAAGCAAATAGCTTCTCACACACTTTTCACATAAAAGCCTTCATGAACACACTTTTCAATTAGAAGCCTTTATTTAATAACTTTGAATTAATAATAAATAACTCCCAAGCTAAAAGCTTCATGAAGACACTTTTCACATAAAAGGCTTCTTCAACACACCTTTCACTTAAAATCGTTGCTTTTAAGACAGGATTATATTCCATGTGAATTAGTGATTAATACCCCCACTAGGTGCCCAAAAGCAATTTATAAACTTAATTCAATTTATACCCCTGAAAGTGCCAATACCATCACCGAACTAAATATAGCGCCTTGGTACTTGCTAGAAATGGAAACTGCCATCACTGACTTACTATAAATAGCAAGCCGATCTCCATGGACCCTCTAAACAACCTGCTAGACCATGAGGATCACAATGATGGACTGGCCTCGCTGACTACCTGCCAACTGCTAAAAATAGGGGACATTCCAAACAAACTCATACCATGTACTATATCAGTGGTACCCATGTCTACCACATAGAAATCTGCCTTAAAAAAATAATTGTTCAATTTCACGGGAAGCTCATAAGTCATCTTGTTACACCTAAGAGTGTAACCATCAGCCAGCTGTACTCTAAGTCCCTCAAAATCTTCTATCTTAAACCTTCTCTTGGCAACCAAATGTGAATTAATAAAATTAGGTGTAGCCCCTGTGTCAAAGAGAGCAATGACATGCTGCCCTGCCAAGAGTCCATGCATCCTGAAAGCACCTTCCTTTCTCATGCTAGAAAGGTAAAGAACCTTGAAATTAGAATCATCTACCTCCTCATCCCTATCACCTGAAGCCTCATGTACATCATGCTCATAATCAACTGGCTGTCCAGATAAATTAGAACTATCCTCATCATCATAGAACCACTCCATTAACTTATTCTTACCCTTAGGCTTCATAGGACAATCATGATTTACATCGTAAGGTCCTCTGCAATGAAAACATAGTTTTTTCCTCCTTAGATCATTTAAAGTTTCTTAATCTAAAGGGGCTGCCATAGGGCGGTTAAATTCAGCTCTATCATCTTTTTTAGGAGCTGCCCTATCATAGGCTGAAGTGTTTACCCTCGTGGGGTAATAGACAGATACATAAACACAACAAGATATTCAAATACGCAGCATAGAAGACAATAAGCTATTTCATTCATAAACATAAGAGCTTGTACATTCAATCTGTGTCTACAATACAGGAACAAGTGTATACATATAATCCCCGAAGGGTCACGACCAAACGTCGCGTCGTAACAGTCTCGGTTACTAACTGCCAAGATTAACACAACTTTATTACACCCGTATAACATTTATGCCGACAACATCATCCCCCCCCAAAAAAAACAAGTCGTCTCCGATGATTTACAACAAACGGAGATAATGTCTAGTACAAAGAAGACACAAAAAACACAGCTAAGTAGAAGGGGGCATCCCTGGAACCGACGGTTGGGACGCTGACGAAGAAGTCCTCTGCCTCAGCTGCTAGACCTGCTGCGTCCAGATGTTCAGGTCTGTCTGGAGCTGCGAATTAATCTCAACCACCTCCTTAAGCATTAGGGCAGCCTCCTGAAACTCAGTATCCTTCTGGGCAAACCGGCTGTCTGCAAGACTCTTGGCGGTGTTGGCTGCCTCCAACTGTGCCAACAGTTGTGCACGTTCTTCCTGCCAGGCACATCGCTCTGCTGCTAATTGGGTGGCTATCTCCTCCCGAGATCTCTCTGCTGCCTCTCGAGCTCTCTCTGCCACCTCCCGAGCTCTCTCGCGAGCCCCTTCGGTTTCCTGTGCCGTAATCACCGTCTGCACCAACCGCCGACCCTTACCAATCAGCAACTCGAGAGTATGCATGTAATCCATCAAATCCTCTTCCATCATCTCTTCAACCGGTTTCCTTGTCTGTGCCAACTCCTTAGCTGCCCCTGGCTCTACTCTCTGTCCGTCACCTCCAGTCTCACCCACTGCGCCATCCTCCACAGAAGGGTAATCCCGCTGAGGGGACAAGATAGCCGAACCCCTCGCTACTGGTGTGAGGGATCTCTGTGCCAAGAAGGCACTCGCACGCCCTACCATAGGAGGTCTCGTCGGACTCAGGGGTGTCACAGTCTCCTCGACCCGTATTGCTTCCCTCCTGGGCACTCCCTCATCTCCACTGTGGTCGGACTCAATCAACACAGAGTCTCCACCAGTCGCCTCCGGCTCCGGCTGTACCTGACCCGACTCTGTCCTGCCCTGCTCCATCATCTCCACCATATCTCTACCCGCAGGGAGACCCTCGCTCTCTCCTGTCTCTAACCCTATCTCCAATTCTGGTAATGCCTCTGGATTGGCAGCTCTCTCTGGGGAAGCGGCTACTGTGGGAACCTCTAGTGGGTGATCGCCGACTGTCTAAGCTGCTACCGTCTCTGCTGCAAGCGTGGCAACAAGTACGGATAACTGCACTAGGATCCGGATGTGGCCAAATGTTGGAATGGTCGTGGGACTGGGAACCAAAGCAACTGTGGTCCCATTAGAGGGTACCGGACGGGGAAATAATAGCGGGACAGCTGACACCACCCGCACGTCCTCCTCATCATCTTCCTCACTGCTAGCCTCTTCGGAAGTCGCCTCCCGACCACTATCTGTATCCCCACTCGCTTCTACCTCCGGTCTACTACGTTTCCCCGTACTTGGCTTTTGGCCTCCGGGAGTATCTAAGTGACGCCACCGCATGATTGGAGGTTCACTTGTCACCAACGGTCCTGGCTTGAGCTCAGATGCTAAAATGTCTGCTGGAATCTGACGCTCCGCAGCATCCAAGAACAGTCCAATCGCATAGTGTGGCATGTAGAATGTACGGTGCTGCAAAGTCATGAACACGTACGTTCGTTCTACCAACACCATCGCCCAGTCATACACCCTACCCCCCAAAAGATAGTTCATCAGAGCCACCTGCTGGAATGAAATGTCGGAGGCACGGCTGGCTCCTGTAAGCCTACTCTTCATCAAATCCATAAGTGCGCGCCAGTGCCCCTTTCGAATGAATGTTTTCTTGATGCCACGGTGATGAGACGTGTGCCGGAGAGACTCCTCCGTAGCTGCGAGGTCATCCCTGCAAACAAGTCTAATATAAAAATCCTTGGTTTCCATGGCCAACTTCTGTGATTTCAATTCCACCCGTGCTCCCTTCTTTGGTAACCCGAAGACTCTGCGAAACTCTACTGCTGTAAATGAAACTGTCAGTGAATGCCCCAAGTACGGTATGGTGCTGGTCTTCGAAAAACTATCAAAGGCTTCAATTAGTGCCCGCAGTGCGCCTTCAAAATCCCGAATGCAAAATATGGGCATTTGAATTGCCCATTGTACCTGAGCCCGTGCCAAATTATCCTTGAAAATACAAGTGTTTGGATCATTATTATTCTCCTGCCACCATCTACGGTAGTCCATGCCGTTCAAACCCTCAAAGGTAATATTCTGTGCTGTAATTGCCTCTTTTTGAGATCCTGTAGGTGCCATTTGAGGCCTGTAAACTTGCAGCTTCTTCCCAGTGCCACCGCCTGCAACATTTGGTGTATGTTTGCTCATGCTGCTGGAACCCTCTTCCAATTTCTTTTTCCTGCAGATTGCATTTTAATGATTTCTTGTCCTGGCTACAGTAATTAACCGTTATTCAGCTGCTTTTGCCCCTTGTCTTCACTCCTCTTCCGTCTTGTACAAATATAACTGAATTGTTATTACTCCTATGAATTATGAAATGCTTGCCTTTAATGCCGTACGGTCTTCATGAACATGCTGTTAATAGTGCAAAATGTCTGTGCGGAAGCCTTGTGCCCTCCTGTTTCACCGCACAGTTGCCTTTCTGCTTGAAAGAAATGCTTGCTGTTGTGACTGTACAGACCAACAAACCATTCACGTCTTCATATATTTTACAACATTAAAGCATTCCGTGTGTCTTCATCCACGGCGTGCCTTGCCAAATGTAACAATTCCGCAGAATGAGTTGTTCTCCCTCCAAGATAAATGTCGACGCACCTCCTTATGAATACCATAGAGACTGGCGATACAATGAATTTGAAACTACCATGCGCGATAGGTAATCAAAATATATTGTCCTTCACCACGTTCGGTCACACCAAGTGCCGATAATTATTCGGCTCTGGTTCTGACTTGATCAAACCTGTTGCTGCAAAGACCGAGCCACAACATAATGATTCTCGCCCGATACTATAAGACTGCTTTACAATACCTTTCGGCTTGTACAAATACAAAAAAAATCGGCATGCATGCAGATTGGAGTCGTTGTGGCAACTAACTATGATGTTTAATAGCTGTTAACCCATTCACCAATATACTTACTTATACCTCGTACCTTGCGGGACTGTCGAAGAGTGGCTCTCGGCATTCACTAGACTTACCAACTTCCAACTTCGAAACTAGTATGAAGATGTAGCTCTCGGCTCCTATTGGTTCAGATGACTTAATAACTTGCCCCAAAAGAATTGATGATTTAAACTGGTCTCAAGCTCATGTAGCGGTTCTTTGTAACTATTTCAACAATGCATCCACAGTTTTTGAATCAACACTCTGTCAACAAAATGAAACATAAACGCCATGGCATGTTATTGCTTCACAACATCACTAAATCGGGCCTTCCCAAGTTGCCGTACGGCCGTACGGCCTTTATGGCTTCATTTAGTCTCTTCATTGCTTTTTGTGCGGCCTTTTTAATCATTGTATAATGAATACCTCCGTTTGATATTTTATGTCTTCGGCCATACTTTACGTCTTCGTTTAATACTTTTATGTCTTCGTTTATTTTGTATCTTCGTTTAATACTTTGTCTTCGAACCTTATGTCTTCGTTTAATACTTTATGTCTTTGCACCTTATGTCTTCGTTCAGCATGTTATGTCTTCGTTCACTATGTCTTCGCTCAATATGTTATGTCTTTGTTCACTGTCTTTGCTCAATATGTCCTCGGACTATATACCTTTAAATTGATTTTTTTTTTTTAATTAATTAATTAATTTTTCAAATTTTCGTCAATTGCCAGGCTCCTGCCTATGCGCCTTTCGCCGCTGATGATATACTTTGAGTTTTGAACCATTGACAGCGTCTGGAATTTCTTGTCCGTTGAGGGTCCAGAGTTTGATGGACCCATTTGCTGCGACCTCTCGGACCTTGTAGGGGCCTAACCACTTGACCTTGAACTTGCTGGGCTTGATCTCATTTCGGCCATTATATTTCAATACTAACTGCCCCGGAGTGAACCTCGTTCGGCGGATGTGTTGGTCGTGCCAGTGTTTCCTTCGTTGCTGGACCACATCTGTTGCCCATTGTGCCATTAGCCTTCGTTCATCGAGCTTGTTTAGGGCATACAGGCGCTCCCTCAGGCTCTCCATATTGCCAAGTTTATTCTCGATAGCAATTTGGAGGCTTGGCACCATGAACTCCATCGGCACTACCGCCTCCTGTCTGTACATCAATTGGAATGGTGTTTGGCTCGTCATCACCTTGTAAGTGGTGCGGTAGGCCCACAACACCGACGACAGTTTCTCCTCCCAATCTTCCTTTTCCACCCCACACAACTTATAGATGACTGAGACCAGAATCTTGTTGGTCGCCTCCGCTTGACTATTGGCTCTCGGATAATACGGACTAGACAAGGAGTGAAAAATTTTGAACTCCGTCGTAAGGAGTCTCACCACATGATTCACAAAATGGCCTCCTCTGTCACTGGTTATCTGAAGCGGGATTCCATACCTCGTGATAATTTGTTCGTAAATAAACCTGGCTGTACTTACAGCGGTGTTATCGGGTAGGGCTCGTGCTTCGACCCACTTTGTCAAGTACTCCGTAGCTACCACAATGTATGTACACCGCCGAGGTCTGCTAACTTTTAGGGGCCCCACAAAATCAAGCCCCCAACGTTCAAATAACTCCTGCGCAGCCGAAGGGTTTAATGGCATAAAATCTCGTTTTAATGGTTTCCCGGCCCTCTGGCATGTATCACAACTTCCGACCCATTCTCTGGTGTCACTGTGTAGCGTAGGCCACCATAGTCCGGCTAGCAGTACTTTTCTGGCCGTTGTGTCTGGCCCCATATGGCCTCCTGCCGGTCCTTCTTGTGCTTCCTTTAAGATGCCCGGGATCTCTTCCTCCATCACACACCATCGGAGTATTTTATCTGTCCCCATTTTGTAGAGAAGCCCATTAATAAGTTGGAACGTTCGGCTTCTGAGGACTAGTTTGCGTCGTTCCCCTGGTGGCATGTCCCGAGGGAACTGGGACGTCGATAGGTACTCGCCAATACGAGTGTACCAGAATGGTAAAACCGCAATCCAGTATAGGTGTGTCTGGGAAATTGTCATTCACCCCTTCGGCTCGTTCTCCCGATAGTTGGTCAGCAATCACATGGCTCTTTCTTGGCCATACTATAATGTTGAATGTAAATTCTTGTAGTAATAGCAGCCATCGACTCACCCGTCCTTGAATAATTGGTTTGTTCACCAAGTACATCAGAGCTTGGTGGTCTACATAGAAGGTGAAGGGTGTCGCGAACAAATAATGCCTGAACTTCTGAATGGCGTAAACCATGCCGAGAGCTTCCCGTTCGGTTGTACTGTAATTCCTCTCAGCTTTCGAGAGTAGTCTACTGGCGAAGTAGACTGGGTGATCCAACCCATGATCCCCAACTTGTGCCAATGTCGCACCTATTGCATAGTTGGAGGCGTCGACGTGCACATGAAATTCTCCGTCCCAGTTCGGGTAGGCCAATATTGGTGCTGCCAAGAGTCGTGATTTCAATTCCTCGAAGGATTTTGACTGTGCCATTCCCCATACGTACGGTTCTCCTTTTTTTGTGAGGTTATCCATAGGGTAAGATATCTGGGAGAAATTTTTTATAAACCTCCGGTAATATCCGATGTGTCCCAAAAAAGATTTTACCCCTGAGACATCCTGTGGGGGTTCCATTTCCACAATCACCCGAACTTTATCTGGGTTTGTTTTAAGTCCCGCTTTACACACTATGTGTCCAAGTAGTCTACCTTGTGGTACCATGAATTTGCATTTCTTCGGGTTCAGTGCGAGTCGTGCCCTTCGGCACCTGTCCATACATTCTTCGAGTGCCTTCAGATGCGTCTCCTCCTCGCTGTAGATGGACTAGTCATCCAGGAACGCCTTGAAGTTACCCACGGACATCTTATCGAAAATGTGGAGAATTATTCGTTGGAACGTTGCCGGAGCATTGTAGAGACCGAAGGGCATTCGGTTGTAAGCATATACTCCGTCCTCCACCACGAATGTCGTCTTCAGCGTATCTTCCTCCGCGATTGATATCTGGTTATAGCCGAAAAATCTATCCATAAATGAATAGATTTCATGGCCGGCCACCTCTTCAAGAATAGAGTCCGTAAACGGTATGGGAAATGGATCCTTAATGGTGACTGCATTGAGACGCCGGAAGTTGACAGAAATTCGGATCTGGTTGCCATCTTTTTTAAGAGATATTACGATGGGGGATACCCATTTGCTATTCTGCACCCTAAAGATAATCTTGGCCTCCAGCATTCGTTCAATCTCCTCTTGTACTTTCGCAGCATAGTTTTTATTCATTCTGTACGGCCGCTGCCGTACTAGTACTGCGCCTAGTACCAACGGAATACGGTGAACACATAACTCCGGTGGGACTCCCTTCAAATCCTTATAAGTCCACGCAAATACATCTTTGTACTCGGTGAAGATCTTGAACGCGGCTGTTTTCAGCACTGGGTTCCAGTCGTCTCCTACCTGAATGATTTTCTTATCCGTCTCCGTACCCAGATTCAAAGGTTTCACCGTCGGTTCTTCGTACTTTATGGCCTCCTTGTTTTTAAACTGATGTGCGGGTACGGTATCCATTGTAGCTTCTCCTTCCTTATACTCCCCGTACTCTGGAGGATATTGATCTGGCTCTTCTTCGACGCTTAATACGTTACAGGAGGGTGAGAACATCTCATAATCCTCCTGCTGCCAATGGAACAATCCATTTAGTGAATCTGTGTCATCCTTCGAACAGCATCCTCCGAGTTTTAATATGCCTTCGGCATCTGGTTCCATGCCCTCTCTCCCTTCGTCTCGTGGGTCATTCTCCCCTTCGGATTCAGATCCCGAGGAAGAGGCAAGTTCCTCGCTCACCAACTGGGTTCGGAGATCAATAGTGAATTTTTTGCCTCCGCTCTCCATCGAGAGTGTATTCCGTTTCCAGTTGTGGTTTGCTTTTGCTGCCACCGGCCATCCTCTTCCGAGTATGGCGTCATACCCTTTCTGTTTCAATGGAATGACCACAAAGTCGAGCACAAAAGGTTGTGCACCCACAGTGACTTGCTGTGCCATCAACGTGCCGAGGGGTTTGATCCTGTGCTGGTCGGCACCTAGCAAATTAAACATAGGTGGCCACAGAGTGGGTTTTCCTAGTTTTTTCCATGTGTCCTCCGGGGGATGCTTGCCCCGGAACCACCGTCTACTATAGTATCCGTCAGGATGGTGCCCAGAATGCCCATCTCCACCATGGCTGGATGTCTGCCATTGTTGACGGTAAGCACAACTGGATTTGTTGCCGAGCTTCCTGGTATGGAAGCATCTGTGTGTCTCGGTTTGGGTTTATCAACCTTTGTACCCAACAGCACTGTCCCCAATTGAGGCATGGTGTGTAGGAGGTCCTCCAGTTTCACAAGTACCTCCAGTTGGAGCATCTGTCGTACAATGTTCCTCTCCGCGTCTGTGCACTAGGGTTCGGATGATTCGTGTCTCTCCCCGTTGGGCTTTCATGGCGCTTTCTATTTCCTCCCTTGCTTCCGCCATTCTTTGCTTCTTCGTACGGGGATGGGGGTATTGGGCTTCCTTTGCTTGCCCTCGGGTAAGAGCAAGGATGGCTTCTTTAACCCATGTGTTGCCTTCGATATCAATCAGATTGGCCCCTATGCTAGACTTCGGACAATCGGCATCTTCATGGTCACCGGGGCCACACCACCAACATAACTTTTGAGGGGCATCATTATTATTACACCCTCGTGCGTAATGACCCCATTGGTTGCAAGCCCTACATTGAATCATCGGGCGTCCCTTCGCATCGTATTGGACCCTGCTTCGAGTGGAATTATTATTATTCTCCCGTTCGCCTCGTCGGTTTCCTCGGTAGCCTCCAGAAGATGCATTATTGTTTGAATTCGATGTGGAGGGCTGCTCGTGTGTAAAGAGCACTTGTTGGTTACGTGCCTTCAGGTTGTATGGGCATTCCTTCGTAGAAGTCCCATGATCTAGCAGATGTCATAGAATGCCTTTTTGGGACAGGCACCCTTCGTGTGGCCGCTCTCCTTACAATCCGTGCACCACAATTTATCATCCTTGCTTGTGGTCTCCTTCATTGTCTTAAACTCTTTTAACATTCGTTCCATATCCTTCTAAAGGGCCGTGACTTTCTTCTTCGGCTTCTCATCAATGCTACTCTCCTCTTCCGATGTATCGTCTTCAGAGGATGACGAAGATCTATTCTTCTTCTTTTTGGCCGTCTTATTTTCGCTTTCTAGGTCCATGGCTCGGTTGTATGCATTATCGTAGGATGTCAGAGGCACAATTTTCATCTTTGGTCGTAGCTTAGGGTTCAGGCCCTCGACAAACCACCTCTTCTTTAGGCCATCAGCCGGTTGGCTTGCCATCTTTCCCACTAATTCCTTTAGCCGGCGGCCATATGCCCGTACAGTCTCCTTCTTACCTTGCTTTGTTCCATAGATTTCAGAGACTATCTCATTATCATCTTGGAGAAGCCGGAATTCCTTCTCGAATGCTTTCTTCAGTTCATCCCACGTAGTTACCTTGGTTTTATCCAAGTTTGAATACCTGTCAATAGCCACTCCTCTCAGTGTGGCGGGGAATTGCTTCATCCGTTCATCCTGGTCAGTCACCCCATTGGCTGACCAGATGGTTTCGCATGTACGACAATGCCGTGCTGGGTCGTCCTTTCCATCATCATGGAACTTGGGCAACTTTTCTTTGTGAGTCGCCATAGGTGGTTGGGTCGTTTGTTGTCTGACACCACCACCTTTGGTACTCGCACCCACCCCTACTGTATTGCTTCTTGTAGTATTTACTAATGGCACTTGTTGAGCCTGCGTACCCAGTGGAGCTGTGTTGTGTGGAGTCGTGGGCTCCAATGGAGGGTTTATGTGCGCCTCCTAAGTGTCTTCGGTCGCACTATCTCTGGTACCTCCGGTTGATCCGTCACCGACACCCTCAGCTGTACGGTTCCCTTCGTGATCACGGTCTTCCGCACGTGATGTATGGACCTAGTCTTCAAACCAGTTTCGTTCTTCCTGGAGGAAGGTCTTCAACGCTCGCGTTTCGTCAATTAATTCTTCACTACTCCGCACCCTTCGATGTTTCGGCGAAATGAACTGTTCCAATTCAGCTTCTGCACCTTTCGTGCCACTTCTGAGGTCCCCTTCGGGCAACCCTCCGGCAAGCTGGTCCTTGGCAAGTTGCCTGAGCCTATACTGACGTTCACATTGCTGCGTGGATATCAAAGCCTTCCGTGCGGCTTCCCCTTTGTCATCTACCACTTTCTTATTTCGATCTTTATTTAGATTATTGGGCATCAAGACAGACTATACACATTGCTTAATCAAAAAGAACACTTATTTTTTATTAATTCATGTTGCTTTACAACATTCTCAATTGTACTACAATTGATTTTTGTGTTCCCTTTCCCTTTGTTTCATACTTCAAAAACTTTACTGTTTGTCATTTCCTTCCTCCCGACGGCAACGAAGATGCTCTCGGGCATGGAATGCACGGAGGATCTCCTGGCGGCGGTCCTCACGGTCAATTTCCTCTTGCCAAATACGTCGTGCAAGTGCTGCTTGTGCCAGCAACTGCGGAAGTTGGTTCAACAACCGATTCGCTGCAGGGTTCGCCCCAATCGCGTCCCACACTACCCCTGCAGGGACGTCTCCGTTCGTTGCCTCCCTCCGGACGTGAGTTTCAAGAGCTACTTGAAACAAAATTCGGAAGTCAAGTGCCAGATTATCCTCTCCGTCGTACAACTCGGTACGGGCTTCCTCGGCTTCTGGGTTTATCGCACTAACGGGTAAGCCCATTATGCCTACTCACCATTCGGGTATGTCTAGGCAACATAGAAGACAATAAGCTATTTCATTTATAAACATAAGAGCTTGTACATTCAATCCGTGTCTACAACGCAGGAACAAGTGTATACATATAATCCCCGAAGGGTCATGACCAAACGTCGCGTCGTAACGGTCTCGGTTACTAACTGTCGAGATTAACACGTAACTTTATTACACCCGTATAACATTTATGCCGACAACATGAAGTAGTAGGTCTCGAAGCAAAGTTGCTTCGTGGTGTAGATGATTCAAGATTCCTTGTCTTTTTCATGGCCTCCTGCAAGGTAGGTGGATCCAAGGACTTAACCCACCCTCTAGGTGGCTCAACCAAGTCCTCAATGAAAAGCATAAAGGCCTCAAGGCCACCTGTCTGTCTCAACTAAGCCAACTCTCTGAAGTAAGTCTCAGGGTCTTTCCTATCAAACAACTCTATCAATCTATCAATGAACATCTGATGGTAAATGATTTGATTGTGTCGTAAAGACACTAGCCCATGGTACCACCAGTCATGAGCTACTCCACCCAAGTGTAGCATAGCAAATCGAATGGTGTCCTCCTCAGTCATGTGACGCAATGCTAAGTAAGTATCGAGCTCATGAGCCCAAGCTCATGCTATAACCTTGCCACTGTTATCAAAGTGGGCCAAGGTCATGTTGCTGGCTGCCTCATGTAAATCTGTTTAGGCCTCTTTCTCTCAGGTGCTGGCCTACATCTAGTGTGCTCACGCTTCTGTGTAAGGAATCTGTGAAAGTTCAGATTCTGCTTTATGACGTGTGGTAAAGCATCCTACTAGGTGCAGTGAGCAACAACATCATCTACAAATGGGGAGGCCATAGTCTTAGTACTAACCGCGTAGACATATGGTCTCAGAAAAGTAGGCCGCTGCGGCCTATCATAAACACCTGTATCTCCAGTCTTGTCAACCTGTCATCAACTCTAGTCCAGTCCTCGGCTCTAATTTTGTCACCAGCTCTAGACCTGTCATCTGCCTTGGACCTGTGTGAATTGACAGAATCACTCCTAGTACCTCTATCTCTACTCTAGCCTCTAGGAAGTGCAATGCACTGCAACGTTGTAGGAACCCTTGCTGGTTCTAACTTCTGAAACCCAATATCAAACCTTTTGACATTTCGTCAAACGGTTGGCATGCAATGTTTAAGTTCTGATTTTTTGGATGTGTATGCAAAAGTTTGTTTTGTAGTTGAATAGTTTGCAATTTAAAATCATTTACCAATGCATGAAGTTTAATAACAATGCATGGAACAAACTATTTGCTTTCTAAATCCAAACAAAGTATCCCAATTTTATTCAATAAGAAATCTGATTGCATTTGCAATTATAATTTACTTGCAAATATACTAAATGCTGAAAAACACATTTGAATTACAATTTGAACCAGAAGGATGCGCCTTTCATGAATCACTGCTAAGATAGATCATAGCTCAAAGAGATGAAACACTGCCTTTCCAAAATAGGTTGCAGGCCCTATATGTAAATCTCAAGCCACAAATATGGATGCAACCCTGCAAATTATGTATGCCCAGCTCAATGTAAATTAATGCAGCCCCCTGGTAGGAATGAATGCTGACCATATTCGCAACTCATAAGGTGATTCGCTGCTCCTTGAGAATGCCGCTCAGGTTAGTATTCAACCACTATTCAGTAGGCACAATTCACCATTATCATGAATGACTCAAAGTGTAAGCACAACCATGAAATTTCTTCAAACCCTCAAGACCAATTTCTCCACAAAATGCAAACAAAGATATCCAAGAATGAGGTTCGAATTCTCATAAGGCTGCATATATAATATTTTATTCAATAGCTTCCCAATGACACTTTTCACTTAAAAGCCACTTGCTTTATGGGTGCACATTTGAAATATAATAAACTATTATATTGCCCTATTTTATGTGCTCAAGATTTAAAACTTCTCAACCCGGTTCCAACGAGCTATAACACCAAGGTGCCCAATATAAAATCCCAATAAAAATAGCAAACTTAGCCAATTTAATTAAATAATAATCAAAATTCACCCGTCTTGCAAAAATGACTGAAGAAGCATTAGAATTGAAATTTGACAACACAAGTGTGATCTTGATGATGAAAGACGATGAATGAACCTAACAGAGTGACTTTCTAAAAATAGACGTTCCCTCCAAGAATCTTGGAGCCCAAACTGGAAGTCGAAAATAAAAACTAAGAGCATCTTTTAATTCCTCTAATTTATTTGAGCTCATTAAAACCAACTGTTGACTTACTATAAATAGTAAGTCCCTCAAAATAGGCCAAAACCCACATCAGGGCGCTTTAATCACCACTATTAGCCTACAAGGAACCAGCGATAGGCTAAATCTAATAACTCAAATTCTCACTCAGAATGGGGACATTACAGTTCTCCCTCCCCGAGATTGCTTGTCCTCTAGTAATCACTAGAACCAAAGGCACATATCGATCCACCTGGATCCCAAGGAAGAGTGTGTGTAATATCCTTGACATCATCTACATACTCCTGTGATAATAACTCTATCCACAGAGCTATCCTAAACATTCTGTCACCATGCCAACAATGGCGACTCAACTAGTCCATAGTGCTAAGCCTATCTCTATCTGGATCTTAGTAGAGACGTAACTCACATCCATCCATAACTAGAAAGAATGGACATCCAATATCAACTGATAGATCAAATCCCGTTGCATATTCTACCAATCTGTTCTGTGTATGTAGTCCATCTATGCAACAGGGACAAGTACTCTCATATCCCAAATATCCACCCTCTGCAAAATCATCATAGATATGCTGCCCCTGCAAGTCACATCTTGCTAACTTGGAGTAACTAACTCCATCAATTGTAGATGGGGAAAACCCATCCCATAAAGTATGATACAACCTAGGAGCCGACCCACATCGACGTGCAACGAAATCCTCAATCGATGGATCAAAGGAGAAATGGTGAGCCCTCACTATGTAATCATGGTGAAATGCTCCAAACTCTGTTAGTGGCTCATCAAAATCCAACTGTGAATCAAGAGATGGCTTCAATCTCCAACTTTGAACAACTGATTGGGTAGGATCCTGGGAAACTCTCTCAACAAACCCAACCACAAATTTCCTGTGGGGAAGCATTGTAGTCAAGGTATCTACAATCTTTCCCACTAACAACTGAGTAATGCGAGAACCCTAGATGAGAGACCCTCAAAAGTCTTGAAGGGCCCTGTAATGTTCTCTTTTTAGCGTGACCATGACTATGGATGGATTAGCCTATCGTGTGACCCTCGTAAGCTAATGAGGATGGACAGAGGGTCTCTTTTAGTGAGTAGCTACTTCAGGATTCAGTATGCTTTGGTTTAGCTTTCATTTGGTGTCATTTGGACTTCATTTGCTATACTTTTGCCACATTTACTATTTTTAGTAAGCCTGATGTTGTTCGAGAAGAACTACTGTAAGGGAGTAGTGCCAGAAATTGGCACACAATTCTCCGACGAATCCACCATTGCTACCTCAGGCCTCTCAACAACCTGGTCGATATCATTTGTCATCGTGCTAACAATTGGAGAACTTGATGCCGGAAAACTCTCTTTGCAATCCTCCATTGAAGCACTCACCTCCTCTATGTCTAGTGCATCTGTCTCAAGAATGGATATAACTGTGTCTCCAACACATCCATCACTGCCAATTGTGGAACTAACTCACCACCGACCATGACTATATGCAACTGTAATGTCCCCTTCCCTGAGATGGAAGTAATAATAATAAAGTTAAATATAAAATAAATAAATAAATTCGACATTGAAATAAAGGAGTAATAATTAAATAATAAGTAAATAAATAATATTAACAAAATAGAATTTTAATAACGATTCATAAAATATTATTAAAATAGACAAATAAATAAATAATATAATATAATTAAATGTTAATGTAATAATTAACAATATATAAAATAATAGATTATATAATAATATTAAATATAAAATAAATACATAATATAATATAATATAGATATTTTATCGTAATATATTAATATGTAATACTTAATATATATTATTTATTAAAATTTAATATAGATAATAATAGCAAGATAAACTATTATCATTATATGATAAATATACAATATACCATTATATATTATCATTTAATAATAAATAAAATATTTGTTAAATAAGAAAATAATATTAATTAACTAATAAAAAGCGACGAAGGGAAAGTTACAACCAAAGAAAGGTTGCGACCTTTCCCTCAACCCTTCTCCGCATACATATATGGGCGGACACATAAATATAAGAAGCGGGGGAAGGAACGAATAGAGGATTATGTTGTGTATTAATTGGTCATAATCTGCTCTTTTATGCCAATACCTGCCACAAAACTCTTGGGCCTATCGTGATTATATAAAACCTTAGAAATCTCAAACTTAGTATCTATGAGGAGCCCAACCAATACCGTGACCAATACTAAATTAACTTCTTATTTGTGACAGCTCTGTATACGGAGATCTCATTGTGTTCTCATCTGTGTGAATACCTCAGTCATTGATGCCAGCTGTTGCCGTGAGTCACATATGAGAGAAGTAAGGATTATCGGTGAACTCCATATTTATGGTATCGAACCAGCATTGCATATATCGAGACCAAAAGTAGTTGACGGGAGCACTAGACTCCATCCTCGCATATTCAATGGTGAAGCATCATATACTCTATATTGGGTAAAGCGATGAATAACATATTAGATGGAGTGAT
The DNA here is from genome assembly GCA_027943335.1 of Chamaecyparis obtusa. Classification (NCBI taxonomy): domain Eukaryota; kingdom Viridiplantae; phylum Streptophyta; class Pinopsida; order Cupressales; family Cupressaceae; genus Chamaecyparis; species Chamaecyparis obtusa. Next base: position 462,010 of record BSBK01004590.1, read on the forward strand.
GGTTGTGCATTGATAAAGACAACAAAGATACTTAAGTCAATAACCCAATTCCTAAATTAGATCGATAATCTTATGTAATGTGTGAGTCTATAATCAACATCTCCAAGTATGGATGCTACATCTAATTGAGGTTTAGATAGAAAACTTGGAGAATGGAGCAATGATCAGTAGTAACAAATAAGCCATTGATGGAAGTCAGTGATGGAGTATACATCAGCAATGGAAGGAATGAAAAACATTAGATCCCATGAGGCTCAAAGAATGAAATCAGAAAGAGAAATATAAATACTCCATAACCTTTAAATCGTACATCTGAACACAGTGGCAGCCTAACTCCAGATTACCACTAGCAAATGCACTATATTAGGAATGTAGTTAGAGAAGATTAATAGCAGAAGTATAATCCTCATAACCATAGAAGAGATGCCAGCAGGATAAATACATACTTCAGTTCAAGAAATACATCCATATTAAGAATATATAAGAAATAGGATCATCATCGTCTCATGATAACTTCCATTGCATTGAAACTAGTCTATTGGTTCTACCCAAGCTCATTGAGGGTGTAAATTTGATAGAAAGGAGTCTCGTGTGATTGAATTAGTTCTAAACTTCATAAGTTCGGACGCACGGACATTATAGCAACTGAACTGGATCTATGGCTGGCAAGGACTGCATCCGCTCCAACTCCACAGTCTTCTCTCCCAACTGCAACTCCGACTCTTGAAGAGAACACTGAGTGCCCTCTAAAGCCTTAGAAGTCGCTATGAGCTCCTAAGTAAGCTCATTCACCTCCTCTCTGTGCATTAATGCCTCATATGTTGGACTCTCCCACTCAACTAGGTGATCTCGGTCGGCTACCAACTATAAATAATTATGTCTCAAAATCCTGACAGCCTCCCGCAAGGAATGAATCTTTGTCAAGGAAAGGTAACCACTGCCATGCTCAACTGCCATAGGAGCACCCCATATGTTTACTTCCAACAATTGACGAGCAACATCCAAATGCTCGAGAGTAGATTTAATGTCTCTCTCATCGACTCTCAATTGGGTAGTCACATGATGACTTTGCACAACGGGCCTCCTATGTACAATCTCAACTGCACTATCCACACTATGGAAGGAAGCTGTATTCAACAATCTCCCCTCAAGATCACCGTATCTCTATGTACTGCCATCTGAGCACACATCTACCAATTGAATACTGACATCAGACTCATCCTCATCTACCCCTGAGGAAGTTGCTGCTGAATCTGACTCATCACAATCCTCAGCTACCTCGTCCTCTATAACCACATGACAATCTAGATCCTGGGACCCGTCCTCACTCACTAACAACTCAGAGTCCTCTCCCAGGGTCTGATAAATCAAGCATGACTTGTCGCAAGTAGAGTCATCCTCATGAGCCACCGAAGAAGTAACCTCATTTGAAGAAGTGGAAGCCCTAGCTATAACAAACTCCTGCTACTCATATGCTTCTTCCCCATCCTCATCCGTGAGTTCCTGTAAAAAAATATCATGAGATCCACCACCATCAGATCATAACACTAAGTCAATTCTCAATGTCTGATATAAAAGACCAGACTCACTGTAGAACACATCATCCGCACACTCAACATCAGAGGTATCCACAATGCTAGTGTCCACATTGTCTAACTGAGACCCCTTTGCTAACTCTGGCTGCATACATGACTCAATGTCATCATGTGAATCATTTACACTGTGGCATGAATCTTTGTCACTTGACTCATCTATAACACTCCCGTCATGATTGACATCACTGGATAGCTCCATGCCCACATCTTCAATATAGGAAAAGATTGTTGTCTCCTGTACTGACTCAACACTATGACTATTGTTATAAACATTAGAGCTGTTAGAGTTCATATACTCCTTGCAGTCCTCAGAAATAACACCATCATCTGAGGTTTCAGAATCCATAGTGGTATCTACAACACCCTCCACTCTCACACTATCCATGAAATCAACAAATGGCTCACATAAAGAACTGCTGTCTTGAAAATCAGACCCTGTGTCACTAACTTTGAAAGGATTGGAATGCTGAAACTCAGTACCACTATTTGCAAACAAGATAGGCACATCCACATGTCCTTGTAAAAAGTCTCCAACATCATGTGAGCAAATAGGACTAGTGGCAGTCCTACTAAGAACAAGATCATCTCCACAATGATCACTAGCTGTTGAAAACTCATCATGAAGATTTTTGGACATCTCACCTATGAAAACCTCTTGTTTCTCTTCTTGCATTCTTCGTGAGGAAGACTTCTTGAAGAAGGACACCATAAAACTAGTTGCCCTGTCAACAACCACTAGATCTAAAAGTTGTGCTTCTAGCCTTTCTTGTGTTCGCCTCAATTTTTCCATTTCGTTTTCCAAGGCACTTGTTTGTTTCTTGAACCCTCACACACTGCTCAACTGGTTTTCATATTTACTTGGTTTTCTATATTTATCCATGACTGAAAAAAAAACTAGAGTGCTGATCACTCACAAAACAAGCGTGGGAACTCAAAATTTCCAACTCCGCAGGATGACAGGAAACCGCTCTGATACCATTGTAACAACCCCTGCTGGTTCTAACTTCTGAAACCCAATATCAAACCTTCTGACATTTTGTCAAACGGTTGGCATGCAATGTTTAAGTTCTGATTTTCTGAATGTGTATGCAAAAGTTTGTTTGGTAATTGAATAGTTTGCAATTTAAAATCATTTACCAATGCATGAAGTTTAATAACAATGCATGGAATAAACTATCTGCTTTCTAAATCCAAGCAAAGTAACCCAATTTTATTCTATAAGAAATCTGATTGCATTTGCAATTATAATTTACTTGCAAATATACTCAATGCTGAAAAACACATTTGAATTACAATTTCAACCAGAATGATGCACCTTTCATGAAGCACTCCTAAGACAGATCGCAACTCAAAGAGATGAAATGTTGCCTTTCCAAAATAGGTCATAGGCCCTATATGTAAATCTCAGGCCACAAATATGGATGCACCCTTGCAAATTATGTACGCCTAGCTTAATGTAAATGAACGCAGCCCTAGTAGGAATGAGTGCTGACCATATTCGCAACTCATAAGGTGATTCACTACTCCTTGAGAATGCTGCCCGCGTTAGTATTCAACCACTGTTTAGTAGGCACAATTCACCATTATCAAGAATGGCTCAAAGTGCAAGCATAGACATGGCGTTCAGCCATGGAATTTCTTCAAACCCTCAAGACCAATTTCTCCACAAAATGCAAACAAAGATATCCAAGAATGAGGTTGAAATTCTCATAATGCTGCATATATAATATTTTAGTCAATAGCTTATCAATGACACTTTTCACTTAAAAGCCACTTGCTTTATGGTTGCACATTTGAATTATAATAAACTATTATATTTCCCTCCACTTTAATGAAGAAAATGACCCTTTCATTAAAATAATGCTATTCTAACACATAGGGTCTCTGTTTTATGTGCTCAAGATTTAAAACTTCTCAACTTGGTTCCAAAGAGCTATAACACCAAGGTGCCCAATATAAAATCCCAATAAAAATAGCAACCTTAGCCAATTTAATAAAATAATAATTAAAATTAACCCGTCTTGTGAAAATGACTGAAGAAGCATTATAATCGAAATCTGATAGCACATGTGTGATCTTGATGATGAAAGGCGTTGAATGAACCTAACAGAGTGACTTTCTAAAATTAGACGCTCCCTCCAAGAATCTTGGAGCCCAAACTAGAAGCCGAAAATAAAAACTGAGAGCGTCATTTAATTCCTCTAATTAATCTGAGCTCATTGGAACCAACTGTTGTCTTACTATAAATAGTAATTCCCTCAAAATAGGCCAAAACCCACATCAGAGCCCTCTAATCACCAGTATTAGCCTACAAGGACCTAGTGATAGGCTAAATCTAATAACTCAGATGCTCGCTCAGAATGTGGACATTACAAACGTATTAGACAACTGCTGCAACACATCTGCAACATGGTGTTGACCCTTTGCAAGGTTCCCGAAAGTCTCTCTGGCCTCTCTGTCAATATCAGAACCAGTGCTAGCATCTCTATTACCTATACCAGCTGAACCTTTTGTACCACTAGCACCCTTGTCACCAAGGCTCCCAAACTGTATATCAGCCTCTCCATCACTAGGTGGAGAATTATGACCTCTGTGGGTGTAGTGCATACCAGGTTTAAATCTATGTGCCATGCTGAACCCTAATTCCCTGCAGGTTGGCAGGAAGCCGCTTTGATAGCACTGTAAAGAGCCTTACTGGCTCTTGCTCTATCTATGTTGAATGACGATGTTTATTTATTTATTTTAAATTGTCTTCTGCAATTTTTTTGTAATTTCAAATATATGTTTTTTTTTGAGTTTCCATAACATGAAGGAAGCAAATTGAATTTCCGAATTTGAAATGCACAGTTTGCAGCCAATCTATTATTTGCAATTTATTAAACACTTGCAGATGCGTATAAAGAAACAAAGCAATTACAAATATTAAAGTGTGCACCTCAACATTCACTAGCATATGGATTGTGGCTGTTGATGGAATCAAAATGCAGCCCAAAGAAGTTGTCGCTGCTTGAGATGAAAACGCAGTCTTATAAACCCGAACACAGCCTTGCATAGTGAAGTCGGCTGCCCAAGAATGAGGAACGATGATGCAAATACCACAACTCGGCTCCTTGTGTGTGATCACAACACTAAAATGTGAAACGCTGCTCCTTTGAAAGCCGTTACAATTAATAGCATCAAGCTAATCAGAATTTGCAGAATTCACCATAGCCATATGGCTCAAAGTGCTAACAAATGCAGAGGTTGACATCTCAGTAAGTGGAAATAACTTTAAACCCTTCCCAATTTCATCAATATGATTGCATAATAGTGACAATTCTGGTATACAGCAGCACCAAAATTGTGGTCAGCATAATCAGAATTAATCCTCAGATGTTGAGAGCACAATTCACCCCTTGAATCAGTTATTCAAAGTGCAAAAAGGTGAGGAATCAGTCCTCCAAACCCTTGTTGAGAAACTCTTCAACAATAATCACCATGAAATAAAAAGTAAAGCCAAGAATGAAATCAATTCTCCATAGAGTCTCTTATAAATGATAAAATGAAGTGTGGTTTCTGCAATACACATTTTACTTAAGAGGCTTCTTGCACACACTTTCAAATTATAACATAAATGATGAAGTCATTTATTAAGATAGACTTAATAAACAACTTAAAATATGAAACTCCATGAAATAGACTATTATATGCTCATGACGCCCAACACCTCGTGCCTCCATTGCACTGCTAAAAATAGCAACTGCCCAAAATAGACTTACTATAAAAAGCAAGTCAATCACAGAGACCCTCAAATCCAACTGTCAGCTCATGAGGGTCTCAATGATGAATTGACCAAGCCCAGCTGTAGGAATCTGCTAAAATGGGGACATTACAGATGCATAATTTAAATAAATCTTTACAAATTAGGTTATTAATGCCATGTAGAATGAAAGGAATTCAGAATCAGATTTTGTATAAAAGACCACACATACCAAAAACAAAATTAACTTCATCAATGACACTTAGCTTTCAATATTCAAAATTATGAAATTGAGCAACATAATCAAAAGATGACCTAACAAGAGTATCTCCAATAGGAGGTGCAAGAGGAGAATGTTTTGTGTTTAGAGTTTGATATCCTTTTCATTTTAAGTTACTAGAATTTTTCTTAATGTTTCTCTTGTTCCAGGATCAAAAGTTTTTTACAAGTTATGTTTACATCCCAGACAGCTACCCAATCAACCTTTTATTTGGCATCAAAATGGATTGATGGACATAGAATGAAATGTTCGGCAAATCAGTATCCTAAGCTGAGAAATGCCTCTTTGTGATATTTAACTATTTTGAGCAAGGAAAAGAGGTTCCTTCAAGTATTTGAGTTTCAAAGTCATGTTTCTTTAGTTGTTTGCCTAGGTGGGAATTTTTTTGCCCAATATAGCTTCTCGCATCTAGTAACTAAAATAGGATAATATTGATGAATTCATTATTGAACAATAGGACAGTAGTACTTTTAAGGGTTAACTCCTGTATGATTCATTCACATTTCTAACACAAAAATGGGGATGTGACATATGAGATGGTTGAAATGGTAATTGTTGTATTTACTATTAACTATGGAGACAAAGCTCCATTTAAAGGAATTACATGAACAATGTTTCTAAACAAAACAATTGTTAACCAAAGCTAGAAATAGAAACTAATTAATCTAAAAAAAAAATATATAAGTGACCATTAAAGAAGAAATATTTAATATTACTCTAATACCCTCCCTTAATGGTCAATCTATCAACTACACCAAGTTGCTTTGTAAATTTTACAAACTTTTCCAGGCTTAGAGACTTGGTGAGGATATCTACAGTCTAGTCCTTAGTTGGAACATACTGCAGCATCACAATTCCATCTTCGACAAGCTTTTTGATGAAATGACAATAAAGCTCAACATGTTTGGTTTGCTCGTGGAAGATTGGATTCTTGGCAGGTTTGAGCACCCCTTGATTGTCACAAAACAAGGGTGGACCTGCTTGAAACATTTGCATGTTAAAAAGCATCATTCATAGCCATACTGCTCGATAACACAACTCTTAGTATGACCAGGTTCTTGTAGAAACAAATCGTGACCCGGTTCGGCATACCAATCCAAATCTCAAGCAACTGAGTGGTGCACTTTGTGAACCAAGTGATTCGTATGATGGCATTAAAGTTCAATATATTTCACAACTTGTCAAGTTCCCACTACCCAAGAGAAAATGGGCAAGTTGAGTCAACAAACAAGTGTTGGTGTCAATTCTATACAAAATCTTCAAAGTGGAACAAGAAGACTTGGAAGAGAGGTTCTCTGTCATACTTCGGGCATACTGTATCACGTACAAGGTGACCATAGGGCACACACCCTTCCAGCTAATGTACGGGCAAGAGGCCGTGGTACCGAGAGAGTAGATAGTGCCAAGCCTGAGGATTGCAGTAGTAAAATGGCTTGGGGATGAGGAGAGCTTGAAGGAACGATTGTTTAGTCTCATGAAGTTGGACAAGCGATGTATGACAACTCAGTGGGTGACGGACATGGCCCAATGGAGAAGGAAGCTTTGGCATGACAAACACCTTCGGCAGATGAACTTCCGACCTAGATAGTTGTTGTGAGTTTCACATCATCGCCCCAAATCTTGGGGACCCCCTATTTTCGACTTTGAGTGGGCTTGTCTTCCTTTTTTCGATCGGAGCTTGATGCCTTAGACATTCCTTAGGTCCCGATGAGTTGATGTGGTTGATTGGTGAAATGCAATCCGAAGCTTGTTTTGGTTTGGATTTTTTCCTTAATTGGATGGAAGTGTTTATAATTGTCAATGCGGTTGAGTTTTAATTGCAAGTGATAGTATAATTTCAAAATCAATTGGGCGTTGCATTTTAATTTCAATTGCTTTTAAATTTTCGATTTTGCCTTGGAATTGGAACTGATTATTTTGAAAGTTGATCTTATTGTTTGCATGTTCGAAATTGGAGGGACATGATGCAGTTATTTTATCTTTTAATCTTGATGTAAATCCAAGCAACTAATCCGAATTTATAATGGCCCCTATGCTATTTTCAAATTTGGATCTTTTATTGAGCTTTTGCCTTGATTTTCTATAATTCCTTATTAATTTTCGAATTGGGCAAATGATAAATGATATTTGGGGATTATTTGCATTGAAAATTGAGAGTAATTTTCTAAATTTTAAAGCTGTTAACAGAGAAATTAATTAAAAATCTGGGCAAATGCTTCTTCAATTTTCAAAAATCTATACCTTTAAATTTCGATTTTTCTTTTGGCATTATTGAGGAAGGTTTCGAAATCTATTTGGGCATTTAATTATTGGTTAAGGCTGGGTTAATTTGGATCTAATCTTGGGCCAATTTAGAAAGGGCCCTGCCCTTTTAATTTTCGGATTTTAGAAGGCCTTATGTTTTAAATTTTCGAAATTTTTTTTTTATGGCCAAAGTCGGCCCTAAATTGCATGCCAAGTTTTATTAATTTTTTATTATCTTTTGTGGGCAGGTCGGCCCTAGAATTGGGAGCTCTAGGCAGCTATAAAGAGAGGGCACTAGCCCTTCATTTCTCACATCCTCACACCAAACGATCTGCTCTCCAAAAAGCAGCGAACTGGAGCAGAGGACCACTGAATTCAACACAAGGCAGCAAATTTGATTAGTAGCAGAGGAGCAGCGATCAACAACTAGGGCATCAGCAGATCCGAAATTGGGTGTTAAGCAACGATCTGATTGTAGAAGCAGTCTAAGAGAGCAATAAGGAAGGCCACCGAAAATTAGAGAAAGGGAGGCTGCAACTTCAGGTTTAGAGACCAGGCCCGAATTTGTGTAAGCAGAGATCCGAGTCTAGGAAGGAGCAGAGCCTCTAAAAGGAGCAGCGACTTGGAGTGTTGGAGGTGGCGAATTAGAGGAGGGTAGCAGGCTTGGGCATTTTTTTGAGGCAATTTGGAGACTAATTTGAGGCCTAATTTCGGTATTTCCAGTCAAGAGGAGGCAGGGACTTATTGGTTATTGTTTGGAGGCCCTTTCTCATGCTTTGTGGCACCCAAATTTGAAGATTTGAAGTTTTTTTTTTCATAGCATATTGCCCAGATCCGAAAAATTGAGGACAAGTTTTCAATTTCAGAATTTGATAAGGGAGCTTGTTGATTTCGAAGAGGGTCAGATTAGTTAGTGAAGGAGAAGTAAATTGGTAGAGGCCTCATTGCAAGATTTTGAGGGGCAATTGAAGGAAAGATTTTGATCTTCTTGAAGGCTATAAATTTCAAACTTGTGGAGTTAGAAGATTTTGAAGATCAAGCTCAGCTAATTGCATAGACAAAGGATTCCTAGCTTTGTACTTGGGTGAGTGACCTATCTTTTCCTCTCTCTTTAATTGCTTTCATTTCATTGGTGCTGGTTTAGGTGTTGAAAACTAATTTCAAGAGTAGAGTTAGGTGTTTGGTTAGTAGGTTGATTACTCGATTGTCTTGATTGACTTTTTTCCCTCAAGTTCTTGCTTGCATTTCATCATTGCATTTCATTATAGGTGAAGATTGGAGTGATAAGTGTAGTTCATCTTAAGGTAACGGCGGGGAGTGATAAGTGTAGTATTCCATCTTATAGGTGAAGATTGGAGTGATAAGTGTAGTCCATCTTAAGGCAACGACGGGGAGTGATAAGTGTAGTTTGCATCATTGCATTTCATTTTAGGGAGAAGATTGGAGTGATAAATGTAGTCCATCTTAAGGTAACGGTGGGGAGTGATAAGTGTAGTATTCCATCTTATAGAGGAAGTTTGGAGTGATAAGTGTAGTTTCACCATCATTGTAGAAAAGGCAGGGAGTGATAAGTGTTTAGGATGGCTGATGCCAATGCAAGCAAGTGACCCAAAGGAATTAATGCTGAAATATGAGACAAGGAAGTTATGATACCCAATTCCAACTTCCGCTCAAAATTGAAATATGTTGGAGACACCAACATTGGTACCCTTGATACGTACGATTCAATTGAGAGAGAGGTTGAGAGACAGCCAGTCCCCTGTGGCAAAGAAGATCAATCAGTATGGATTTATGCAAGGAGAGGTTCAGTCTACCCCAGCAGCAGACATGATACGACAAAATTGGTTACATCAAGTCATCAAGGCTCACAAAGTCAGATTGCAAATCAGAGTGCAGCGCCTTCATCGTGCTTCTTAGTCAAATTCCGGGCTCTACTAAAGGTACACAGTTTGATCCTTGGATGTTTTATTTTATTGAAGAGATTGAGAATGGTTAAGGAAAATTGATTGGATTAGGATCACTAGAATGAATTTAGAGTTGCAACTTAAATAGTACAAAATCGGGGGCAAATCTACATGGGGTCCTACTTCAATTCGGGTGCAAGACTACTAGTGATGCTTTGCCAGTCGAACCAAATCTAATCTTGGGGAGATGCATTGCACCACTATGGTTGAGGCAAGTACTTATGCCAAAAGGGCAAGGTTGTGGCAATTCGAACAGTTGAAGGCAGTCAAGGGTTAACCAAGGAGGAAAGCATTGATGAAAGCAGTTGATGAACTCAGTGATGGGTGGATTGTGGAACAATCAAGGAGATATGGTGAGGGCAGGTGCCCCAAAACCCAAGGTTATTGAAACAAAGATGCATGCATGCAGATCAAATCCAAATAGGAAGGTTAAAAATGGCAAAGTATTGAAGTAAGGAGGAAAGTGATTGAAAGGTTGAGGGAGGTCAAGTTTGATTTCAAGGCGGTGGCTAAGAGCAAGGGTCTTAAATTGCACAAGGTTCACATCCAGGCAAGCTACCAAGGTCAAGGCAAGATTACCCCAAGTGCATGGAGACCTCACCATTTCGAGGTCAAGACATCAAGTACAAGCAAGTTCAAGTGGTGGTGAGAAAATTTCTAAGGACAAGCTCAAACATCCAAGGCTTCATCTCATCTCAAGGATTAATGAACTTTGTAAGACAAGGTTGATGAGTTGGCAATTTCATGTGCATGCAATCAAATCATGCCAAGTGTCCTATGTTCTCATTGGTTGACAGATTATTGTAATTTTCTCATTGGCCCACAAAGTTGGTGCCCTCATGTAATTGGTTGAAAGATGGTAACCCTAATTAGGGTTTGTAAGGTTTAATCTTGGCCCTTGATTTTGCCTCTTAATCTTGGCCACTCGTAATTTTGAGCCTCTATATAAGGCCATTTGTACTCATTTGTAAAGAGAGTTATGTTGGAGAAATTGTTGCCAAAATACTATCAAAATTGTTCTCTATTCATTGTTGTGACTTGCATGGTGTATATACATGATCATTTTGGTGTATTTGCATGGTTCCTCTCATCTCTCAAATTAAAATAGGATTTCATTTCATGTTGGTAGAATAGAAGTAAATGGTTAGTTGCAATGGTGATGTTGGTGAATGTTTGATAGGGATCTATATACTAGGCCACTAGCATCCTAGCGGCTTGTTAGGAAGCCTTGTGTCGTAATCTAGTGCAATTGCTCCCAAGTTCTACTTGCATTTTATCTTTCCGCTTGTACTTCAAGCTGGGTTGGAAGATAGGTGTTAGTGTGAAAATCTTAAGAGTTTCCCTTAGAATCATCGCATCGATGGAAGTAGCGCCATTGGCAAGCTTTCATTTGGTTTGATCCCCGTCCATTTGCCAATCTTTCCATTCCATAGAAGTAGTAGTAGAAGTAATCAGTAGCTCAATAGTTGAAGTTGAGAAGTTGAAGTTCGAAACTTTGAAGAGCAAAGCTAGAAGTGATATAAATTAGTTTGATGAGCAAAGTTGGAAATGATATAAAAGAAGAAAGTTATCTCATCATCATCATAGCGAAAGTTGACATCCTCAAGTGAACAATGTAAGCCCGCCGAAGTGATTACCAACAAATCACATTTATATAACTGAGTTAGTATCCACAGGTGTAAGGAACCTTGGAGTATTCCTATATACTTTTCAAGAGAGGGTTGAGTGTTTGGTACGCTGTATCAAGTGTTCAATTGCTATATGTTATGTAGTGGTACAAAACTCACATCAACAATAGTTAGTGCTCAAGTATAATGGCTGTATCAAACTTCAACCTGGGAAGCTTCAAAATCGTTGGCTGGGACCATATAAAGTCAAGGAAGTGGGATTAAATGGTGCAGTTAAACTATCAACATTGGACAATGATCCTATCAGGGATCCATTGAATGAGTCAAAAATCAAAATCTATAAGGAGATAGAACAGCTAGAAATAGCAATCAATATGTTGGCGTATGCAACTAGAGGAGACAGGATAATTGGACGGGAAGGCAACCTACAAGGGAAGACGAGAAGGCTTTGTGTGGCCTATGGCATCGATGAGGAGGTTGAGGAGAAATGCAAAATAGAACAAGCAGCCAAGGGAAAAATTTAGGAGGACCTAGAAGAGGAGATTAACCTTGAAGAATATGGTGCCACCCTTGGACCATGTTTAAAAATGGTAGTGAAAACAAATGATCTATTCATCGTAGAAGGAGATGGGTGCACTGATCACATCATCCAAGAGTGTGTTGCTGAAAGGAAAGAAGCCCCGTGTTGACCTACCTTGGATGCATTGTGGAAAGTAGTACCAAATCCGGTCGGGCCCTCGACTGTGAATAGAGGTGAAGTGTGGTACCGAAAGTATGGCAGTCGATATGTGGACGGGAGTTATAAGGGTGTGGGACCAACACCCTTAGTTGACAAAATATTTGACCTTGAATGCATGAGGACCTGTTGCGAGAATGAGTGTTATAAAACGCCTCTAGGGACCTGCATGTGGCAGTATGCATCGGAGGTCAAGGTCTGCAAAAGTGAGGAAAAAGGGACAAAATGAAGACTAGGTGAAGAAAATGAGGAACCATGGAAGAAGCAAAGAGTTGGAGGGAAGAGGTATAAAGGCTATAATAATGAAGAAAAAACACTTACGAAAAAATAAAAAATTCAAAGGAAAGTGTTCAGGAACAAGGATGCAAAGGATCACAAAAACAGGGAAAATTAAAGGGTACACTATCTTGTAGAAAGCTAAATATTAAGAAATCCAAAAAATTAAAAGTCAAAAAGATCGAGATGAAAAAGAAAAGAAAGGGGAAAATAAAAAGAGAAAAGGGATTGGTTAAAAAGCCAATGTTGGAAAAAATTATAAAGGACACAAGGAGAATAAAAGTAAAGGGAGATAGGAAAATTAAAAGGAGATGCCTTACAAAAGTAAAAGAATTGATCTTCCTTATAAGAAAAAGGTGTTTTATTCAAAACCTAACCTTGCAAGATATCTATAAATTGTCTTGAGACCAAACCATTATGCAAAAGCCAAAAGGAAGGAAATCAAAGTATTGTAGAGAAGGGTGTGAAATTGCAGGAAGAAGGGAAGAAAGATCACCATATGGTGGACAATGATTGCTGGATGGGAGGCTGTATGAGGCAGGAAGCACGACGCACATAGGCTGTATGCTGTATGACATCAATGCTTTGGAGGACCACACAACAACTTTGCCAGCTGTTCGTACATCGTACGGTACACAAGTCTTGTTTGGCCATACGACACAGGACTATTGGATGCGGTACATGAATTCACCTATACATCGCACAAAGTCACTTGTATGTTACACCGAGTCACTCGAATGTCACACCAAGCCACCTGTACGGAGCACACAACCAATCATATGGAACACTTAACTGCTCCTATGGAACCAGGATTTGACTGTACATCGTACAATAAGAAGGGTGCAGACCTAGCAACTATTTATACATCGTATGGTGCTAAGAGAAGGGAAATCATGGGTACCTTGTATGACACACCTGCAACATACCAACAAAAAAGAAGAGGGATTTTACAGCCTGTACAGTCGATTGGAGGAGGTTAGAGAAGGATAAAATTGATAAGGATGGTGAAGGGAAGTTACGGGAACCCTAGTACGAGTATTTATGAAATCAGGTATAAAGGTAGAAGTGATGAGAAAAATTCATTGACAGTAGGTATGGCTACCTCAAGTAGCAAAAAGAAAATATTGGCAAAGTTGCAAAAAGATGAATTAGTGACTGTGGAGAATTCTCACATTCAAGAGTATGATTAGTAGTGAATGCAAAATATGGTGGGAAAGCACATTGAACAACTAGCAGATGAAGGATTTGTTGAGAACAGTGGAGGTAGACAAGATCATCTTTATGCCAATATTCAATTTGAGGGAGTTTGAACCAGTGTTGCAGTCTATGGTGGCTCGATATGACCGCTGTTCCCACAAGTCCATAATTAGGTATTTCAACCATATAGTGGTTTATTTTCTGCCAAAAGAATTCACAAAAGTTTTTGGGATGCCATCAAAGGGTTCTTATGCCATGAAACCCTCATCAAAGATGTCCTCTCAAGATAAGGAGCTATTACTTAAGTTGGCGTGCAAGCCTGACCTTTCCCAAGCAGAATTGGATAGCCTGTGGAGTAGCAATAACAACCAAGGATTTAAAAAGTCCTTTATCATTTTTGTTGGGTGGAAGTGCATCATGGATTTGTTAAAGAGCAAGCTTACAGGGGCGAATAGGGCATCAAACATTGCCATATGGATGCTCAAATTGATGAACGATATAATAAATGGAAAGGTATACAACGAGGGAGAGGTACTATCAGAGCGCATAAAGGAATTTTTTAACCTTAGGCATAAGACATTTTATATGTTGCACCATGCCATTGCACTATTTTTGGATGCCTTGAGGACGCAGGTACCACAAGACTAAGGAGGAAGTTTGTGCCAGCCAACAGGGTGGACGTATAGACCTGCCATGTACTATTGGATGCATTTGGATACTCTTGCGAGTGGTAGTGGCGGGAACCCATTTAGAAGAAAGGTAGGAGTTGACATCTAGTACCATTGAAGGGGGTGAAGATAGTGAGGAAGAAGAAGATACAACGGTAGAAGAGGCAGTGACAGTCTCCTCTTCAGAGAGTGGGAGTATGGCGGAGGAAGGAGTCCACATGGCACCATACCACAGTGCTAAGCAGAAGAGGAGGCCAAAAGAGAGAAGGAAGCCATGGGCAGAGAGGATGAACTAGGGAAGATGGAGGAAGGAATGGCAACTACACAGTGCACTGTACCGGAGGGGTTCGTACCATTACCATAGAGGTTTGTATCAGTATTAGCGAGGTCGGTGGTAGAGCTAATCGTACCAGTACCAAAAATCACCGTACTAGAGAGGTCCATACCAGTGATGGCCAACTAGGGTGCCAAATGGTCTAGAGTGCCCAAAATTGTATTCACTCCAGCACAACTTCCACCCATGACACACTTGGTTCCAACGAAGGGGGCCTATTAGGCACATCACACATACAGGGTGGTCGACTTGAGGGCACATAGAGTAGGGCCCACCACCCTTCGCCTTGCAACCTCACGAGGCATTGAGCATGCCACTACTGTTGCATTGGAGGTAGCACCTACACATGCCATTGGAGATATCACCCCCACCACCATAGTTGGAGTCCCTACGACGGAGGGTGCTAGACCTATGGCCGAAGGTGTAGAAAAGGATAGAGGGGAGGATACCACCATGGTACAGGATGCAGGAGATCAAGAGGGAGGAGACATACTAGGCATGGACACGAAGACTGAGATGGATAGCCTCTTGGAGAGGTTTGAGATGGGGGTTAGCGATATTCCACCACCCTCACTGACATTATTGATGGTGCAACATTGACGAACAAAGATAGACATAGGAGGCATCATTGGCTCTAGCAGCATGTTGAGTGACAAACATCACTAGGCAGTTGGACATAAGCGCTATCATAGTGGAGGCAGAGGGGCTTGTCGAGTTCATGTAGGGGGATTGTAAGTGAGAATTCACAGAGCACTTCACAGCTCAAGGATGGCCCCACACGAAGATTGCAAGGATGATGCAGGAGTACGACAGATCACATAACCAAGAGGGGTAGGTCGGTATGATGAGTATCCTCTACAACATGGAGCATGTATTTCGTGATACATTCCTTCAGCTCTAGAGGGCGATCTAGGATGCATGAAAGGCAGAGGAGGAGAATACTTTGGCACTAGGACAAGAGGCAACCTTTTAGGAGAGAGTGGTAGAGTAGCAAAAGGTTATCACTGCTTTGAAGAATGAGCTAGCTTAGGAGAAGGTATCCTGGGCTGGGAAGAAAGAGCAGTTGTCAGCCACTACAATGGAATTACAATGCACAAAGAAAAATCTGATGAATGCACTCAGGCTGATGAAGGTAGCCAGGGGAAAATGAAAAACGAAAAATGCTAAGAGGGGGAGGGGCTGAATCAGTATTTTAAAAAACTTTTATCAGAAAACAAATCTGAGAAGCACCCTTTTTACACAGTTGTCATGTGTGATATCAATATCCTATGCGCTCCTAGATGATGATTGTATGTCACTGCATACACCAACTGTGTCTCTTTTCACACACACTAATATCTGTTGATATGTAGTCCACCCCGGCAGCTCACACTTATCTCATTTTATCAAAAACTTCTTCAGACTTGGACACATTCTTCTATTTTCTACTATCGTATGCCAGTCCCACAAAACTTCAACACGTCATAGTTTTTCTTCTTAGTTAAACACTCAACACACATGCCTATTGCCAGACCTCTTTCACTTGAAAAAGATCACCACAGGCCGATATCTGTTGCTTCTCCTTGGAAATATTCCCTTGGTAGCTTCTTATCAAAAACGACACACACGGTCCTCACACAGACCCATGTTCATTACTGGCTTGCCATGACCTCCGCTCTCTACAGATTTTATTTGGTATGCATTATTTAAACATTCGCACACATGCCATGTGTATCTCCACACTCTCACTTGTATGTTCTTTTGTATGTCTTCTTTTACGAAAAACAACACATCTCTATATTTCTTCTACCCGAACATAGGCTCAGTGTTGTTTTTAAAAAGTGACAACCATATGTAAAACAAAAAGCGTAGACTATCACACCACACCATATTCCAACTTGCCGACTGTTACATCTCCATTTTTTTACGCACTTGCCTTAAATCCGTGCCTGCCTTAAAACGAACTCATGATTGCTAAAAATGGCCCTTAGAAATGATGTGATTGTATTATAACTTCTCTCCACTGCATCGAAATTAAGCAATCTTGACAGAGAAATTTGTAGAAATTTCTATACACTGAATGACAAATGTTGTGACCGGTATTGACATTGGTTCCAGATTGTTTGGCGTCTTTGTAAAAAGCGACATCTCACTCATCTTTAAGCAGTGGTTACACTACATCCAGGAAGCACATGCAAAATGAAATGTTGCAGGTGCGTTTTGACAGCCCGCTTCTTTTACGCAGAAAGACTCTGCAAGCAGCATACTCAACACACAAAAAAACATGCAGCAGATTAATCAGATGACTGCATTCGAATATAATTGGACTGTCCTTATTCTGGCGCAACTGTTACAATTGAAAAGGTGTTGAATCTTGCAAACATTCCAAAGGAAGATTTTGTCTTGGGTGAGGTACGACAGCTAGAAGAGAAAGAACACCAGCAAGAACAACACCTACAACACACACCCAACATGCCAGCTGTGACACATGCGCAAGTGCCATACAAACTGGTGAGTCTTAGACCAAGACACAACACAAGCGTCATCAAAGGACAAAAACACAACAATCTCCCCCTTTTTGTCATTGATGGCAATTTCAACAAGAATAGAGAAGAACAATCCGCAAAGCAGAAACAACTCCCCCTGAATGGCTGAACCAATCTGAAACAACTCCCCCTAAAGATCTACTCCCCCTGAATGGCTGAACCAATCTGAAACAACTCCCCCTAAAGATCTACTCCCCCTTTGTCATCAATGACCATGAAACGAAATACAATTGCAGCTCAAAAGATATAACAATGAGGCACACCTGCTGAAGAACATGCTCTTTAGTGAGGTAGTAGAACACCAAGCTTGCTTCTAAGATACTCAAAGTGATCTCTGGTTAAAGGTTTGGTGAAAACATCAGCAATTTGTTCCTTTGAACAAACATAGTTCAGCTTGACAGTATTGTTAGCAACTTGCTCCTTCAGATAATGATATTTAATTGGAATGTGCTTGGTGCGGGAATGCATTATTGGATTTCTGGAGATATCAATGGCGCTTGTGTTGTGACAAAAAATGCAAATAGGATTAGTAAACTCAAGCTTGTAATCACACAAAGTATTCTTCATCCAAATTACTTGAGTGCAACATGAAACTGCTGCTATGTATTCAGCTTCAGCAGTAGAAAGTGATGTGCAAGACTGTTTCTTGCTTAGGCAGGATACCAAATAGCCACCTAAAAAGAAAGCACACCCACTAGTGCTTTTCTTATCATCCACAGAGCCACCCCAATCTGCATCTATATAGGCTGTAAGAGAGAAATCAAAACTTTTTGGAAACGAAAGACCAAAGTCAACAATGCCTTTTAAATACTTAAAGATTCTCTTAACAGCTTGAACATGTGTTTGCTTTGGAGAAGCTTGAAATTTAGCAACATAGCCAACAACCTGCATGATATCTGGTCTAGTGGCTGTAACAAACAACAAACTTCCTACCATAGATCTATGAAAAGTTTGATAAACAAAAGGAGATACATCATCCTTATTTAGTTTACATCCAATTTCCATAGGAGTGCTAACTAGATTGCAATCTTCCATTTTGAACCTCTTAAGCAACTCTCTAACATACTTAGCTTGAGAAATGAAAACACCTTCAGAAGATTGATTAATTTGCAGCTCAAGAAAGTAAGTTAATTCACCCATCATAGACATTTCGAATTCATCTTTCATACAATCAGCAAATGTCTTGGATATTTTAACATTGTCACTACCAAAAATCAAAATAATCAACATAAACCACAACAATGAGAATGTTGGTACCTTCCTTTTTGAGATATAAATTGCTGTCAACATATCTCTTTTTGAAGCCTTGCTGCTGCAAGTAATTGTCCAGCCTGTCATACCAAGCTTTAAGAGGTTGTTTGAGTCCATAAAGAGCCTTTTTCAGCTTGCAAACATAATCCAAATTGTTAGTAATAAGGCCCTTTGGTTGTTCAACATAAATTTCTTCAACCAAATCCCCATTTAAGAGGACAGATTTGACATCCATTTGAAAGACTTTAAAACCTTTAAAGGAAGAAAAGGCAAGAAAAAATCTGATTGCTTCTAATCTTGCAACCGGTGCAAAGGTTTCACTAAAATCAAAACCTTCAATTTGAGAATATCCCTTGCAAACTAAACAAGCCTTGTTTCTAATGATCTTACCATCTTCATTTACCTTATTCCGGAATACCCATTTAGTACCTATCACATTTTTGTTAATGGGTCTTGGCACAAGTTCCTAAGTATTGCTCTTCTTAATTTGTTCTAACTCTTCTTTCATAGCAGCAACCCAATGCTCATCTACGGCTGCCTCTTAAAACATTTAGGCTCAATCATAGAAATGAGTGAGAAGTCATCATCCTCAAAATAATTAATGTTTTTCTTAGCATGCCTAGTTCTTCTTTCAGCTATAACATGATCAATAGGATGATTCTTTTGAACAAATTTTGAAGGAGTTTTGAAGGTAGAAGCATCATGATCACCTTGAGAATCATACCCGGAATTAACATGTGAGTTTTCAACATCATTTGAAGTAGAGACTTTATCTTCATGAGCATATTGAGTTTTACCTTTGTCATTTTCACCACTTTTGCTAGCTGTTACAGCTTGAATATGAGGAAGAGAAGAAGGTACAACAGTGCTAGTTTGAGTTTCTTCTTCTTCAAGGCTGTCCACATGCTCACCAAGCTCATTAGTAATTTCATGAATTTTAACATTAACACTCTCTACCAATTCATGCAACCTCTTATTGTAGCATTTGAACGCTTTACTTTTAGAGGAGTAGCCAAGAAAGATTCCCTCATCAGATCTAGAATCAAATTTGCCCAAATTTTCTTCATCCCTCCTAATATAACATGGATTTCCAAAAATTTTAAAGTACTTAACAGTAGCTGGTTTACCTTTCCAAAGTTCATATGGAGTCTTGTTGAACTTGGGCCTCAACAAAGTTCTATTATGAATGTAGACTACTATGTGGACAACCTCTCTCCAAAAGACATCTTTCACTTTTCTTCCATTCATCAAGCAACGAGCCATCTCTTGAACAGTTTTGTTTTTCTTTCCACAACACCATTTTGTTGTGGAGTTCTAGGGGCTGAAACTTGTTTCTTGATTCCATGTCGTTCACAAAACTTAATAAATTCATTTGAGGTGAATTCTCCCCCATTTTTAGAACGTAAGCATTTAATTTTCAGATCTATCTCATTCTCAACCAAGTTCTTAAGTATCTTAAATTTATCCAAAGCCTCTGATTTTTTCTTTAAAAAAGTAACCCAAGTCATACGAAAAAAATCATCAATAAGAAGCATAAAGTATTTTTCAACTTGAAGGCTTGCTGTCCTAGTTGGTCCACAAACATCTGTGTGAACTAACTCAAGTGGCCTATTGCTAAAATGATCTTTTGGTTTGAAGGAAGTTCTGTTTTGTTTTCCCTCTTGACAATTCTTGCAAACAACATCAGCTGGTTTCTCTATCTTTGACATATCTCTTTAGCTTCGTTTTTACTGATTTTGGTAAGATTATCAAATTTTATATGCCCAAAACGCTTGTGCCAAAGCCAATCATCCTCCACCTTGCTCAAACAACAAGTCTCATCATTAGAGTCATCAAGAATATAAAGATTATTTGCTGCTCTAGTTGCCTTAGCTATGACATCATTTCCCTTTTTGATAGTGCAAGAGTTTGAGTTGAAGCTAAAATCATACCCTTGATCACATAGTTGACTTACACTTAAGAGATTGTGTTTCAGATCTTCAACATAAAGAACATTTATAACAATGGTTTCATCATTATAAATTAAGAGAGTACTTATGCCAACCTTAGCAGAAGAACAACCTCCAAATCTAACTTTTCCACCTTTCATTTTCTTGAGAGTGAAATTTACTTAAATCACCTGTCATATGTCTTGAGGAGCCAGTGTCAACATGCCAAATATCTTTCTCACTGCTGGCAAGAAGAGCTGTTTGCACAAGAGCTTTAAGAGGTGTTTCTAAAATTTTTCTTCTTCAAACTTTAGTCACCTTTGTCCTTTTTGGCTCAACATTGTAGGACAAATCTGCACTATAGCTGTTGCAAAATCTTGAAGTATTACCAAACTTGTTACTGCTATAACTGATTAGATTATACTTCCTAAAGGCATTCTTTTCAAACTGAAAATAATTCTTAAAGAGAGCAGCTCTACAATCTAGAGCTCTATGTCCAAAGTAGTTGCATGAAAAATAGTAGCCATAGAAAAAAGGTTTGTTTACCTTGTTAAATGCGGGCTAACCACTTCCTTGTGGTGAAGAGTTTTGTTCAAGTTGCATGCCAACTCTTCTCTTGTCTTTGGTAGGTTTTTGAGAACCAAGAACATCATCCAAAGATACATTAGCACTCTTGAAGGACACTTCTTCACTGGAAAGCATAGAAGTTTTACCTATATTTCTAAATGTAACAATTTCAGCTTCTAGCTTGGCAATATTTTCTTCTTTTAGATGAATCTGATTTTCCAGATTCTCACAAATTTTCTTAGCTTCCTCATTCAAAATTTTTGAATCAACAAGTTGAGTTTCAGCCTCTTTGAGAGATGTTGCAATCTTTAACTTTTCAACATTCTCAACTTGTAGAAGATCCACAAAACTTTGATTCTTCTTTTTCAGCTTCTTAATCTCAGCTAGAGCTGCAATCAATTCAAGTTCAAGATTCACTTCATCATCTTCTACATCATCATTTTCTTTGGAACTCAAATCATCAACAACCATGAACATAACTTCATTTATTCGAGAATCATTTTCGCTATTTGAAGAATCATCGCTACCATCTTTTGAAAACAACACCTTTTTGCCCTTTTCAAATTTCCAATTTTTCTTGACAAATCTCCTAGTGTTCTTGGATTTAAAATCTTTTTCATCATGACTGTCATCTTCTTTATCGAACGGACACTGAGGCAAAGTGACCAAGTTTCCCATAGTTGAAGCACTTCAAACCATATTTGCCTTTACTTTTGTTAAGACCCTTTTTCAACCTTCTAATAAGGTATGCAATTTCCTCGTTAGAGTCTTCATCCGAGCTATTACTGTGATTATTTTTTGTCTTTGCTCTTTTTAGAGACCTTGAAGGCAGATTCATTTTTGGAAGGCCCTTCAACGGTAGTCCTCATCTCATAGGCAGTCAAAATACTATGCGATTTGTCAACTGTTAGAGTATCCAAATCTGACATTTCTTCAATAGCAAAAACTTTAGCATCAAGCCTCGTGGGAAGAGAGCGAAGAATTTTTTGAACCACTGTTTTCTCTTCAACGTTTTCTCTCACACTTTTTAAAGCATTGACGACCTCATCAACACGAAGAAAGTAAGCAGCAATGTTTTCATCTTTCTTCATGCGAAGACTTTCAAAGATAGCTCGGTGAGTTTGAACTTTTGCCTTCCTAACTTTGTCATCATCATGATAAGCATTATGCAGTTTATATTAGAATAATATTTGTGTTTCTTATTAATGCTCACCATTGTATCTATTGTATCTCTGTAAATATTAGAATGTTTCTAATATTTAGGTGTAGTCTAGAATAGAATGTTTCTATTCTATTCGACTCTCCACTTTGTATATATAGATCATTTGATCTCTGTTTAATCAGTCAAGTATTCTGCCATTTATGTTTGTAACATGGTATTAGAGCCATTATAAGGAATTTTTCGAAAACCATTATAATTTCGTGATTGAAATTTTCGAAATTCTTTGGGTCTGTTTTCTTTCGAATTTTTTTGAAAATTTGGGCATAGTCTTTTCTGAGTGTAGTTTATGGTGTCTTTCTTGCACAAATAGTGCCGTTTTTGACTTCACAATCCAAAAACAACTTCATTGGTGGAAGCCAACAGCATTTTGTTTCACAAATCCGCCATTATTATCAGGAAATTTGAGTTTTTTTCAAGCTTTTTTCAGCCAGTGCTGTTTTTTTTCAAAACCCTAATTTTTGGGCTCGGAAATTTTTTTTGATTACAGATTCTTGGTGGGTTTTTTGAGATCTCAAATGGGTTGTCGTCAGATTTTTTTGGGTGCCTTGATTTTCGAGCCAGTGGATCTGAATTCCGACATATTTTTTTTGGGTTTTTCGAGCTCTTTTCTGGGTACTTCTTTGTTTTTTCTGGGTCTTTCATTTTCTCACCTCGAAGTTTGTGCCATTTGAGATATTCCCATATTATGAGCATCTGTATCAGCAGCATCAGAAGTCAGACTCAATTAAAAAGCAAGCCAATGCTACCCATCACTCAGAGCAGAAAGAATCTATCTACCATGCCTTTACGGCTAGCATACTTGCAAATCATGTGAAATCTTCTGCCTAGTACATAGATTCTGGTGCCTCCCGACATTTCACTCACAGGCATGATTGGTTTGTTGAATTCACTCCATTCTGACTCAGTAATCTTTGGAGGCGGCGAAGAATACAATATTGTCGGCAAGGGCCATGTTCAGATTCAGTCCGGAGGAAGAAGACTCATGTTCCTCAATGTATGTTATGTTCCTGGCATGAAACATAATCTTCTGTCTGTTAGTCAGATTATGAAGCACTTCCCTCAGTTGGATGTCGTTTTCAGTGGAAATAAGTGTTCGATTATTGATCGTGCTTCTTGCACTACACTTGCTGTCGGTCTTGAGGATCATGGTATTTATAGGTTTGTAGATTTAGGCGATTCTCTTAAGTGTGCCTTCATCACCAAATCATCTGCTCTCAGCAGCCTCTGGCATCAGCGATACAGTCACCTGAACATTCAGTATCTAGCACAACTTGCTCGGGATTATTTAGTCCATGGCCTACCTGATATCCAGACCCAAAACCATCGCATTTGTGGAGCTTGCCAAGCAGGGAAGCAACATAGGACACCATTTAAGGATGGTGAATCATGGCGGGCATCTAAAGTACTGCAGCTGGTCCAGGCTGATGTATGTGGTCCTATGAATACTCCTTCTGTTACTGGGAACAGGTACTTCTTACTTTTTGTGGATGATTTCAATCGCAAAATGTGGGTATATTTTCTTAAGCAAAAATCAGATGCTTTTCCTGTATTTAGCAGTTTAAAGCCCTAGTAGAAAAAGAGTTTGGTTCCCCCATCCATACTCTTAGGACTAATAATGGGGGGGAATTCTGTTCTTCTGCTTTCTCTGCCTTCTGTACTACTCATGGCATTAAACATCAGTTCACCACACGTCACACCCCTCAGCAAAACGGTGTTGTAGAGCGTCAAAACCGTACCATCACAGAAATGGCTAGGGCTATGCTAGAACATAGAAATGTTCCTAGAAAATATTGGGCAGAAGCAGTATCCACAGCTGTCTACCTTCTTAACCGGTCACCCACCCTTGCAGTTAAACATAAGACTCTTGAGGAAGCATGGTCTGGTCGCAAACCTAGGATCAACCATTTGAAAGTTTTTGACTCTCTAGGATATGTATGAATTTCTGATGCCAAACACGCAAAGTTGGATTCCAAAAGCCAGAAACTCATGTTTACAGGATACAGTCACACACATAAGGCCTACAGACTGATTGATGTAAACACTGATCGTTTAATCTTCAGTCGTGATGTTGTGTTTGATGAGGAACTCGAACCATTTCAGCTTTGCCTCCCCACCGCATCCGAGATTCAGTCCTTAGCAATCTCTGACTTGGGTCCTATTTTATATGAGTCATCTGATGCTACTGATACACCATCTCAGCCACCTCCAGATAACACAGCTCCTGCTCCTGTTTCTGCTCCTGCTCCTCATCCAGCTATTCCGACAGCATCTGATATTGGCTCCTCTACTCTTCGGCCAAAATGGTGGGCTCAAACGATTCGTGATCTTTGTCCTGATGAACTCATTGAGGTTAGAACCTCCAGAAATAAGACCATTCAGCACAACACAATTAATGTTGCTCTTATGGCCAACATCCACAGTATCCCTGAGCCCCAGACATATGCAGAGGCCAAAGGAATTCCAGAATGGGAACAGGCAATGGATGCTGAGCTTCAGAGTCTTCAAAAGAACCACACCTGGGTTCTTTCAGATCTCCCTCCTGGGAAGAAACCCATTAGCTGTAAATGGGTCTATAAGGTCAAGTACCATGCAGATGGTACCTTGGACAAATACAAAGCCAGACTTGTTGCTTGAGGATTCACCCAACGCGAAGGCATTGACTATGAGGAGACCTTTGCCCCGACAGCCAAGATGAGCACTATTCGCCGCCTTCTTGCCATTGCAACTCAGTATGGTTGGAAAGTTCATCAGATGGATGTGAAGAGTGCTTTTCTCAGTGGTGAATTACAGGAAGAAGTCTACATGACGCAGCCCCCAGGTTTCAAGGTTGCCGGTTCAGAACCAAAAGTATGTAGACTTCAGAAGGCCCTCTATGGTCTTAAACAGGCCTCTCGGGCTTGGTACATAAAGATTGATCAGTACTTAATTGCTCAGGGATTTCAGTGTAGCCCGTCAGACAGTAATCTATATATTAAACACTTTGGTAATGATATTCTTTTCCTTGTTGTCTATGTGGATGATTTGATCATTACTGGGAGTTCAGAACATTTGATTTCAGAAATCAAACAGGATTTGTGCAGAACTTTTGATATGACAGATCTCGGATTGCTTCATTATTGTTTAGGTATTGAGGTTTGGCAAACTGACAGCAGTATTTTTTTGTCTCAATCCAAGTATGCCAGAAATTTGCTTGACAAGTTTCGAATGCAGGATTGCAAACCTGCCTCCACTCCTATGTAGACTGGTCTGAAATTGTCCGCACAATCTGATTTTCCTCCTGTAGATGAAACACTCTTCAGGCAACTAGTAGGTAGTCTCATCTACCTTACTGCTACCAGACCTGATCTCAGTTTTGCAGTTAGCTACATCTCACGGTTCATGACAAACCCAAGACTGATCATTGGATTGCAGCGAAACGTGTGCTGTGCTATGTACATGGTACTTCAGATTATGGCCTTCTTTACACAAGGAGTGCTACTCCTCAGCTCAGTGGATTCACCGATTCCGATTGGGCCGACTCAGTTGATGACAGGAAATCTACTTCTGGCTATGTGTTCAGTATCGGATCTGCAACAGTTACCTCGACCAGTAAGAAGCAATAGGCATGGGCACTCTCCTCTACAAAAGCAGAATATACAGGCGCTGTCAAGGCAGCTTGTGAAGCAGTTTGGCTCTGTCAGATGCTTGCAGATATGCATATTCCTCAAGCAGGTCTGACTTCTTTGTTTTCAGACAATCAGGGAGTACTCAAACTTGCCAAGAACCCAGTGTTTCATGAACGAACCAAGCACATAGAGGTTCATTGCCATTACATCCGACAGTTAGTAGAAGATGGATCTATTCAGTTACTCTATATCCCTACCTCAGAGCAGCCAGCAGATATTTTCACAAAACCCCTTGGTCCTGACAAGTTTGTTAAATTCAGGGGATCTATTGGTGTAGTAAATAGATTGAGCATTAAGGGGGGGTATTAAATAATATTTGTGTTTCTTATTAATGCTCACTATTGTATCTTATTGTATCTCTGTAAATATTAGAATGTTTCTAATATTTAGGTGTAGTCTAGAATAGAATGTTTCTATTCTATTCGACTCTCCTCTTTGTATATATAGATCATTTGATCTCTGTTTAATCAGTCAAGTATTCTGCCATTTACGTTTGTAACAGTTTATCCCAAACTTCTTTTGCAGTAGTACAGTGCATGACCTTTACAAATTCAGATTCGGTTAGACCACACAAAATAGCATGCATAGCCTTGGCATTATTCTCAAATTTCTTTTTACTATTAGCATCCGCAGGAGGATTAGAAGGAATAGTGTAACCATTGACAAGACTGAGATAGACATCACAACCTAAGGACATGATGTAGGTCTTCATGTGAATGCTCCAAAAGGCATAGTTGTTCCCATCAAAAAGAGGTGCACGATTCGTAGCAAGACCTTCTAAGGCACTCATGATAGGCACAAGAATCGAATTCTCAAGCTTTTCAGCAAGAGAAGAGAGTGACCGGCTCTGATACCAATTGAAAACCGAAAAATGCTGAGAGGGGGAGGGGATGAATCAGTATTTTAAAAAACTTTAATCAGAAAACAAATCTGAGAAGCACACTCAAAGGAGACAAGACAAATATTTTTCTCACGTGGAAAACCCAAGCTGGGTAAAAAACCACGGCTTCACTAATCAAAGTGGGCTACAACCCTTTACACTCAGAGCAACAACTCTTCATTTACACATAACTGAACAGGCTCTGACCTGTTTTCAAAAGGCTACAACCTTTTCTTTTTGGATGATTTTACTAGTGTCAAAACAATATTTGGCTCTAAGTCTTTACAAGGGACGTAAAGACAAACTGACCTGACATAAATATAACTGTAATTGCTGAAAAATGAAAAATGCTGAGAGGGGGAGGGGGTGAATCAGTATTTTAAAACTTTAGCATCAAATGAACAAATAAGCACGTTCAAGAAAGAGACAAGACACAAGGATTTTTGTCACGTGGAAAACCCAAGCTGGGTAAAAAACCATGGTTTCACTAATCAATAGGGCTTCAACCCAATTACACAAAGAGTTGCAACTCTTCAGGCTCCAACTTGACAGGGAAGGCTACAACGTTCCCTTCAAGAGATTATGATAAGACAAAACACAAGTACGTTCTTTGTCTTCACTAAAATATGAAGACTCTCAGTAGCTAGCAAACACCTTCTACTCTGATTTGTATTGTAAAAACAACTACGAAATCTGAGTTCTTCAATGCCCACAATATTAGACACTCCTCCCACTTTTTATTGTCTTTCAGACCTGTCCCCTTTTAATCTGGTAATTTTTCAGGAGAGATCTCTGCACACATCTGGTCTGCCAGATACCTCTTTAAATCAGACTCGCACCATTTATTTGAAAAAAGACTTTTAGTGAGCCACGGCCCATTCACTCTTTTTGGGTTCTCAAAACTCTGCATTCATAAGCTCCTCTGTGATTTTTTAAAAGAACGTCATCACCTCCTTACGGGCTTTTTGTGCTTCATACATTTTTATTAAAAATTTCTTCTCTGTGTCTCACTTCAAAAACGGCCTGTATCCATACATGTGAGTTCCTCTATTTTTAAAATAATTATGTCCTCTGAAACTGAAATGCCACACCAGTCAAGAGACCCCGAGAACGTTTTTGAATATGCTCGTTTTTGCCTTTTTCGAACACTGGCACCATTTTTCTTTTACACAGGCATCGTTACACTGTATATTCAACAGCCTCTCTTCGAATACCGGCACGGGCCTCTTTGATTAACTCCCGTTAAGAAAAAGACACACCAGAAAAACACAGGCTGTGTCTCCTCCAATCTTTCAGTTCCTGATCCTATATTCACGACAGCCTTTTGAAAAATTTTAATGCCACACTGCCCAGACAATCAAAAACGTTTTTAATTGTCTGCATACTGAATATTTTAAAATATTATTGAAATTTTTAACGGCACAGGAAATAGATACACGCGTAGCATTTCTTTTTCGGCCATAGATATTGACTCAACAGTCATTCGAATGAGCAATAGAACACGTGTTCTATGAAGCACCTGTGTGACCTCCTTTTTGGATGAGCTTGTGAATGCGTTTTTTGTTTGGTTCGATGCAACAGCCGGATGTATGAAAACAGCTCACATGCCATCATACGCTGTGATTTATATGCTAAACATAGACTGGCGCAGGTTAATGAAGACATTGCCCAGCAATAGAAGATGGCATAGTATAAACGTAACTGTTGCTAAAGTCGTTTGAGCACCCTGCCAAGCACAATAATAACATCCCCCTCCAAAAACATAAAAGGTAACAGTCACACATGGAGCATAAGGCAGATAGGCTGGTCGCATAACCCAGCACATGACAGTTCCAGTCTCCAAAATAAAAACAGCTCTGACATGAAGATTGACAAACGTTAACCTATGCTCCACAACGCATATGTTAGTTAGCGATTATTAGGAGCAGAAGGGATCGCAAGAACCAAGTGTCACTAGGAGAGGCACGTGGAACTGAATCGATGACAAAAACACAACAATTGCTCCTCTTAGAACAGAACTTAGTCTTGAATTCCTTCTTGAATAGTTTGTCAGCTGCACCTCCAAACAACCTTCCAGATTTTATAGCTTTTCACCCACCTTCTTAATTTTTAACACTCAGCACCCTTTTTACACAGTTCTCATGTGTGATATCAATATCCTATTCGCTCCTAGATGATGAATGTATGTCACTGCATACACCAACTGTGTCTCTTTTCACACACACTAATGTCTGTTGATATGCACTCCACCCCGGCAGCTCACACGGATCTCATCTTATCAAAAACTTCTTCAGACTTGGACACATTCTTCTATTTTCTACTATCGTATGCCAGTCCCACAAAACTTCAGCACGTCAGTGTTTTCTTCTTAGTTAAACACTCAGCACACACGCCTATTGCCAGACCTCTTTTACCCGAAAAGGATCACCACATGCTGATATCTGTTGCTTCTCCTTTGAAATATTCCCTTGGTAGCTTCTTACCAAAAACGACACACACGGTCCTCACACAGACCCATGTTCATTACTGGCTTGCCATGACCTCTGCACTCTACAGATTTTATCTGTCATGCATTATTTAAACATTCGTACACATGCTGTGTGTATTTCCACGTTCTCACCTGTATGTGCTTTTTGTATGTCTTCTTTTACCATAAACAACATGTCTCTATATTTCTTCTACCCGAACACAGGCTCAGTGTCGTTTTTAAATAGTGACAGCCATACGTAAAACCAAAAAAGCAGACTATCACACCACACCATATTCCAACTTGCCGCCCGTTACATCTCCATTTTTTTACGCACCTGCCTTAAATCTGCGCCTGCCTTAAAATGAACTCATGATTGCTAAAAACGGCCCTTAGAAATGATGTGACTGTATTATAACTTCTCTCCACTGCATCGAAATTAAGGAATCTTGACAGAGAAATTTGTAGAGATTTCTACACACACAGAATGACAAATGTTGTGACCGGTATTGACATCGGTTCCAGATTGTTTGGCATCTTTGTAAAAAGCGACATCTCACTCATCTTTAAGCAGCGGTTACACTAAATCCAGGAAGCACATGCAAAATGAAATGTTGCAGGTGCCTTTTGACAGCTTGCTCCTTTTATACAGAAAGACTCTGCAAGCAACATCCTCAACACACAAAAAAACATATGGCAGATTAATCATATGACTGCATTCGAACATAATTGGACTGTCCTTATTCTGGCGCAACTTGCTGTTTCCTGGTCTGAGAATATGTTACCATTCTTCCCAAAAGCTGAGAGATGTTATTCTAAATTTGGGCTATGTGATCCAGGAGCAACAGGGGTGTGAGCAATGGTGCATGCTGAAAACTTTATTTTATTGATTTTGCTTTTCTTCTGATTTTGTGTTTTGGGTCCTTTTATTGTGGTGGTGTTTTGTGGTTTTTTTTAGCCTGGGGTAGATGTTAACTCCACTGCTGTTTTTCCAGGCATTTAATTCTTATTTGCTGGGCATGGGAAATAACTTTTTGTAGACTCTAGATGACAGGTTACAGCTGCTAAGTCTGAGCTTTTTTCCTAGCATGGGGAATTGATAGCAGTTATAAACTTAGGTGGCTACTAACAGTTACCAGTCAGGTGCAAGCACCCATCTTAGAATACTCAACTGTTGAGTGTAGGACAAGCCATTGTTGGCCTGCAACCTTATAATTGTTTGTAAGGTAGGTTTTTAAGGCCCATTTGTTGCTATTGTTTTGGGTACCTGATTCTTGTCTGCTTCACTATGGTAGAAAGAAAACCATTTATTATTCTTGCATTCTCTGTGTTCTTCTAAGAGAGCATTAACTGACCATTCTTAACCATCCAGATTGGGTTCTTTGTTACTAAATTTCCACCCTTTCACATAAAATTCCACATGGCGGATTCTTTCACCAGCTTATTTGAGGTGAATTTTTTGCCATCCAGTTACTTGGTCTGTAGAGTCTTGCTCCACAACCATTCCTTTTCTGTAATATTTCTCCAAATTGGTTTCCTGCACAGAGCAGAGTTCATTATTTTCATGTCTTTCACACCAATGCCACACGGTGATATCCCTGATACAATGTGAGTGGAGTTCCTTTTTCAAGTTAGTAGTAGCATAATTGAGTTAATGTCAGTGGGTCACCTGCTTTGTACCTTCCAATATGAATTCTTTTACATTCTCAGTGAAAATTGTAGGCTCCTGGATGATTATGTTTGGTTTTCTGTTTATAAGACTATATTAATATACTTTTTTTCTTATGTTTTTTAATTTGTTCTGACCTGTCATCTAAATCAGTAAACTTGATGACATTTTTATTCATAACTACAAGGCCTTCTTATCTGTACTAAAATATGTGCATGTGACCAAAATGACATTGCAGCTTGAAAAACATAGTTTTGAAAATGTGTGTGACCAAAAGAAAACTAAATAGAAATGGAAGAATTGTTATCAGCACAATAACTTTTGATTAGAAAAAAATGATCTTGGATTGAAATGATTATTCTATCTCTTTATCATTTTTTTCGCAGAATGCATGATGCTGGTGAAATGGATGTTCGAGGTTCTTATACTGCAGTCGCTGTAAGTTATGTTTTAAGGTTTTTTTTCATGCTATATAGGTTTACTGTATTTGCCTTATCTGATGGTTTCACTTACATGTAGTGTTCTTTCTTTTTTTATGCAAAGAATTTTTCAAAATTAATTTTGTTGTGCCAATTTGGGACTGCGCTTATACATCACTGGCATGTTGGCAGGTGTTCCCTATATTTTCTGGTTATATTTATCCAAAGTGAAGGAACTGATAGTAATATAGGACATGTAATACAGAGAACTGGATGACTTTTATTAGACGGACCAGTGACATGAAAACTTGTTATATTGATATATCCTTTGTTAATACAAACATGGCTTCAATATTTATTAGCCTCACAATTTAAGACAACACAAAGGAAAAGACATATCATACAAGGTTAGGACTTAAATAATGACATTAGAACCCATTTGAAATGTAATGTCCCTTACTCAATTGCATCTGGAAATGGCAATTTTCTTAATCTCTCTAATGTTCCCTACTAGGAAGCTGCCCATTTCCAATGATTAACATACATCACTATGTGTTTAAATTGTATTGAATTAAGAAACAATAAATTATTCATAATACATTTAACAAATAACATACTTAAGCTCCCTCAAGGTTTCCGGAACACATATTTGTACCCATTTCAGGACTACTCTCTCAAGGCATTGGAAATACATGTCCTTACCCTATCTCAGAATGCACCTACCTTGTGAGGAATTACTCCAGCTGTTCCCTACAACCAACCTATCCTCAAAAGGGGCTATAGCAAGTGATTAAGGAATAGGCTATGTATATATTAAAAATTCATGTATTATACACACACACACAACATAAATGATCTCTAATTATGATTTCACTATATATATATATATATATATATATATATATATATATAGAAGACCATATAAGGGTTCTTTATCCCTAATAGAATTCAGATATAATATTCTGTAATCAGATTTAACTCATAGATATGTTACAGCATAATTTGTTGTCACACAATGCTTGCCAGCAATCTAAACAATTCATTTCCTTTCTTATCTCTTTGTAAAGAGTATCAAATAGATTTTATAATCTCTCATTCATCAATCGGGAATAAATAATAATATCTGATCCTTTCTATTATTCCCCATCCATGCCAGAATCAATGATGGAGAGTGCTTTTGTAATAATCCCAATGGGTTATAACTTCAATTCTGGCTCTGAACTCTATGTTTTTGATAGTTTTGGACTTTTCAATTATTTTGTGTTTTTGAGTTATATGTTTTTTTATTTTTGAGATTTTGATGACAAGATAAAGGGAATTGAAATAACAAAGCATACAAAGAACTAATTGCAAACAAAATATTCACTAGCAACTCTTTTATTCTTTCACCAATGAAATTTATACAAAGCCAATGTTATGCATGTGGAATTTATCGAGTTAACTATATATAAAAACCTGTATCTGCCAACATGCACCAATGGATACCCAATTATTGATATCGCTGCTTCTGAAGACTATCTGAGATTATCGCTGAGGCTTGAGAATGATTGGAGAAGGCACTGTAATGCCAAAACGTGCTTTTCAGCTACTGAATCGCAGCCCAGAATTATTATCGCTGCTTCCACAAAACACCGCCCCAAATAAGCTATGACAGCCACCAAGAAATCCAACGCAGACTCTGTATTGTTGCTGTGATCTGCTAACACAATGCTGCCCAGACTTTGCAAGGATTGCAGATATATTATATGGATTATCTGCTCTAAATTGCACCCTCAATTCCAACCACAACTGCTACATGAAACCATCATTTCAAGCACAATTCACTAGCAAATATATCACCAATTTGTTAAAGATTTGTAGCTTCAGTCAGATTAATCTAACCAATGTAATCGAATGTATAAATGGCCTATCGGCCTTGAACATTTGATTCCTATCCTTCACTGATCTGATTATCTGTAACACTTTAAGATGATTATGTTTATCATAATAATCTCTGCTATCTGTGATTAATAATCAGTATGATCACTGATTATATATATATATATATTTAATAGTAGTTATATTATTAAATATATAAATATGTAATTGATAATCATATTGATTATAATCATATCGATAATAATGTATATCTGTAACACCATAAGATGATTATGTTTATCATAATAATCTCTGCTATCTGTGATTAATAATCAGTATGATCACTGATTATATATATATATTTAATAGTAGTTATATTATTAAATATATAAATATGTAATGAATAATCATATTGATTATAATCATATCGATAATAATGCATGGTTGCAACGAATATAATCGATCATGATTAATTGATATTGCTGAGACATGTTATATCGAACAGTTGTTATTGTTAGTTAAACACATGACATATCGGTAACATGTCTCACGTAGAGACATGACTCTACGCGAGACCATATGGTCCACGTAGAGCCATGTCTCTATGGGAGACACAGCCCCTCGATAGTATATATATAGGAGGCCGTTCTTAATCTTGGCAATGTACAGAAATCGATAAGTGCAAAGTAAAGATACAACAGTATAACATATCTCAGCGACATCATATTATCACAGATTGATATTAATTCAGTCATATCTCAGCGACATCATATTATAAAAGATCGATATCAATTCATAGCAAATTGATATTGATACACATCAATGTTAATATTGTGAGATTGTGCTCAACAAAGGTCATTGAACAGTGTAAAGTTCGATCTGTATTGAATCAGCATATACATCTGCATAACAGTGAATAAAATTAAAAAAAATAAATCCTATAACATATCAATCTAATCAAAACTAACATGGTATCAGAGCCAAGTTAAGGAAGATCCGATCAGATTTATAAGGAGATATAAACTAACTACTATTAAATTCTCTAGAATTTCATATTCAACAAAATGGTGAATGGTGTTAGATTTGAGGACCGACTTGATGGGGCTTCAAATTTGTATCTTGGAAATTCAAAATTGTTTCTCTAAGAGAACAAGATTTAAATACATTGGTGCAGAAGGCAATACCTGTACGTGATGAAGATAGTGAGAAACTTCTATGGACCATAAACAACAACAAAGCCATGAAGATGTTAGTGGATGCAGTGAAGGAGCACATAGTACCAATCATCTCCCAATTAGATACAACATATCTAATGTTCACAACCTTAGAGATCATGTATGAAATAAATAACACAAGCAGGGCTCTTGCTCTAAAACAACAACTCCACCATGTCAAAATGAACAAGGGAGAAACTATCACATCTTACTTCAAGGGAGAAACTATGAGCAAGCTGGAAGCTGATAATCAATGCCTCCGAGACATTGTCCAGTCCCTTTCTGAGGTGCTGTCCAGTTTGAAACAGCACGTTGAAACCAACTCGCAGCTCATCAATGACTTCTTAGTGACCCTTACATCTGAAACAACGGTCATTAAGAAACAAGTTGTGACAGTCCCAACTGGTGCTGACAGGGGAGGGGTGAATCAACACCTCTAAAACTTTTCTCGTTAAATCTAGTGAAGTATACTTCTAACTGTAAGTCAAAACAAATTCAAGCATATAATAACAGCAAACAAACAATCACACAGTGACACCAGATTTATCACATGGAAACCCGATTAGGGTGAAAACCATGGTGTGAGGAGACCTCACAAATTTTGTACTCTTTTGCAGTACGCCCTGTTAGGAGCCTTCCTAGTTAAAGGATTACAACGCATTGTTAGATGCAACCTGGTTAAGGAAATAATTAAAATAAGGCCGGTTAGTGCCTGCCTGGTTAGAGGACTTAGAACACAATGAAAGATGTCACCTGGTTAAGGGATTTGATACAAGGGACCTGTTAGAGTCCACCCAAATATGGAGATTTAACTATTGTAGTTGTTAGAAAACAACAGAAAGATTGACCTTTTACAAGTGGCTTTGCATAGCCTGATAAGATCTCTGTTTGTGCTCAACTGAGAAGCACCACCGGTCGCCGCAGGTGTGCTCTCCTCTAATGTTGTGCTTCTCTGCACACTCTTCTTTCTCTCTCTTCTTCTCACTTCTTTTCACCCTAGCTTCTTCAACATACAGGTTCACTCTTTTACTCGGCAGAATGAAGGCAACCTCTATTCTCAACAGGCAGAAGAATATATAGAGTTTTTGCCCTAATTGTGGCTCGCATGCATGACCTAATTATAGATCCCTTTCGGATACATCACTCAGTGGAGTACCAGTTTATAGAGGAAACATTCGATGCATGCTTTTGCTTTATCTGCTTTACAAAGAAAGCAATAGATGTGTGTCAAGCACCTTTCCTTCACAAGAGATAACTCTTCGTTTTAAAGCCACAAATTCTGGCTTTAAAACCTCCAGACGCGCCTCAAGTTGATTACCATGTTAACTCAAAGTCTTTCGGATTTAGTGCAGGAAATCCCGGTCAAAGAGTTGGTTGAAACAGATAGTTGACTATGACTTCCTCGGTTCATACCGGAGTCATTACTAGATCGGTTGAGATCCTCATGTTGTGAACATATAAGACTCTTTGCCCTGTCACTGTTCGTTCCTTTGGTTACCAGTCGCACATTCCTCGATTGTGTTGTTGACACCGGTTTGTACCTTTATTTCCTCTGTGCTTGTCTACACCGGTTGTATCCTGGTCCTTAGTTGACGGTTGAATCCTCCTTTCCTTGACTGTATACATTATTCGGTTGCTGATGCTTTGTGTAGCGACTGGCTGCTCTTGATTACAGCCTTTTCTTTCTTGCATGTTGTCACCGGTTGCCAAACTAGCCTCTTTTTATATAGATCTCCTTAGATCTTTAGACTTTAGAGAGATGGCAAATCTCTATCCTCTTTTGCCAATCAATGACAATACTTGTATCGGTAGCAGGCTTACCAGTTATCATCTCTTAATGCCAACAATTTCCCCCTTTGACATTGATGGCAAAACCTTGATGGGCAATCATATCACCTCTGTGCTTGCATCTCTGTATCACTTGCTACTGCCACTGCCGATTTATTGCCAAACTCTCTCCCGTTTTGACAATAATGCCAAAAGCTAGTTTGAAAGACTACCTTTATTAGATTTGCTGCCCCTACGAGCAACAATCCTTTTCATCAGTTCAGATAAGATGAGGTGAAATCCTCTGTTAAAACATAATGAACCGATGATCACCTTTGTAGGTTTACTGAAGATCATGAAGGGGTATCACCCCTAGTTTACCTCTGAGATACTCAAAAGTACTCTTTGGTAATGGCTTTGTGAAGATATTAGCAATTTGTTCCTTTGTGGGAACATACTCCAATCTTACCTCCTTGTCTTGTACCGACTCTCTAAAGTAATGATACTTGATGGCAATGTGCTTTGTCTTGGAGTGCATGACAGGGTTTTTGGATATGTTAATAGCACTGTTGCTATCACATTAGATAGCTATCGGGTCAGGTATCTGTTCTTTGATTCCTTCCAGAAGTTGTTTGATCCAGATTAGCTGTGTACAATTGATTGCAGCAGCAACATATTCAACCTCTGCAATAGATTGTGATATGTAGTTCTGTTCCTTACTTGTCCAAGAGACAATTCTCCCACCAAGAAAGAATGCACCACCACTTGTTCTCTTTCTGTCATTAATGTTGCCAGCCCAGTCTGCACCAGTGTAAACTTTTACTTGGAATCCTCCCTTGTGTGGAAACCACAAGCCATATTCCTCAGTACCCTTTAGATATTTGAAAATTCTCTTCACTGCTATCAGATGTGTTTCTTTGGCATTTGCAGAGAATCTTGCCACTATGCCAACCGTATGTGCAATGTCCGGTCTACTGTGAACAACATATTGTAATTTTCCTATCATGGACCGATACATTGTTTCATTCACTTCTTTTGCATCATCCTCCTTTGATAACTTGAGGTTAGTTATCATTGGAGCTCCAACTAGTTTAGATTCTTCGAGTCCAAAATTCTTAAGAGAATTTCTTTTATGTACTTGGACTGAGAGATAAAAATACCTTCTCTTAGTTGATGGACTTGGAGTCCAATGAAGAATTTTATGGCGCCTATCATAGACATCTCGAATTCTTTCTTCATCTCTTCAGCAAAGGCTTTGCTCATCCTGTCATCTCCTCCAAAGATGATGTCATCCACAGATTTCAGCAATCAGATTTCCATCTTTTTCGGTTTTGAGATACATGTTGTTGTCCTCGGTTCTTGTGAATCCTATGGTCAGAAGGTATGAATGCAACCTCTCATACCAAGCCCTTGGAGCTTGTTTAAGCCCATAAAGAGCCTTTTTCAACTTCCAGACCATACCATCATTTTGTGCAGATATGAAGCCTTTCGGTTGCTCAATGTAGACTTCCTCCTCCAGTATTCCATTCAGGAATGCAGAATTGACATCCATTTGGTATACTTTAAGTTTCTTGTGAGCAGCATAGGCAAGAAGAATTCTCACTCCTTCCAATTTGGCCATAGGTGCAAAGGTTTCTCCATAGTCCAATCCTGCTTCCTGAGCATACCCTTTGCAGACTAGTCTTGCCTTATTTTTTATGACTTTCCCTTCTTCATTTAGCTTCTTCCTGTAGACCCAGTTTGTCCCAATGACATTCTTTTCCTATGGCCTTGGCACAAGCGCCCACGTGTCATTCTTCTCAATTTGCTCAATCTCTTCCTCCATGTTCTTGATCCAGTTTTCATCTTCTAGAGCTTCCTTGGTGGATTTGGGCTCTATATAGGAGAGCAAACAGATATTCTCTTTGGCCTTTTTCCTGGTCAAGACATTTGCATGTTTGTCACCAATTATATTGTCAGTGGAGTGATATGTGACATGCCTTGGGAGAACCGGTCATTGTTCCCAGTCGGGTTCTTCCGGTTGACCAACTTCTTCATTATGGTTCTGAACAACTTCTTGTTCACCATCCCGTGTTGACCTATCAGCTTCAGGTACAGTCTTCCGCTCCAGATGTCTGTTCATATGTTGTTCTCTTTCATGTTCAGTTGTTGCTTCATTGAACTCAAAAACGTTTCCTTCATTTTGACCTTCGAGACTGTCATAATCATTATGACCGGTCTTCTTAATCTATTATGAAGATTCCTCAACTTTTACATTGATGCTTTCAATTATTTTACCTGTTCTCCTGTTCAGACACTGGTAGGCTTTTCTTTTGGTAGAGTAACCCAAAAATGTTCCTTCATCGCTCTTGGGATCAAACATCCCAGAGTACATATCTCTTTTGATGTAGCATTTACTAGCAAAGATTTTGAAGCAACCTACACTAGGAGTATGATTGAACCATAGTTCATAGGGGGTCTTACCTGTTCCCTTTTTGACTTGAACTCGGTTAAGTGTGTAGACAACAATGCTAATGGCTTCTTTCCAGAAGTAATGAGGAAGATCCCTCTGAATTAGTAGGGTTCTAGCACAGTCGATCAAAGTCCTGTTTCTTCTTTCTGCTACTCCATTTTGCTGAGGAGTCCTTGATCATTGGTGCAGAAAGTTGTCTCTTTATTCCACATTCCTCACAATAGTGAGCAAACTGTTGAGAGGTATATTCATCTCCTCTGTTTAACCTCATACACTTAAAGGTTTTACCGGTCTTGTTTTCCACTCTAGCCTTGTAGATTTTAAACATGTGGAAGGCCTCTGATTTCTCTCTAAGAATGAGTGTCCACATCATTCTTGAGAAGTCATTTACAAAGAGCATGAAGTACCAGTCTCCATAATAGCTCTTTGTCTTCATCGGTCCATACAAATCTGTGTGCACAAGATCTAGAACATATTCAGCAGAGAATGATTTACTGTTGAAACTTGTTCCTGTCAGTTTTCCTAACTGACAATCTTGACAAACACCTCTGATGGGTTTTCTAATCTCAGGGAGTCCCCTAACCGATTTCTTTTTGCTTACCTTGATAATATTGTCAAAGTTTATGTGGCAGAGTCTCTTGTGCCATAACTAGCTATTGTCTTTTTTGGAAATAAGACAGATTTTGCTTGATTCTCCTTTGACTGAAGCTATGAGACAAGCTCCTTCCATTGAATCAAGGTAGAACAGATTATGTTTGCTTTGTCTACCAGTTGCAACATGGGTTCCAGTCTAATTCTTGTTTATACAGGAACCTTGTCCGAATTCCAATAGGAATCTTTTGTTATTCAGTTGTGCAACACTCATTAAATTGTTCTTGAGTCCTTCAACTTGGTACACATCTTCACAGACAACATTGTTGCAGAGTGCAATAGAACCTTTACCTTTGATGGCACAAGGAGCATTATTTCCAAAGGTAACTGATCTGTTGTCATTGAGCTCCAAGCTGATGAACTTGTTCTTATCACTGGTCATGTGGTGAGTGCATCCGCTATCAATGATCCAATCATCATACTGACGAGATCTTGAGATAAGTGCTATTTCACTTACCACTAGGCTCTCCTCATTTATTGCAACAAATGCAATTTCTGGATCCTCAGAGTCTTAAGA
Source organism: Chamaecyparis obtusa (assembly GCA_027943335.1). Lineage (NCBI taxonomy): Eukaryota > Viridiplantae > Streptophyta > Pinopsida > Cupressales > Cupressaceae > Chamaecyparis > Chamaecyparis obtusa. The sequence goes on from BSBK01004590.1 coordinate 501,722, forward strand.
TTCATTGTCCGTGACTCCTTCAAGATAGCACTCCTTTTCTTTACTCCTGAACCGGTCTCTCTTATCTTTATTATCATTATCAGGACATCTTGCAACAATATGTCCTATCTTGTTGCAAGAGAAGCATTTCAGAGGAAGCTTTCCTTTGTACTTCCCTTTCCCTCTGTGGAATCTCCTAGTGATGACTTCTTTGAACTCATCTTGGTCGATCTCTTCTGAGAGTAGATTCTCAACAAGATTACCAATCTTATTGGTAGAGCAATTACCGGTTTCTCTTCCCCTTTTGGTGGAAGAGATATTGATAGAAGACTTAAATGCTGCTTCTTGAATGGGTAAGCTATTATCAAAATTATTTTATACAAAAGCAGCCAACTTACGGATTAGGGAGTGTAGGGTGACTTCATCTTTGGTCACCAATCTGAGCTGTTGAATAGCAGAGATCTTAATGGCATACTGAGGTCTGAGAGTTCTGAGTATTTTGCTAACCACCTCGTCTTCACTGAGCTTTTCTCCAGCGCTTTTGATGGAGTTGATCACTTCTTTGATCTGGTTGTTGTTTTGCTCAATGTCGTCTCTTTCATTCATCCTCATGTCATCATACGTTCCTCTGAGACTTTCAAACTTGGCTCTTTGAACGTTTGGGTCTCCTCCATATACCAATTGCAACTTGGTCCACATCTTGTAGGCAGATTCCAGATGTTCTATCTCAGCATAGACATGATCAGGTAGTGTGCTGGCTATCATATCCATAGCAGCTGTGTGCTCAGACTTGATCTTCTGTTCATTAGGTTTTAGGGTACCAGAAGGTTCAGTGTAATCAGTGGTTACATGATTGCGGTATTGATCTCCGGTGGTCTTTATATATAGCTTCATTCTGCTGCACCACAAAGTAAAGTTTTCTTTTGAAAACTTTGATCCTTCCTTTCTCCTCATCTTGACTTTTTCTTTATGGAGTTACGCAGTAAAGAAAGTAAGACTTGGCTCTGATACCAATTGACAGTCCCAACCAGTGCTGAGAGGGGAGGGGTGAATCAACACCTCTAAAACTTTTCTCTTTAAATCTAGTGAAGTATACTTATAATTGTAAGCCAAAACAGATTCAAGCATATAATAACAGCAAGCAAACAATCACACAGTGACACCAGATTTATCACATGGAAACCCGATTAGGGTGAAAACCACAGTGTGAGGAGACCTCACAAATTCTGTACTTTTCTGGAGTGCGCCCTGTTAGGAGCCTTCTCGGTTAAAGGATTACAACACACTGTTAGATGCAACCCGGTTAAGGGAATTATTACAATAAGGCCAGTTAGTGCCTGCCTGGTTAGAGGACTTAGAACACCTTGAAAGATGTCACCTAGTTAAGGGATTTGATTAAAGGGACCTGTTAGAGTCCACCCAAATACTAGGATTTAACTATTGTTGTTGTTAGAAAACAATAGAAAGATTGACCTTTTAGAAGTGGCTTTGCATAGCTTGATAAGATCTTTGTTTGTGCTCAACTGAGAAGCATCGCCGATTGCCGCAGGTGCGTTCTCCTCTACTGTTGTGCTTCTCTGCACACTCTTCTTTCTCTCTCTTCTTCTCACTTCTTTTCACCCTAGCTTCTTCAGCACACAGGTTCACTCTTTTACTTGGCAGAATGAAGGCAACCTCTATTCTCAACAGGTAGAAGAATATATAGAGTTCTTGCCCTAATTGTGCCTCTCATGCATGACCTAATTATAGATCCCTTTCGGATACATCACTCAATGGAGTACCAGTTTACAGAGGAAACATTTGATGCATGCTTTTGCTTTATCTGCTTTACAAAGAAAGCAATAGATGCGTGTCAAGCACCTTTCCTTCACAAGAGATAACTCTTCGTTTTAAAGCCACAGATTTCGGCTTTAAAACCTCCAGACGCGCCTCAAGCCGATCACCATGTTAACTCAAAGTCTTTCGGATATAGTGTAGGATATCCCGGTCAAAGAGTTGGTTGAAACAGATAGTTGACTATGACTTTCTCGGTTCATACCGGAGTCATTACTAAATCGGTTGAGATCCTCATGTTGTGAACAGGTAAGAGTCTTCGACCCCTCATTGTCCTTTCCTTTGCTTACCAGTCGCACATTCCTTCGTTGTGTTGTTGACACCGGTTTGTACCTTTACTTCCTATGTGCTTGTCTACACCGGCTGTATCCTGGTCCTGGGTTGACGGTTGAATCCTCCTGTCCTTGACTGTATACATTACCCGGTTGTTGATGCTTTTTGTAGTGACCGGTTGCTCTTGATTACAGTCTTTTTTTTCTTGCATGTTGTCACCGGATGCCAAACCAGCCTTTTTTCATACAGATCTCCTTAGATCTTTAGACTTTAGAGAGATGACAAATCTCTATCCTCTTTTGCCAATCAATGACAATACTTGTACCGATAGCAGGCTTACCGGTTACCATCGATTAATGCCAACAAGTTGACTCTAACAACGAGCAAATTTTGGAAATCAGCGTTATCAAGGATAAACAGGCAGAATTGGATAACAAACAGGCCTCTTTGATCACGAAAACCAAACAACAATTGAAATCTTGGGCTTCTATTGCAACAACACCTATCCTGCTCCCTTTTCTGGCGTTGAGAAACTTATTTAAGATAAGCTTGCAGACGAGTGTGTTAGACGGGCCCGTGAGCTCAACTTGCGTGTTCGCAGTCTTTCGCTCTCTTCTTTTGCTGATCTCATAGCTGTAGGTTACTCCTTCCTCAGTGATTAGCTCAGCATCTTCGATATTACTATAGACAGAGCCAGGGTTAGCCACGATGACACTCTTTTCCTCCGTTTCCTTTCCATGGGAGACGAACTCCGAGTTCTTAGGGCGAGGAGGAAGCTTTTTCCTCTTCGTAGTAAGATTTATTTGGATGAGGATCTCACTAAATCTCAAGTCGCAAAACTGAAACATTCTAGAAGACTTTTGTTGGTGGCTAGATGGAATGGGAAGTGGACTGTTATCAAAAACCTCAGAGCTGTTATTTGCGAGTCTCCTCCTCCGGGGTGGGAACCTAGGCCGACTTTTAAAGCCAATTGACTCTCCAAGCGACAGTTGGGCAAGAGAGAATGTCACAACTGTTCTCTACTTGTCAACTGCTGGAACGATAATGGTAGTTTTTTGTTTTTACCAGGTCTCTTTTAGGATGCTGTTGGTTTTGCTGACGTTCTGGCTGTTACAGAGACTCGCAAGATTCCTATCCATCTTGTCCCTGGCCTTCTTGGGTATCAGTGGCTTTCCTTCTTTTAGGATGAGGTTAGATCCTCTGGTGGGGTCCGGGGCTTTGGTGGGGTCGCTTGTCTTGTTAGTGATCATCTCTTTAGTTCTAGTTCTGTTGTTCATGCTGATAGTTCTACCAGATTCATGTGGATTCCTATTGGTCGTACCACGTCACATCACAAAGATATCTATATTGCGGCGTGCTGCTTTCCATTGGCTTCCTTGTCTTGTGTTGTCCATAGCACTGAGTGCGGTGATCCTTACAAGGACCTTCTTGAGCACATTATCAGGTTCTCGGCCATGGGTGACATCATTATTCTTTGAGACTTCAACGTGCGGACCAGAGACCTTCAGACTCCCGTTCATGATCGTGGTGCTGACTCTGATTGTACTTCCGAGACTGATCTGCTTACTCTGGGTTTGCAACGTTAATTTGATGATTGCAGGGGCCCCCTCACGAGATATGTTCGCCACCTTCTCCAACTCTATGAGTCCTTGAACCTTGTGATCCTGAATGGGCTCCCCTGTTTCCCTGATTTTGGATCCTTTACCCGTTGGCCTCACGGTGGTGGTTCGAGTGTCGTGGACTATGCTCTATCCTATGTCGCCTTCATCCCCTTCATCCACCTTTTCACTATCTCTCGCCTCCCCTTGGCCGACCACGCCCTCCTCGGTCTTTCCATCAGAGTCTCACTGCTCCCCTTGTCCACCCCTTCTCCCCCGCTTCCCATGCCGACCTCACACACACCTACTTCAGTTTCTCTGAGTGTGACCAGGGTCTCTTTGTTTTTCACCTCAGTTGACTCCTCTTGCTAGCCTCCTTTACTGAGTCCGGAGATGCCTCCTCCATGTTCGACATACTTGCGACCACTCTTTGGGAGTCTGCACTCCTCTCCATTCCCCACCGTACCACACCTTTATCTCACAGCCCCAAGCACAAGAACACTTGTCCTATGAACCAGTGGTTTGATGAGGACTGCAAGACCTTCCACCGCTCTGTTCGTTCTGCCTTCTCTGCTCATTCCCACTCCTTCACCCAGCCGAGCTTCTCTTACCGCCATTTCCTCCGCTACAAGAAACGCGCCTTTGACACGATGCAGTGTCAATCTCTCTGTGCTTCTCTCCTGCGATCCCCCAAGCTCTTTACGGGCACTTTGTTCCCCTGCCATCCTCCTCCTTCCACCCTAGATTTCTGCTCACTGATATCCCACACTTCCATTGTCTATGACATCCTCGATCAGCCCTCTTTCCACCTCACTCTATTGCCCTCTTGCCATCTCTTCACATTCTCCAACACCTGCGAGGCGGTTAGATTGATGAGCATCAACAGGACAACAGATGAGGAAGGGTTCCAAGCGGAACTCTTCAAACTTGGTATCGGTGTGCTGGGTTCTTTTCTCTCTGTGCTCCTCAACAGAGTGGTTTGCACTGGTTTTCCTCACTCATGGTCTCGACACATCATATACCCGATCCATAAGACTGATGCAATCTCGGATCCCGAGAACTACAAAAGCATCATGGTTGGGCACACTTTTGCCAAACTCTATGCTACAGTACTGAACACTATTCTATCCAAAGAGTTTGACCGTCGCGACTGCCGTGCGAAGGGGCAAGCGGGTCTTCGAACTGATTTTTAGACCATGGATCACATTTTGACACTACGGACCATGATTGAGGAGGCCCTGTACTGCTCGGCGAAGGTTTATTGTTGCTTTGTGGATTTTTGCAAGGCTTTTCACTATGTTCCTCGAGTGGCCCTTTTCAAGAGACTCAGAGACATTGGGATTCCCGAGACTCTCTTGACTACTATTATGAGGCTTTACGAGTGTGTGGTGGGCAGATTTAGGACTCCACAGGGTTTCTTCGAGCCGATCCAGAGTACCATTGGGGTGAAGCAGGGCTGCCCTCTCTATCCTACGCTTTTTGGCATTTACATTGATGAGCTCAAGGCTTTCTTCTAGGATTTCTTGCTCCTCGACGACGATTGCTATTTGCATCAGGTCCTGATCTCCATTCTTTTATTTGTTGATGATGTGGTCCTCCTGGCCTCCTCCCTCGAGGGCTTATAGAGACTCCTTGATGGTTTGGCTTCCTTCTGTGATCTTTGGCAACTGGTTCTGAACCTGGGCAAGACTCGGGTGACAGTCTTCAATTATTTGAAGACTTATCATTTTCACTTCTACTTTTAGGGCTCAGAGTTCGAGATCTCATCCTCCTACACTTACCTTGGGGTTAAGTTTTCTGGACCTCGTTTTAGTTTGAGATCTTTTATGCAGCCCTGTGTAAACAAGGGGTTGGGCTCCTTGGCTCTGCTTGAGAGACAATGCTTCAGATATCACTTTCAGGACATCAGGTCCAAGTTGTCCCTCCTTTTAGTCAGGCCGATTGTGCTATATGACTCTGTTGTGTGGGGGCCCTCTCTCCTTGAGTCGGATTGGAATTATGTTGAGAGAGTTTAGATCCCCCTCCTTCGACGCCTCATCAGATGTCATCGTTCTACTCCTTATAGCGTTATCCTTGTTGAGTTTGGTGCACATCCTTTTAGACTTGCGACCATTTTTGATCTGATCTGGTTCCTTCATTGTCTCTAGGGATTTGTTGATTCTGCTATCGGTCGGTAGAGATATCCTTACCTTTCTTACTGCTCTTCTTTGGGCTTGGTGAGTGCTAATCCCTTTGGTAGAGCCCGTTGTTGGTACGCTCAGGCTGCTGCCTTGCTGGGTTTCGTGGGGATCTCGATTGATCATCTACTGCCCTTTCAATTCTCCCTAGATGTTCTCGCCCACCTCCTCCCCTCTCAGCAGGAGCTCAATGGCCACGTTAGACTTGACATCTACAAACAGTATATCATTACGACCTAGTGCAACCCTCCTAGAGGGCTTCGTCCCAGGATGGCCTTCTATGCCGAGCACTATATGGAGATTCTGGATGGGGTCATTGTGCGTCCCTCATACTTGGTCCACCGATGGAGTTACACTCTCCGTATTTGTTTGGGGTCTTTCAAAGTCTTCTCTCACCGGCTCCGCATCTAGACAGATCACCACATTGATAGGGCTGACCGGATCTGCCGCCTATGGACCTTGTTGGAGACAGAGTCTGAGACACATTTCATTTTCTGATGTCCCATTTACTATGAGATCAGGGGGAGATTTCACTGCTTGTTCAGAGAGTGTAGTTCCCTTGCCTCCTTTAGATACATCGATCAATAGTGCCTTGCTCTTTATCTTCAGGAGACCACACGGCTTCGGGATTCCACCCTCTAGCTTTTGTTCCCGTCTAGCTAGAGATCTAATCAACTTATCACATCCTTTTTTACTTCGATGTCTAGCCCATAGCACGAAGCGCCCTCTCGGTCCTCTTTGCTTTGGACACACCAGGTTTGTGAGACCTCGTAGAGATCGTAGAAATCACACTTGGCAACAACACTCCACCTCCAGAGCTATTTAGAGACGGTCTGGGGCTCCTTCTTGTCTCGGACCATATCCTTCGGTGCTTGATTACTTCTCGCCCGGAAAGAGCCTCTAGGCGCTCTTCTCGGCTCTTCTGTTTTCTGCGTTCTTATTGTTGTTCTTTCCCCGAACACCGTTTGGTGCTCCTGCTATTGGCTGTTTACTTTGTATGCTTTCAGTCTCTTAGACCCTTTTGGTGGTCTCTTGTTGGACATTAATAATTTATCTTATCTTATCTTCACGAGGATAATAGAGTTAAGAGACCAACTTTCCACCATTGGTCACACTATTGATAGCAAGGAGTTAACCATGCTAGCTCTCAATGGACTCTCAACATCTTGGGAAGCATTCATTCAAGGGATAAGTGCTCAATCTTAGCTTCTTAAGTTTGATTGTTTAAAAACTGATTGCATTCAAGAAGAATCAAGGCTGATCACAAGAGGGATTGGTCAAAACTCCACTAATGAAAATATTCAATTTCTTAATTCTTATTTTCACAATAAGGGTAAGAAGGGAAACTTCAAAAGGAAGAAAGGAAAAGACTCTAATGGAAAACGCTCATCCAAGAGGAGGGACATGTCTAAAGTACAATGTTTTAGATGTGACAAATATGGTCACCTTGCGATGAAGTGTCCGGAGAGGCCTAAACCTCAAGCCCCCATTGCTAAAGTTAGTAAGGCGAGCTCGGTTAAGGACTTTGAAAGACTTGTATTTTATTCAGCCCTATCGAGTCATGTGTCTACTAGCCTTAATACTTGGGTCATAGATAGTGGGGCATCTTGTCGCATCACAGGATTTAGAGAACACCTAGATAGCTTGGTGGAAAATTCCTACGAGGAAGTTACCATTGGAGATGATTCTAACTACCCTATGAAAGGAATCAAAATTTGTACTATACAATTAAAATCAGGCATCTCTCTATGGTGCTATAATTCTTCCCTCTCTGTGGTGCTATAATTCTTCTCCGCCTTCGATAGGAGTCTTCTCGCAAAGTAAATAGGGTGATCCAACCCATGATTTCATGTTTGTGATAGGGTTGCCCTGATGGTGAAGTTTGATGCATCCACATGGACATGAAATTCCTTGTCCCAGTTAGGGTACGCAAGGATAGGCGCTCCCACTAGCTTTGACTTGAGCTCCTCGAATGCCTTCTCTTGCTCTGCTTCCAATGTGTAGGGATCTCCCTTCCGGGTTAGGCTGTCTAGTGGGTAGGATACTTGGGAAAAGTTCTTAATGAATCTCCTATAGTACCCAATGTGCCCCAAGAATGATTTCACCCCAGTCACATCCATAGGAGGTTCCATCTCTAGAATTACCCACACCTTGTCTGGATCTGTCTTCAATCCGGCTTTGCATACGATGTGTCCCAATAGTTTCCCCTAAGGCACCATAAATCTGCACTTTTTAGGATTGAGTGCCAATCTAGCCCATTGGCACCTCTCCATACATTCCCGGATGGCTACCATGTGCGTGTCTTTGACATTGAAAATGGACCAATCATTGAGGAAAGATTTGAAGATCCCAACATACATCTTGTCGAAGATATGTAGGATGATCCATTGGAACATTGTCAAAGCATTATAGAGCCCGAAGGGCATTCGATTGTACGTGTACACTCTGTCTTCCACCACAAGAGTTGTTTTAAGTTTATCTTCTTCTGTGATGGATATCTAGCTGTAACCAGAAAATCCATCCATGAATGAATAAATCTCATGTCTTGCAACTTTCTCTACAATACTATCCGTAAAAGGTATTGGGAACAGATCATTGATAGTGACTTCATTCAAACACGTGAAGTCCACACATTTTGATTTGATTGGCATCCTTAAACGAAATCATGATTGGAGACACCCACTCACTCGTCTGCACTCTAGATATGATGTCTGCATCAAGCATCCTTTCAATTTCTTCATTTACTTGTTTCGCGTAGTTTTTATTCATCTTGTAAGGATGCTTCTGTACGGGTACGACTCCCTGTATTAGTGGAATCAGATGGACACATAGTTCTGTGGACACCTCTTTTAAATCTGTATAGGTCCAAGCGAATACATCTTTGTATTCCATAAAAAAATTAAATGTGGCTGCTTTCAGAACGGGGTTCCAGTCATCACCTACAAAAATATTCTTCGGATTGGCTTCGTCCCCCAAGTTCATAACCTTCACTGAAGGCTCTTCATACTTTATTGGTTTTTCCTTGTCAAATCAGTGTGCAAGGGTTTCCATTATCCGAACCTTTCCTTCTTTATATTCTCTGTACTGTGAAGGGAATGTCGGCTTTTCCTCCCCTTTGTCCACCTGTAACATGTTGCAGTGGAACAGTTCATAATCTTCCATTTGCCAATGGAAGAGTCCATTCAGCGAGTCCAGATCATTGTCGGAACATCCCTCTATTTCCAAAACTCCTTGTTTGGCTCCACATTCGTCACTTCCCTTCGTCCATTTCTTCTTCAGCTTCGGACTCAGACGATGACGCAATGTTCTCACTCACTATCTGTGTGCGTAGTTCGATTGTGAATTTTCGACCATTTTTTCCATTAAGAGAGTGTTCCTCTTCCAGTCGTGGTTTACCTTCGCCTGCACCAACCAACCTCTTCCAAGGATAGCATTGTATCCTTTTATTTTTAGTGGTATCACCACTAAATCCAAGACGAAGGGTTGTGTTCCAATTATTATCTGCTATGCCATTAGGGTCCTGATGGGTTTGATGCCATGCTGATCGACACCTACGAGTTGGCACGTTCGTGGCCACAACTTCAATACTCATGGCGGTACTAGTATCCTTTGCTTGTCTACCCTTGGCTTCTTCTCTCTCCCTCCTTCGGGCCTCCCTTGCCTCCGTACATGGAGTTAAGACTAGGTTTCCAAGTAAACTTCTAGTTTCTTCGATGGAAGCCTCCCAATTCCGTTCTTCAACAACCTCACCCTCGACCTCTTTTGATCGTCCTTTCGCGATCCTGCTGAATCTTTGCCTTCTTTCTGCTTGTTGCTGCAATAGTACAACTCTCCTAATAGCCTCCCACTCCTCTACTTTCTTTTTCGTATTCCTATTCTTATTCAATTGGTTTGGCATAAATGTTTCACTTATTTATCCACAAGAAAGTAACAACACATGATAAAATTTAAAGAACACTTTTTATTTACTTAAATTTTTTTTTCCATACTTCATGTCACTTAGGACATAGTCATAACAACGTGTTCTATTTATTCATTCTGCCCTCCTATGGTTTATTTCATGTTCCCCTTACGACGGGATTCATCCCGTTTTGCTTTCTCCCTCTAGCGATAATAGTCACTCAAAATTTGTCGCCATCTGGTTTCATGGTGCACCTCCTCACGCTGGCTCTGAAGGGCAAGGAAGGTTTGCGTGAATAACCCGGGAAGATGAGACAGCAATTGGTCTACTACGCGATTCACGCAAAGGATATCCCACATTGCACCCTTTGGTACGTCTTCTCTTTCAGCTTCCCTTCGAATGTGCATCTTGATGGATGCCTGTAACAGTGAGATGAAGTCGGTAGTTAATGCACATTCCCCTTCGAAGAGTTCCTTGTTCTTGTCTCCTCTACTTGGCTACTTTCTATTGGCTGACCCATTGTTTTCCTTCCGCCATTCATGCTTTGTTACTATTTCCCAGAATCCTTTGAGGGCAACGACGCCAAATGTTTACCACCTACGGTAAACTAGGTCTAATACATACTACTATAGGATAAGAGAACAAGTAACAATTGCAATAAGGTACTAGAGAACTGCCATATATTTCATTAATGTAGCATAACATCCTATCATACCAATTCTGTCTGTGTCCCATCCTTTTCCTGCGAGAGGATACATATACCACCCAAAGGGGTGCAACTGAACCATCACGACATAACAGATTGCCCTTCGGTTATTGACAACTTCCTAACAACATGTTTAACTATTACCGAGAGATAATACAATTTTATGGACAACAAATAATACATTCAGACAGGGAATACGTTTGCGAGAAGACTTAAGGAAAGTGGTCTTATTGAGGGAGCTTCCTTCCCATTCTCAATAAAAAGTTACAAACTTGTTGTTGCTTGTGTCAACAATTAGTATCCTAAGACAAGAGAGATAGGTTCATTGAATGCAGAAGTTCTTAGCAAGCTCACGGGTAGCAGCATATTTTCTGTGTTTTTGTCATTTTGTAGTTGGAACTTGCAGCCTGTGGGCATTTTGTTGTATTTTGAAAATTTTATATAATATCTATTATATGTACATTAACAATGAATTATGAAAGCAATTAAATCTTGTTAGTTTGCTCAACTCTCATGAGAACTCTCAATTCAACTCTTATGAATTAAGGATCTATAATGTACATGATGAATGCTTTATCAATGTCATCACATGAATAATTTAAATTTCCCTTTTTTTAATTACCATTATGTTTGCTGTTCCCTGCTGCCTCCAAAATTGGCCTCTAAAAAAGCTGTCCACGAAATGTATACCCCTATCCCCTTGCCATCCTGGTCTTGACAACTTGGTGTAACATTTATCATCTCTTTTGCTTTCATAAGGTAGTTTCTTTTACAAATTCGAAGAAAGCTTTTACCTTATACAGTATTCCATTTTGTGTTGCACACAAAACTGTAAATTAAAACACTAAAGTTAAAAATTGTATACCTTTATCTGACCACATTAAATTAGATTAGACAAATGAATATGCATTACTGATGTTTGCCAAGCAAACATGAGAAATAAAGTAGCATATTATTATAACAGATAGTTGATTGACCTTTCCTCTTGTGCACGAGTGTTTTTGATGCTCAAGGAATGATTGTTGTATATAAATATATCTTTTCGGCCTTGGTGTATTTATTACCTGTGTGAACAGCATTTTGATATAGGTAAAAACTCAGTTAGAATAATGGACTGGCTGTCCATTTATATGGAATTACTCCCTTGTTGAGGCTTTGTAAGTTGTTCTGCATTCAAAGTCACATGGTTATGGCCCAAGTCACATGCACGCTAGTTCATATAAAACTGGTAGTATAAGCCTGTGGTGTGCATATTGGAAGATGCTGTCCATAGGAGGCGTTGTTGAACAGATTACTTTTCCTTACTAGAGCTCGTAACATTTCCATTTTTTTTGGAAAGAGGTGAACTGAAGAGCACCATTGGATCCTTGGTAGAGAAAAATTGCCTTCTTTGTTATTGTGTTTTAAGTTTGCAGAATCTGCCAGCAAAAATCAAATATATTGCAACCCTAATATGAGCATACATCTTAATATGCATCTCAACTCTCAAGTCTCAACAATTTGTGTTAAACATACATTATTTATGAAGAAACAAAAGAACGCCAAAGGTATTTCAGGGGATCTTTATTCATGTTGTTAAAGGAAGTGGAGACCTCTGAATCCTATGCCACTGTCAGAAGGAATTTGCTCCCATCTTATTCCATTGCCTTCTATGTTAGGTGAATCTTGGTCGATGCCATTGTTGAAAATCCTTACATCATGGTTTAGGGCTTACGTTTTTGGCATAGTTTTTCCATTGTGTAAAATTCCCTTGTGTTTCATTGTATTTATACCTATGCTAATCTCACAAATTTTTCAGTATTGCTTTCTAGAGTTGTATTAGGAGCTTTCAGTGTTCATTGCCCGTTGCATGTTTGGTAACATTATATGCTATCTTTGTGAGCTTTGATATTTTAATTAAAAAAAGACTGTTGTTTTGTTGAAATTTGTCTTCTTTTAATATGATGTGTTTATATTCTGGTTACTGTTTCCGACTATTGATGGAATGATTGCAAATGTATACTTGCACACATGCACTACCTATTCAATTATTAGTTCTTAGGAGAGATTGATTTGTACAGCCCTGGCATTAGTTTTTCTCATGGATACTGCATAGAAGTACAATTACCTGCACCATTCAGTCATTGAGTTCATCACATTATAAATTAATACAGACATCTGACATTAGTCATGTTGAAAGTTTTTATAAGTTGATAAATTTTATAAAAAGTTGTTATGCTTTATGAGATGCAAATTAGCTGAGGTTGATATTCACAAATCATCTGTTGCATTTTTATTCTGATAGTGTAAGTGAGCACAGATGGAAATATGTAATCTGATTAAATTTATAAAATGAGATACAAGCCACACAACTCAATGAATTGCATTCTTGTTAAAAATGAAAAATAAGAAGCAAATCAAGAGATGTGTATGTTCCTGTTTATCTTCTCTTCACCTTAATTGTCATTTTCTCTCATTTTGGTTAAGATACAACAATGATTCTTCCATCTTTTCTTAGTTGTTTTGTTTAGCCATTTTTCATGAAATGAATAGTTAAAGCTAGACTTTACATTACTTTGGTATGAGGGTTGTTTCAAGCACTTCTTTGTTTTGCTTTCAAAGATGGCTATACTTGTGCTTGTAACCTGTGGACATAAATATAATTTCTCTCTTTTAAACTTCTTGGTTCAGATTGCAAAAATGCTCGGCATCTTAGATCCTGCTTTGATGCACAATCTGGCAAATTATATCGTGAGGTTAGTACATGATAATTGTTCTTTCATAAATACTTTGATAATGATATAGTGAGTTTTTCTTAAATCATAATTCTCTAAAGCATATTTGTATGCAACATTCTTAATCATGCATTTAAAGAATTGTTGAAGCCTACACTTTGTTGAAATCATTGATTTATTTTCTTGATAAATATCAGATGGAGAACAAGAATATGATATCTAAAACCTTGTTAACATGAGCTTGTTTTTAGCATGTGCCCTTCCTAATTTGCCCTAAAGTCAATATTGCAACAAATTAGGGTCAGGGCTACACTTTACCGAATAAAGCTTTCCTCAATAATACGATCTTAGATTTAGAGCTTGCAATCACCACATGAAAGACAGGCAATAGACATATATTTATATATAATTGTAATGTCCCCCACTTAGCCAGTCTGGATATATGTTGTCGTTAGCCCGTTCTTTCATGGTCCCGAGGGCTAACCAGGACTTCAAAAGGGATCCTGAGGTTATTTGGCCTAGTCAAATTTAATTACAGGCCAAATGGAGTTCGTTTGTTGGGTTTTGGGGAGGATTTACTATTTTTAGTAAGCCAATAGGGGATGCAGTGCCTTGAATTTTTAGTGACAGGATGTGATGCGTGTTGTTGAGCTCTTTCTGATGAGCTATCATATGTGGGATTCCGAGTTTATTTGGTATATTATTTTAATGTTTGAAGTTATAACGATAAAGTGACTATTTAAATTAAATATTATAATGTTTCATAAAGTCAGTTTATAAAAATCAAGTTCCCCCCTTTAAAGGACATACATGGGCATTCGTAAAGGGAAAAAAGTAATATTAAAACACATGTATTATCCCACATTGGCAAGACGGAAGCGTAGAACTAGTGAGGAAGGATTAAAAAGAGAGAGGATAGCTCTCATTTGGCATGCTTGGAGATTGAATGAAATTGGGGAAACTGTGGAGATTATTTCTCTTCGGGCTTGGAGGACGCAAACCCTCTACGCTTTCAATCTTGACACCATTGAAAGATATGGTCTTGAGATTTTATATTGTAGCTGCAAGATCCTGTAGCAGCGACACTGTAGCAGCGCGGTACTATAGCAAGTTCCTGTAGCAACGACACTGTAGCAGCGCGATACTGTAGCAAGTTCCTGTAGCAGCGACACTGTAGCAGTGCGGTACTGTAGCAAGTTCCTGTAGCAGCGACACTGTAGCAGCGTGGAACTGTAGCAAGTTCTTGTAGCAGCACGGTACTGTAGCAAGTTCCTGTAGCAGTCCGAATCACTGTAGCTGCGGGTTACTGTAGCAATTTCAAAATTATTAACGTGTTGTAGCCGCAAATGGGTATGGACTACCATTGAACTCTATAGTGATATAATGTGTTGGATTTTAATGAGAAGATATGATTGGCTATGGTAGTTGTAATTTCTGATTATCTGAAACAAGAAATAAATAAATGATCATTGTTATTAGCTGCATATGGTTTCATGTTGCCTTCTATTGATATCTCATACGACATACAACAATCTTGAGGACTCTTAAACAACATCAATCTGGAAAAAACATAAGAAGGATAGTTGCAGGCCAACTGTTTGACAAAATTACAGGGAGAAACAAACTCTAGAATTACAGAACTAGGCAGCCTATTACAATAATCAATCATTAGGGTTAGTCAAGCTGCATTATAATCATAGAGTATAAACACATTAGGGGGAAGAGGCATGATGGGTCCACCCAAAGCCTTTTTTACACCAAGCCTTTTCTACAACAGCCCTCCTTGGTGGCTTGTACCTGCTTCCCCTGATCATGTCCCATCTCCCTATAGACAATTGCCATCTTGTGGAGTCAGGTAGATGTTGTAAGGGGTTGCAATGGTCCTAGTAGGATGGTTTTCTTACGAACCCCTTGCCACCCTTCTCTTACACCTCGAACCCTCTCTTTCGCAAGGTGGGTTTCTGATAGTGTGCATAACTATTCTCTATTGCCATCTTGTGGACTCACACGGAGGTTGCTAGGGGTTACTTGGCTTTGTAAGTGCTCTCTTTGTTCTAGGCCACAAAGATCCTACTAGGAAAGCCTTCTTACGAGCCCCTTCCCACCCTTCTCTTACACCTCAGTCCCTTCCTACGAGATGGGTTGTAGACAATCAAGCACATCCTATATTCTACTAAGCATTCATTTAAGCATCATCTACTATTCCTATGCACATAGATATAGTTATACCACAATTACTTGTAAGATGGATGCTGAAGAGAATTTCCTGAATGTAAATGCTGATCAATCTCTAGGAATTAATCTTAGTCCTTTTGTGTGCTCTTCGTGCTGATTGGTTAGCTAATCCTTGATGATTATGATTTCTGATGCAAGGAACTGCTGAATGTATTAATTGTTGGATGATCTGCTCATACTTTATACTCTGATCTTCCCTTTAATGAGTACTGATTGCTGATTGAGTACTGATTATTTATTCCTTGATTCACAGCACAATGTATCCCTTTCAATACTTGGAACGAATCCTCCTTTATGCTTTATTGATGGAAGGGTCACCACCTTTCATAAGGATGGACTCACCATTTTTCATTGTTGCCTTGGAGAATAATATATTATTCCCCAAATTGATCTACCTTGGATATCCTCAAATGAAACCATCTCCCCTTTATATCTACCAATGTGGGGAAGAGTCACACCCCGTCATCATGTCTGCCCATTTGCAATGGTCACAACCTTTCACAATAACCACCCTTCAAAAAGAGTCACAACCCTTCATAATTATCTCTCTTTTGTAGAGTCACAACCCTTCGTAGCTGTCCCACTTTGGAAGAGTCACAACCCTTTCGAAGAGATAATTACAATCCTTTGAAAGAGTTACAACCGTTCATCATTACTACCCATTGAAAGAGTCACTTCCTTATTTTCTTCACATTCCTTTATTCTTCCATTAGTCCTTCAATTCGTATCCTCTCCTCTTTTGCAAAACCTTCAACAAGTTTTGTGCCTTATGAACCATTAATTGTAGAGCCCCTTTATCTCACCAATGGATAAGTTGGAGAGATTTTCCATAACAGGTCAGATTGTTATATTGCTATTAGGATTCAACTGTGTAGTTTTTGAGTCAAACTCATTGACCTATGCTTCATGACTAGTGGTTCATAGGAACCCATCTCTCATGAGAATGAATGGAACACTTAGCACTCGTTGCATCCAGGTGATGCTCACATAGGTGATGTGTTGGGCCTTTCTAGGGAGGTCACCCATCCCATTACTACTCCAACTCAAGCTCGCTTAACCATGGAGTTTTCTCCAAGGTTAAGTTCACTTAGCTTGCAACCCCGTTTGCAACTCCATGATGCACTTAGCTTGCAGCCCATTTGCAACCCCATTTGCAACTCCATGAAGCCTTCGTACGATCAAAGAGATTGAATGTCACTGTACTTGTAATGTCCCCATTTTTAATAAATTATTCTTTATTAATTATTGGTCCCAGAATTTAAATAATATTATAAAAGGACCTTTAATTAATAAAAGGAGGGCCCATTTTTATTATTATTATCCGTAGGTGTTTGCCGTGTCAGCATTCTTTTGTAAACCCTTGGGAGTTTCTCCGAAGGGGTATTTATGATCGGCGTGTAGGATGTATTTTTCATGTTGAGTTTTGATATTTGATTTGTATTTGCGAATTCCTGTTGGGATTCTGCTGTTCGCCATTTCGGAGGTGAAAGATCCTCCCTATTTGGTTTGTATGCAATTTCGGTGGGATTCAACCCTCACCCTACTTTGCTTGTTCCGCTTGTATCGGATTTGGCAAATCCGAGGCACCATCAATAAATTCAATAAGATTTTTCTGGCAAAACATATTTGGATTGCGAGTTGTTCTGTGTCTGTGAAGATCATATTTAATCATCCGCAAGGAAGAAGGGACGTCATACAAACATTTGAGAGACCTCACGGAACATGTGCATCCTTCAGTCAATCCATTCGGCATTCTTCCCCATTCCATACGACCTTATCATTACCTCTCGGTACAACCATCCTTACACAACCACCGCATGACTTGCCTGCCTCCGTACGGCCTGCCTGCCTCCGTACAACCTATCTACATCCGTACGGCCTACCTACCTCCGTATGACCTTCCTGCTTCCGTAGGACCTGCATGTCTCCGTATGGCCTGCTTACCTCTATACGGCCTGTCTGCTTCCATACGGCCTGCCTGTGTCCATATGGCCTGCCTGCCTCCTTACGGCCTTCCTGCTTACGTACAGCCTTCTTGTCTCCATATGACCTGCCTGCTTCCGTATGGCCTGCCTACCTCCGTACAACCTTCCAGTTCAGTGTGCGGCCTGTCCTCCGTACGGTCCATATCAGAAACTGTAGACAAACACTAAGAGGCTTGTTTCCAGTTGAGTTGTGGTTGGGAACATTACAGTGGTATCAGAGCTGGTGATCTTGCCAGCCTGTGGGATGATTGAGAAATTTTGGGATTTGGATCACACTATGGCGCCTAGTAGTGATGGATAGTGGTGGTTGAAGGCACTACAAAGGATTAGCAAAGAGCTCAGCGAGGGTATTGATCTTCCATTAGATATATTGGAAGTATGTTTGTGTAAGGTTGACCAATTACCTTCAAGATTTATACAGAGGATCCTTTCTCCAGTTAAGGATGCCTTAAGTCAACCCAGGCTTTTGAGACACCATGACAAGGAAATGAAGTTGGCAGCTATAGCATGTCTTAGTGAGATTTTGAGAATCTGGGCTCCTAGAGAATCGTATGATGACAACACCATGATAGAGATATTGCATTTGATCGTTGACAGTTTTCAAAGTTTTGATGACTTCAGTGTTGACCCTTTTGGCAGGAGATCTACAATATTGGAGAATTGTGGAAATGTCAAAGTAAGTAACCTCCTTTTAGATTTGCAGTTGCAAGACTTGATCCATGATCTGTTTCATCGCTTCTTGGTCACAATCAAGGAATGTCATGATAGTAAGGTTTCGGTTGCTATGGAGAGCCTTATGATTTCGTGCATTGAAGAGATGGATGAAATATCCCAACCTATCATATCTATGTTGTGGGCTGTTCACAATCTAGAATGTGTTCCGTCTATGGCAGCGTGTAGATTAGTGAGTAATGTATTCTAGCATTGTGAAGAAAAACTAATATCTCATTTGCACAAGTGGGAGAAAGTTGATAAAGGTGATGCTTTACACGAGGCCCTGAGACTCAGTCTATCGTCGAGGCTGTCTTTGTTGGCGAGATTGTGTCCGTCGTCGAGGCTCTATCTACCGTCGAGGCTCTGTCTACTGTTGAGGTTGTGTTTGCCGACGAGATTGTGTCAGTTGTGGAAGCTTTGTCCATTGTGGAGGCTTTGTCTGTTGTCGAGGCCTTGTCTGTCGCTGAGGCTGTGTCCATCGCCGAGGTTGCGTCTGCTGCCAAGGCTGTGGCGGTCGTCGAAGCTCTGTCTGCCGCCGAGGCTGTGTCCGTCGTTGATGCTCTGTCCGTCGCCAAGGCTCTGTCCGTCGCCGAAGCTCTATTCGTCACCGAGGCTATGTCCGTTGCCGAGGTTGTGTCCATTGCGGAGGCCTTGTCTGTCGCCGAGGTTGTGTCCGTCGCTGAAGCTCTGTCTGTCGCCAAGGTTGTGTCCATCGCTGAAGCTCTGTCCATTGCCAAGGCTGTGTCTGCCGTCGAGGCTGTGTCCATTGCCGAGGTTGTGTCTATCACCGAGGTTGTGTCTGTCGCTGAGGCTCTGTTCGTCGTCAAAGCTCTGTCCGTCGCCGAGGCTGTGTCGGTTGTCGAGGCCTTGTCCGTCACCGAGGCTGTGTATGTCGCCGAGGCTATGTCCGTTGCCAAGGTTGTGTCCGTCGTTGAGGCTCTGTGTGTCGTCGAGGCTCTGTCTGCCACCGAGGCTGTGTCCATCGCCGACGCTCTGTTTGTCGCCGACGCTCTATTTGCCGTCGAGACTGTGTCCGTCATCGAGGCTGTGTCCATCGTTGAGACTATGTCCATCGTTGAGGCTTTGTCTGTCACCGAGGCTGTCTGTCAACAAGGCTGTGTCTATCGCCAAGGCTGTGTCTTTCGCCAAGGTTGTGTTTGTCTCTAAGACTCTATCTGACGCCAAGGCTATGTCTGTCGCCGAGGCTTTGTCCGTCGTCAAGGTTCTCTCTGTCACCGTCACCACAGAGACTCTATCCACCGCCAAGGTTGTGTTTGTCGTTGAGACTCTGTTCATCATCGAGGCCTTGTCTACTGCCGAGGCTTTGTTTGCCATCGAGATTTCTTTCAGATCAATATGCTTTTCGAACCGAGATTCCCTTCGGGTTGAGATTGCCTTCGGAACGAGATCCCTTTCGGGCCGAGATTGCCTTCGGGTCGAGATCTCCTTCGAGCAGAGATTGCCTTCGGATCGAGATTCCCTTCGGGCCGGGATTGCCTTTGGGTTGAGATCCCCTTCGAATCGAGTTTGCGTTCAAATCGAGATTCCCTTCAAGCTGAGATTGTCTTCTGGTCGAGATTCCCTTCCGGCCAAGATTGCCTTCGGGTCGAGATCCCCTTCTAGCCAAGATTGCCTTCGGATCGAGATTCCCTTTGGGCCGAGATTGCCTTCCAGACATCTAACAAAATTACTTCCCGGCAGAGATCGCCTTCAAAATGTTATAGTGTTATTGGTGTCAGCGTCCGTGTCTATGCCCATACTGGAAGAGATTTTTGAACATGAGGGTGTGAAAGATTTCATGGGTTGGCATTGTTGGGATCCTGGTGAAGGGCATGACAATATTTATATCAAAGTGACGCAGTTAAAGCTTGATGATGGTTTACTCATCCGAACTAAATCCAACTATGTGCATATGGTCCAAAAGCAGCACAGAGTTTTCAAAGGATATTACTACCAACGTCCGCACTTGGCTTGGGATTTGAGCATCGATGAGTTTGATGTTTGGTTTCATTGGGATCTTGGTGACTCTGGGCATGGCAACAATTATATCAGAGTGGACCAGTGGAAGCTTGATGAAGAGTTACCTTTCGCCCTTTCTTCCAAGTGCATGGTCATGTTGCAGCTTGAGGGTTCCAGTGGATACAGTTATTAGTGTCCGCGCTTAGTTTGGAATCCTGGAGTATTGATGATGGATTGCTTGAGGACAAGCAATTTTTGGGCGGCGAGGATTTGTAATGTCCCCATTTTTAATAAATTATTTTTTATTAATTATTTGTCCCAAAATTTAAATAATATTATAAAAGGACCTTTAATTAATAAAAGGGGGGCCCATTTTTATTATTATTGTTCGTAGATGTTTGCCGTGTCGGCATTCTTTTGTAAACCCTCGGGAGTTTCTCTGAAGGGGTATTTATGACCGGCGTGTAGGATGTATTTTTCATGTTGAGTTTTGATATTTGATTTGTATTTGCGAATTCCTGTTGGGATTCTGTTGTTCACCATTTCAGAGGTGAAAGATCCTCCCTATTTGGTTTGTATGCAGTTTCGGTGGGATTCAACCCTCACCCTACTTTGCTTGTTCTGCTTGTATCGGATCTGACAAATCCGAGGCATCATCAATAAACTCAATAAGATTTTTCTAGCAAAACATATTTGGATTGCAAGTTGTTCTGTGACTGTGAAGATCATATTTAATCATCCGCAAGGAAGAAGGGACGTCACACAAACATCCGAGAGACCTCACAGAACATGTGCATTCTTCAACCCATCCATTCGGCATTCTTCCCCATTCTGTACGACGTTATCATTACCTCTCGGTACGGCCATCCTTACACAGCCATTGCACGGCCTGCCTGCCTCCGTACAGCCCGCCTCCCTCCGTACGACCTGTATGCTTCCGTACGGCCTGCCTGTGTCCGTATGGCCTTCCTGCTTACGTACGGCCTTCTTGTCTCTGTACGGCTTGCCTGCTTCCGTACGACCTACTTGCCTTTGTACAACCTTCCAGGTTAGCGTGTGGTCTGTTCTCCGTACGGTCCATATCAGAAACTGTGGTCAAACACTAAGAGGCCTGTTTCCAGTTGAGTTGTGGTTGGGAACATTATAGTACTAGGTGCAACTTGTGCCATATGACAAGATCTAGTCAAACTGTATCGTGTAATGATGTTGTATGGTTTAGTGATGATGTATTGTGTGAGTTAGTACACAACTTGTGGAGTCGTACAAAAAGATATTTAGGTAGTATGGGATGAAGTGACATACCGACACAATGAAATTGTTGTATGGTGCTAGTTTTTTGTGTAACTAGGAAATGAAGATGAAGATGTTGTACGAAACACATAGGCCATAAATGGGGACTCACAAGCTACTATACAGGATAGAGACCAAGACATTGTACTGGAGACTGTATGAAGGTGCCCTACAAAAGAATGGCTTGGTGGAGAGGTGTGGTATGGATGCCTTAATGAAGAATGGTTTGCCAAAGAGTAGACCCCTAAATGTTGTACGAAATGTGTCGTACAGTATGTGACTCATTGAGACGGTACATTGAAGGAAGTAAATTGTTGTTGTACGAGCTGTCGAATTTGTATGGGGTGTTTTCTCCAGCCTGTGGGTGATGCGATAATGGTTACATTCTTTCTGCTTCGTACTACCAAGTGCTTGAGGAGGTAAAATCTTACCAAGGCTACCTTCCACTTTTTCTGCCAAAAACAAACATGCCCTCACCCAGAGTGGGATTCATATATTTGTCGATAGTGTTATTTAAAGAATGGCCTCTGCATAGTTTTCATTATATTTCTCATTCCATTTTCCATCTTCGTATTGTTAGATGTATCGTCCATAACTTTACATGCTTTCATCGATTTCTCTTCACCAAGAGTTTTAGATTCAAGAAAATTAGAGGTTGGCGACAGTACCACATACTCCATTTTCCAGTGGAATAGTCCATTCAAGGAACTCGTTTCATCTTCAAAACAATCTTCTAGATCGAGCACCCCTTCCTCATTTAGTTCCATGTCTTTCCTTCTTTCGTCCATTCCCTACTCTCCATCTTGTAATTTTGATTTGAAGGATGCTAACTCCTCACTCACTGCCTATCTTCTAGATTGATGACGTACTTTCTCCCTTTGCTTTTAGTCGAGAGTGTGTTCTGCTTCTGGTTGTGATTTGCCTTGGTAGCAATCAGCCAACCTCCCAAGAAGTGTGTCATATGCCTTCTTTTCCAATGGGATAACTACAAAGTCCAAGAAAATGTACCATGTGCCAATTGTTACCTTTTGTGCCATCAATGTCTCCAATGACTTAATGCCATGTTGGTTGGCACCTACCAAGTCAAAGGTTGACGGTTAGAGTGTTGGCTTCCTGATGCACTTCTAGGTTTCCTTTGGCATCACATTAGCTCTCGAGCCTTCATTAACGATGGTATTTGTTAGCTTTCTCCCTTTTATTTCCATCTCAACAACGACTGGCTTCCTTTTGATGCTCACCATCAACAACATAGGGTTAGCAGCTTGATTGGCTTCGGGTGGTGACTTCCTCGTCAGTTCCCCTTGTGGGTTACATTGGTTTTGGCTGAGTATGTCATCATCGACCGTGTTGATAAATTGCCACTCTTAGTTGTGGCATAGTTTGAAGGAGGTCTGCCATCCTGATGGGTATCATTGTTTGTAGCACCTTTTGAACTATGTTCTTCGTTGACTTTGATTGCACTGATGTATTTGCAGCTCTATTGGAAGTTATTTGTTCTTTCTCCATCACTTGTTCTACTTTTACTCTACCTTCTGAAAGTCATTCCATCTTTGTACAAGGATCTAGGTACATTGCCTTGTTTGGTTGTGCTCTTGTGATTTCTAGAATTGCCTTGACTTGTTCTTCCACATCCTATATATTAATACCTTTTTTCTGTAGACAGTTGGTGTCTTTATGGTCATTTTGTCCACACCATTTGCACAATATTTGTACATTATTTTTCTTATTTTGGCAATCTCTTGCAAAGTGTCTCCATTCGCTACATTGTTAGCATTGCATGATAAGACGTCCTTTGGAGTCGTAATGTATTTGATTCTTCCCTTCTTGTTGATTTCCATGATCGCTTGGCAATACATTCTGTGATTTCAACATAGTGGACTCTCCCTGTGTGAAGAGTACTTGTGTACTTGTCTTCAAATTATATGGACATTGCTCTATTGAATGACCCATTACCTCGAAAATTTCACAGAGCATCATTTTAGGACAATCACCTTTCGTGTGCCCTTGAATTTTTGCACTCTGTACATATTTCATTTCTTTCTTAATTGGTTACTTTCTTAGCCTTTAGTTCCTTCATCATTCTCATCATATCTTGCAATAGGGCTTGGATTGTTGTCGATTCATTATTGCTACTACCCTTGATGCTCTTCTCATCATCTGTTTTCCTCTTTCCTTGGGAGGATCTCTTGTTTTTACTCTTGATGTCCATTGCCCGATTGTAGGCATCGACATATGAGGATGGAGCTGGTTTCCCAATTTTACCAACAATTCCTTGAGCCTATGATTGTAAGCTTGTATGTTTTGATGGTCCCTTGTTTGGTGTTGCAAATTTCAGTGATAGTCTCATTGTCGTCGCGTAGTAGTTCAAACTTAGTATTAAATGCCTTCGTCAATGCATCCCAAGAGACTATGGATGAAGCGTCCAATTATGTGAACCAGTCAATGGTCGTACCCTATAGCGTTGGAAATGCTCTTAGCTAGTAGTCCTTGTCTTCTTGACCGCTTGCTACCTAGATAGTTGTGCACGTGCATGGCGTGCAGTGCCTTGTAGGGTCTTTAGATCTACTTTGGTGGTTTCTACTGATCCACTTTCGGACTTGTTGAAGGAGTCACCATCTTTCTCACTTGCTTGCTCCCTTGTGCGTCATACTTGGGTGGACTATTTTGATCGCTAGTTTTGGTGCTTTCCTTGCTCTTTCGGCCACACCCACATCCTATACAAGTCCACCTCCAGCGTCTCCAACACCTCGAGTACTTTCAAGCTCTAACTCGTTCCTGTACTCCCTTCGTCTCGTGGTCTTCAGTTTGGATCCTCCAAATTTGAGTTCCCTTGAGATGGATAGATTCTCGATGCGGTGGAATATGTTTGTTAGTTCAAGATTTCCTTTTTCCTACTCCTCATTTGATGTTGACTGTACGAAATGCCTCTAACTTGGGAATTGTCCGATTGGATTTTCTTCAAATGTTTCTCATAATCTTCTCCTTCGTTCTCTTTGTTCAACAATCCTTAATGTAAGAACCCTTCAAGGCTCTAACTGCTGAACTGACTATGCTTGTTTTTGGGTTTTATTGTTTTACATTTTTTTTGTGTTTTGAGATGGTTTGACATGAAAAGCAGTACATATGCTGAAATAAAACTTCTGAAATTTTTAAACTAAGTACTAAGGAACGACATAGAAGATTTCAATTATTCTTCTTCATTATTTCATAGAGGAAAAACTTGTTACAATCAAATGGCATACCCGGATAGTGGAAGAAGCCCTTTTATTAAGTGCTGGCCGAAAAAGCAAGTTAAGAATATAAAACCCTTCACCAATCAGCAACAAAACTTCAAGAGATGATGTCAAACCCTGCTGTAGCCCTAGGCATTCCTTCTTATAATTTTTATTGAATTTTTTTTTGCCTCTTTCAACAAAACCGAACTGTATATGGAAGAGAAGGTAGGGCACATGAAGAACCAACAAAAAACAATGATTTCAAACCACTATAAACAGCCAATAGCTTCTCAATCCGATGCCCTCAATCTGCCATAAAATATGCCTTCAATCTATCAATAAATTCTGAAATTTATTTCTCCAATCAGTACAATGCGGACCTCTATATGAAGCCGACCCAATAAGCAATATCGGGTGAATACTTCACACCCTCTGATTGCTGCTAC
The DNA here is from genome assembly GCA_027943335.1 of Chamaecyparis obtusa. NCBI lineage: Eukaryota > Viridiplantae > Streptophyta > Pinopsida > Cupressales > Cupressaceae > Chamaecyparis > Chamaecyparis obtusa. The sequence goes on from BSBK01004590.1 coordinate 526,747, forward strand.
AAAGAAGAAGCAACACCCTCCAATGCGTTTAAGCTTAGAGCTCTATTGAAACCCTTGGTTTCTCAAAACCTCCAATGCTCCAGAGAAAGAATATCAAATCAAGCAATCAACATAATGAATTCGATTTCTCTTGCAACTATTAAATACCTTCAAGAAGTGCAATTTCCCCAAAAAGCATTTTAAATAACATTTTAAATGTTATTTCATTTCAACTTAGGAAATCTTTTAATAATTCATTAAGTTTGACATTTATAATTAATTACTCAACTGGTCCCCTTCCAATGATGAATAGACCCTCAACTTAAGTGAAATTATAAAGTTATGTTATAACTTTATAATAAACTATTTTTACAATTTAATATCATTTTGACAACAAAATTATTAATAACTCTCAAACTACTTATTATTTCACTCTGTCGTCTAAACTGGGAGTTCATCCTGTAATTCCCCATGTGACCAGATACCATTTCTAAAAATAGAAAGGGTCTATCTCTATCACTCCAAAAATTGCTATAAATAGCAATAAACTCACTATAAATAGAAATCACTGCATACAGAGTCCTAGAGACCTCAAATGAACACCAATCCTGCAAAGCTCAAGTCTTTGAATAAGCTGCATCTCTCAAGAGACCCTCTATCCAACCTCATTAGCCTACGAGAGTGAATTAATAGGCTAATCCCTCGAACTCTGATGCTCACGAAAATGGGGGCATTACACTTAAAGATTGTTTGATTGCTTGGTCTTGACCACCTTTTGGTCTCTTCTAACCTTTATTGAGATTTGATGGCATGAATCACGCAACTCTGACTTGATTTCTTTTAAGGCAAGGATGCCAAATCTTTACTACTGTGTCTAGTAAATTATAGACATGAAATAATAACAAAGGCGGCAGTGCATACTAGATACAAGATCAAAATAAATCTTTATTTGCTGATGATTCCATTACAGAGAAGAAGACCAAAGATGGTTGGCTAAGGATTACCATTCATCCAAATAAACCATATTACCTTCCTTGGTAGTACACAACATATTTAAACGAACCGACAGTTGCGAAAAGGAACACGACCGTCAACCAACTAACACATATAACTACCCGAGAGCGACAACCAACTTAATATAGACAACTAATACGTTGTTGGATATCCAATATTATCAAACATAATAATTTAGGTATTGTATGTTGACTATAGTCATGAAACATGGGTCAATGAGTTTGACTCGAAAGCTACACAGTTGAATCCTAATAGTAATATCACAATTTGACTTGGTGTGGAAAATCCCTCCTACTTATCAATTGCTGAGCTTAAGGGGTTCTATAATAAATTGTTCATATGGCACAACACTTGCTGAAGGTTTTGCAGACGGGGCTGCAAGCTAAGTGAGCTTAACCTTGGAGGAAACTCCATGGTTAAGTGTGTTTGATTTGGAGTAGTATTGGCATAGGTGACCTCCTGGGAAGGCCCAATGCTTCACCAATGTGAGCATCACCTAGGTACAATGAGTGCTAAGTGTTCCATTCATTCTCATGAGAGATGGGTTCTTGTGAACCAGTAGTCATGAAACATGGGTTAATGAGTTTGACTCGAAAACTACACATTTGAATCCTGATAACATTATGACAATTTATTATTTTTATTATTGCGTCCTATTTCAGAAAGGGGACATTACAAATGCATACCCTATCTTGATAATAAAAGATAAGGACTTTTAAGAAGTTTCTTTTCCAATATTGAGATTATTTCAGATTATGAGTTGTTTATTTCAAACATATGTTTTTTTCAATATTAATGTCTCAAACAATTTCGTTTGGGACGCATGCACATGCAAAAACGCCCATAGGCACACCAAAAAAAATTACACACCAACAAAATGTTGTTTTGGAAATAGATACATTTACACACATGCACACACAATGCACATGTGAACACATACACACACATGTGCACAGCTGCACACACACTTGTGCAAACACACATGCGAATGCACATACATGCGTGCACACACACACACACACATACACACACAAGACAAAAAGACACACATGCATACATGCATACACACACATGCCCACACCAACACACAACAGAATCAGGCAATCTTTTATTGTATTTCTACTCTTTTATCATAAAGAATTATCTCTTTCACTTTTGTATATGCTATTGAAATTAAATTAAATTGGAGGGAGATATAATTCATGTGCTTCTTTTTTGCTAAAGATACTAAATTCTAAAATCACTGATAAAATTCCTAATAATAACCTCAAGTCTACCCGCTCTAAAAAATAGCTACTTTGCCACCTTATCATTTTCACAAATCTAAGTTGAATGGATTGGACAGGCTTAGAGAATACTATGGATTGGTATTTCTGGTTGTGTAGTTTGGTGGACATGGTTAGCAGTGTTTCAGTTCAAATATGTTTTGTTGGATTGCTTTGCAAGTGAAGATTTGTTGTCACAAGTGTGATATTCTTGTCTGTGTTGGCTTCTATCCAATTCAACTATTTGTGGTGATTGGATTTGAGACTCATTGGACTGGATATAGGATGAGGGAAGACTTAAGAGGTTAAGAGTGATTGTGTCATGGTGTGCCATGCTTCGTATGGCGTTGTTTGGTTTGGACAATGTTTTTGAGAGGACTAGTAGCACATTTTAATGCTTTTCTACATGTTACTTTTGGGACTGACTTTGGAGTATGATGCAGTCCATGTACTTTGATCATATCATTTGGAGAAGACTTATTGAGATGCATTTGGTTCCCCTTTATTTCCTAGGGTGGACTGCATTTGATATTTATGCTCATGTTGGCTGACTGTGTACTACTAATGCTTATTCTTTTCATGGCCAATCTTGTTGAAGTTTTTGATGAACAAATCGCTATATACATGTGTGCGAATTGATGAGTAATAAAAGAGAGTGTGAGGTATTTGCGAAGCTGTGTAGGTCAAATGTGAAGACAAAGTAATGCAGATAAGGAAGAGCAGAAGTGCGAATTGCTGAATCAAACAGAGAGGTTACTGAAGCTGATCAGGAAACTCTACTTCTTTTCATATTTTCTTTGTACCTGCTGGAAGGTTGTGTGCTCTTTTAGTAGCTTTGAGTAGATCTATATTTGTTGTGCAAGTTCTCTTAGGAACAATGAGTTCCTTGGCAGTGTGCCTAAAGATTAAGGACAGTGAGTTCCTTGGCTTCTGGGCTAAAAATATGTAATCGATTATTTCATATAGTGAGCAAGATTCTCACCGTGGTCTTTCCCAAATTGGGTTTTGTATGTAAATCTGGTGTTCATTTCTATATCTATTGTTGTCAATTAGTTGGACTAATAACAAGTAACTGAGAGTTGTGGTAGAAGCATTAAGTTTTAGCTTATTCTAAATCCAGAGGTGTTCAACATCCTATTCTAAACAGATTTGGCATTGTTGGTGGGGGATTTAGAATAAGCCTTGTTTTCATGCTTCTTCCTTGGTGGAATTTCGGGGTCAGTTGGAATTTTCAGGACCAGAAAATGATGAGTCATCAAATATGGATGCAAGTTATTATTGGGTTATAGGAAACCCTCATAACCAAGTGTGATTTGTCTGGTAGTGTGGATCAGGGGGTCTTGCCTATTATTCAGTGGTATACTCCTAGAGTGGCTTATCATGGGAGGAACAAGGTTTAATAGGATAGCTGTTAGAGACCACCTCGCTATGAGGTTCTGAAGGTAAATACCGATGGTTCTTCCAGAGGTAATCCTAGACATGCAGGGATTGAGGGAGTTGGAAGAGATTCTTCCGGGGTTGTATAATTCCTCTTTTCTATGTATAAGGGTCACCGTACTAACAATTTTATGGAAGCCTTGACTATTTTAGCCCTTTGGAGAAATGTTGTGCCCTGGGATGGCGAAAGATCATTTAATGCACAAGTAGTTGTTGATTGAATAAATGACAAATGGAGTAAAAGAATTGGCAATTATCTGCAGTGGTCAACTAGATCACCAAGCTTGGTAGATCCTTTGCCTCTATAAGCTTTTGTCATATCCCTCGGAAATGGAATAAGGCAGCAAATTGTTTGGCGAAATGGGCTTCAAAGCAGATGGGGACGTGGATTGTCAGGGATTGGAGTCACTTGTCTTTTGAGTATTCTCGTTTTGTGGAAGAGCTTGTTATGAAGGACATGAGAGATTATCTGGGAGTCTTAGGAGAACTTATATTGTTGTTTTGGCTTTTTGTTGTAGCTTGATGGTCTTGGCTTCTTTGTAATTCTCTGTTGATTAATAAAGTTTTACCCTCATTTTGAAAAAAAAAATCAAATAATTTTTTATTTATATCCTCTTCTTTTGATGTGAAAAAAGAATCTTTGCCAATAATTACTATATTGTGTGTTTTAAGTGCAACCAAAAATCAGTTTGGACAAAGTTGCACAATTATTATTTGAAGATTTATATTGCTACAAAAATTGTTGTCTTTAAGAGTGATAAGTTTTACATAGGTACAATCTCACCTTAGTTAAAGTACTGCAATCTCTGATGGATGTATTGGGAAAAACAAAAAGTGAAGACGAAGGTTTGGAAATAAGTACATTTTGACTTCTCCATTGGTAAATGTTTATAATTGATTCTTGAAATTGTGTTAATAAGACAAGTGTATTCGAGATGATCTTCTGACAATTATTTTTGTTTATTTTTTTTACAGTTGCCAAACATTTGAGGGTGGTATTGGAGGCGAACCTGGAACTGAAGCTCATGGCGGGTAGGTTATGCATCTCTTAGAATCTCTACAATATTACTGTTGTATTGCAGATATTATAGGGTGTCTGCTGGAAGCTTGTAGTAAATTCTTGCCAAATTAATTTGTTTACATATACAAGTCTTTGTATTTGTAGAAATACTTCCAAGAATAGGAGCTGACTTAAGTTTATAAACTTTTGCAAGGTACACATTTTGTGGGTTGGCTGCACTAATCTTGATCAACGAATCTCATCAGTTAGATTTACCAAGTCTTCTTGTAAGATGATCGACCTTGAAGGACTGTAGTGCCCACATCTTTGGTCTTACTGTATGCTTGTATTGCAGACAATTTTTTGTGTCTATATATATATATAATATATCATGAATGTTTCTCCAAGTTTTTGTTTATTTTCCATTTCCATATTGATATGTGAAACCTATGAATGATTTTCAGTTGGATATACTTCCGATGATGAGTGGCTGTCATATATTAGAATAGTAGTATACATATTCCTGAAATTGATTTTTGTTGGTTACAAATTCATTTTATTCTGCCCTGTTATATGCACGGTATAACAAAGAAATCTCTGGAATTTTTAGAAACACCCCTTTAATATTTTTAGGTAACTATGCTATTGCAGTCAGTGTGGATATACTGAGATATACATTAGGTAGCAATGGAATGACAGAATTATGATGTTGCCAAACATTGCAAGCTATGTACGGTATGTCTATTCAATTTTTAAAATCAAGGATCGTAAGGCTGCAAAGGTCTTCTGGTAATATAAATCTGTGTGGTTGTATACTTACATAACTGCATGTTTAGTTGCATAAATGCATGCAAGTAGGTAGCGAGGGAGTCAGATTCAAATCTATGCATCTACTTTCTGAACATAGAAATTTATATCAAATTTCATTATCTGTTCTACATTTAAATTATAATGTTAATGAGTCAATGTTGTATGAAATGAGCACTCAATCAGCAGTGACTATAAAACATTAGATATGGAGGTGGCAATGAGATATATTTATTGTTCTTAAATGTCATATTCATATATCATCAAATCACAAATGTTGGTTATAACCATCAACAGGTTCTTTTATAAAATAGAAACCCATCTCATACAAACTTACTGGTATCAGAATTTTCACTTTATTGTCTCTGTGATTTTCAATTGGTAACTGTCCAGAAAACTGGCTTTATTTCTGGTCATTAAACCAGCACATATCTGCTAAGAAAAAGAAGTTAACAGTGCCTAAGATTTGAATGTAGAAGTCCTGACCTTTGATCTTTAGTGCTGGAGTTAATTTAAATGATAGATATCATATGTATGTAGGCTAGTCTAACTAACACAGAGCAGTGCCAAGGTTGTTAGAAACAGTGCTGGAGGAAAATTGTTTTCTCATCTAGGGCATAAAAATCTGGCACCTATTTTTGGCTGAAATTTCATTTCATGCAAATACAAGCCTTTGTTTACTTGACAAATAATACAAAAATTTGGCCCTCTTTTGTTAAAACAGGAAAACCTCAAAAAGAGTGATGAATAGACTTGGGACTGAGAAAATTCCCTTGTGTCATCAATGTGACCCCTGCTCATAACTACGCATCTTCAACTGTCTTCTGTTTAGTTAGGAACTTAGGACCTGTGTCACAAGGTTCGAGTTTGTGGCTGTGTTCAGCAACGACAGAATTCGGATGAAGTTCCCCAATGGGAATTTGGACAAAAATTCATGATTAAATTTTGCCTTATATAAATATGATTTTTTTAAAATATAAGTAATAAACCATAATAATAAAACAATGTTATGTTAAATTCGAATGCATTCTAATAAATTTAAAAACATCATAATACTAGCATAGACATCTTTAATATATCTATCAAAAAGACACTGAGAAATATCAGTCTCCAGGTGCCTATATTTAAATTGTTATTAGAATAGAATTTAGATCAATTGATTTCTCTAAAATCTGTAAGATAAATAATACCTTTCACTAAAGAAAATAAACGTTATAAAAATGCTTAAGATATTTCAGAAAACAACCATCAAAACAAATAATATTTTATGTAAAAAAAAAAACTTTGTAATCCTTAATTTATTTACCCTTCATATTTTTTCCCCTCTTCAATTATTCTCCCACACCTTTATTTTGCTCCGGGTAATAATTATTTTGAAAGTTACACATTTACCTTATTTTTTCACTTTCTATTTATTTAATTACTTTGAATTGAAATGTTGGTTTGACTTTTTATTAAATACTTTATTTTGTTGACTTTTTATTTGTTTAATTTAACTTTTCTTTAAACAGGCTCATGCCATTTCACTCCACCCCATGCTGTGACTTTAGGTCATGCCTCTCAACGTAATAAATATGTTTAACAGTATAACTTAAAAATTATTAATGCATAAATAGTAAATATATTATAATTAAAAATCTAATTTAAGTATTTTAAAATATTAAATCTTAAAATATTGAATACCAAACAAAATTAAAAAAATAACCATTGTTTAAGAAGCAAAATATAAAGATATTAAATTTTATTTAAAAAATAAAAAAGGTAATAATAAAATCAAAATCTATTTTTCGTCTACTGAATAATGTATGAGATTGTGAAGGAGCAGTTCCCCATCTATCGGTTTCATGGATGCCCCTTGTTTCCTCTCATTATTGTCCCCACTTGATTCATGGCAGAGTTCACAAGAGTCTACTGCTAAACCCCAACCCTGTAAAAACCCTTGCTAAATCTGGATTAATTTTATCAATTTTAGGTGTTTGACATTTCATCAAACACTTGACAAACAACTCATTGCACTCTGAATTTCTGATCACTGTTATATTTTGGGGTGTTTGTTCATTGCCATAAACAACAACATTGGAAAGAAAATGATAGCGATTATTACATTAAACCAAACGATACAATCTCAAGAAATGATAACATATGGGGCATAAATCAGAATTGTTTATACTTAACACCGGGTCTGATGAAAATGTTAAGAGATTGTAAGCTGATAAGGAGAATGCTTTTCTTTTGTCATTTACAGTCTGATTCGGAACCTGACATACCCGAATTGATTGTATGCCTGTGTACTTTTCATAATGCCATAAGCAGCTCAATATGAGAAGGGAAAGCATAGTTATAGGACTCTACGAGTGTAGAGGTGAAACCATGAAAACGGGTCAAATTGACCTTGGCCTTAGACTCGGCCGAGTCAAACAGAATCTAATTTGACTTGCCGAGTCAGCTAGAGTTGGTTGACTTGCCAAGTCTCAAGCTTAGGACTTGGCCGACAACAGGAAGACATAAAGTGAAAATAAACACTTTTGTAACCCATCTTGTTTTACTTTTTTGGGTTTATAGCTTTCCTCAAACACAAGAAAACAACATTTTATAGGAGGTTGATCAACAGGTAGAGTGGGATATTGAGGTTGATGATCTTGTCTTCAATGATGAAGACTTGGAATGGGTTGATCAGGTTGATCGAGAGGCAGAGGTAGTAGCAATGGCAGAAAAGGAGGCTAGAGCGTGAGGAGACCCATTAGAGGGCCCTGAGATTGTGAGTGAGGAGTTTGAGGATGATGAGGATGAGGATGTGGATGTTGTTGAGGTTGAGCCTCATACACAAGCAGAGATCATGGTTGTAGAGTCTTCCAGGACCTATCCTAGGTGTACACGTAGGAAGGTTGTGGGGTCAACTGGTCACTAATATAGGCTATTGTAAGCCTTAGTCTTCTAGGCTCTAGGTTTTATTTTGATATATGTTTTGAACTTTCGATTCTATGGATTTCATATTCCATGAATATTGTAGACATTTGACAGTGACACTATATATATTTCTAATGTGTTATTTAGTTTAACTTATTTCCCTCAGAAATTCGCATTTATACTTATGTGATCAATATAAACTTGTCTATGTGTGCCAAGTAGCTTATATTTATCTCAATTATTGTGTCTTTAATGTTAATTAATTAAATGATGCATGAAAAAAGTTTTAAATCTTGAAAAATCTTTGAATTTCTTAGGTTTTTCAATTTCCCGACTTTTTGCCGAGTCCAAGTAAAAAATCAGCTTTCCAAGTCCAAGGCGAATCCGAGTCTTGTAACATTGAGGGAAAGTCCACAACATAGCCAATGGAGTTTAGGACGATTTTGAATTAGAATTGCCTATCTCTACAAACCTTCAGCTCTTGTGTTGAACACCTCCAAGGCAATCGTCTAGAGTATAAATGGAAGCTTTGAAACCCTCTACTATTTCAAGTCGATAAGATGCCAAGAAGTCACCAAACTTTGCTACAAAAAATTGACACGAGGCTGGAGAATCTGATTACCATTTTGTGATTCTTTCTTAAACCCTAGCCATTCCACATGGAAGGAAACTCATATCAATAACATCTCCAGACATCCTGAAACCGCCTACAATTTCCTCCAAACAATGTTCTACCAGATTCCACCCCAAACTAGAAAAGATTATAAAGATTCATGCAACCTCCAATAGGTACATTATGTCTATTACTTGATCCAAAACTCTGTGAATACGCCTAGTAGTGAATTTCGGATGAATCCACCTCACAAGTAGAGTTGGGTTTCCGTGCAACCTACAAATTTCCAAGGGATTTCCTCCTCATAAATGGCTATCACTATCACACCAGCAATTATGGATAAATTCAAGTATCAAATGATCACATAACATGCCTCTTGGAGAAGGACAACACTCCTTTATAAAAACTTCCCAAACCATTGGTGAGCCTCCACTCTCAATGTGGGATTAAAACCATAGTTTGAGGACTTGGACTCAGTGCAGACACGACAAGGCTGATTCGACTCGAGACTCAAAATTTGGTAAAAAAATCTTGGCAAAAAATCATCAAGACTTCACAAAGTGAAAAGCCCAAGAAATTTAGAGATTTTTAAGGATTTATAACTTGTTTGATGCACCCTTTATTAAATAAACCTTAAAGACAATAACATCATCAAATAGAAGCTAAATATATCATCATCACATACACAAGTATACATTTGTCATTGATCACATAAGTATATTCTATAATCTCAAATTGTAGCTGAAAGAAATAGCTAACTTAAATATATAAATATGTCAAATTTATACAATACTCATGGAATATGAAATTCACAACACCAAATGTTCCAAACATATATCAAAACAAAAACTAAAAGTCTATGGCTAAGAGGAGCCATAGTCTCTCCTTGTGACTCCGTGCCATGCTCACCAACATCAGTTGTGCTTGTGTCTGCTCGTGCACTATCCTCCTCTGCCATGGCTACAACCTCACCTCTCTATCTACTTGGTGGATCCACTCAAGGTCCTTGTCACCAAGGACATGACTTGTAGTCCTAGTTATCCACTTAGATTCTAGATCGACCTCTTCTAGCATGTCGGGGTGTTGTCATGTCCAAATTTGTCTTTGTCTAAGATGGAGGTTGTAATGAACAAATACTAGATCATTGAACCTCTCCATAGGCAGTCTATTGCGCCTCTTGGAGTGTATGTGCTCAAACATGATCCAATTGCACTGACAACCCGAAGCACTGCGTGGTTGACTCAATATGCGGATGACAATTTTTTGAAGGTTTGGTATTTTGGCACCAAACATTTGCCACCATCTTGTTGGCAAGAGACACCGCATTGGATGATTTGTATATTGTCATTGATGACAACTACATACATCTCTTATGGCCACTTGACAGTTTTTGTGATTACTGAAGGTCAAATTGAATATTTGGCTAAGTATGGTAGAACAAAGGATAGTGTGCAAGATCGGTATGGACAGGTTCGGTTGAATTTCGAGTTGTGAAGTTAGAGGGAGATTCTACAAGGTATATTCTATGATATCCTGTGATCGCACCTACTTATGTTATTATTTTCTTGAGTTATGAATATTTGAGTATCGGGTATACAGAGAAGTGTGAGGAACAATGACAGTTACTTGTTGGATCGATCAACAATCCTAATAGATCGATGATCTGATTAGTTTGAGCGTAATTATTGGTAGAGCCGACATGATAGATGATATCTATGCTTTGGTCAAGGTTAGCATGAAGATTTGATATTGATTTGCTTGAGGTTCTACACGTTACATGTTTTATTCTTAGAGTTGACTATTTAACTTATTATACTTTGCTATTGGATATATAAGCTTGAGTTTTTGTGGAGATTTTGGGTAGCGATTGGAAAGAGATATTGTGCGAAAGTCGAAGATGATATATTGATATTCTTTGTATGCGAAGAACCTAATTTTTGAAGTTAGGTTGATGTATATGTACTGTACCTAAATTGAACTGTATAGACATAATTGATGCTATTTCTCAGTTCACTATTTGGATTGTATCCTTATCTTTTGTATGACAACGAGCCTCTATATGTTGTAATTTGAGTAGTGAGCTCTAGGCAGTGGGCCTGAATGCAAGTGCATTCCATTTGGTACTATTGCCCTTAACCAGGTTGTCATCTTTATTTCTATAGAGATAATTGCGGGTTCCATGGCCACCATGGTTTTTCCCTTAACCAGGTTTCCACGCAAAAATCATGGTGTTATGAGTTTGTGGTTGTTTGCTTTGTGTTTAAGTTGTTTAGTTTTCATTGCTTTCAGTTTATGGTTAAAGAATCAGATCGGTAGAGCTAAAAGTTTTAGAACATTGATTTACCCCTTGCTTAGTGTTCCTCAAAGAAAGTCTAACAGCTTGAGGAAGGTCCTGATGGGTGATTCATCAGTTTCTAGCAGTGTTAAGAAATAACTCTTGATTGCACTTGAAGATGTTGACAAGTCAAATGCTGAAAACATTGAACTAAAAGAGAAACTCAAAGAGGCTGCAAAATCTTTATATAGAATTTGCAGGAGCAACTGAATAAATCCATAGAAAAGAGGAAAGATCTTGTTGAGCCATTGAAGCTGAAAGATAGCACTGATGACTCATCATCCATCAAGGAGAAATCTGATCAATGCGAGTAGCTTGTAAAAGAGAAAGATGATTTGAAGCATGAGTGAAATCCATGGTCATGAAGTTGACTAAGGAAATTGAGGAAAAGAAAAAGAATCAAGAACATCTTGAAAAATCCTTAAAAGACAAGTTAGATGAATGCCACAAATTGAATTGTTAGATTGGATAGATGCAACTTGATCTTGATGAGGACAAACATAATGAGCAAGAGCTTAAAAGAGTTAATGAAGTTTTTAGGAGTGAGCTTGTTGCAGCTAATGAACTCAAAGAAAAATTCAAATCTAGTTCAGCGAAGCTTGATGCACAACTTGAAAGTCAAACACCAAAAGGAGATACACAAGGACTTGGCTTTGAGAAAGGAGAAAGTTCTGGATCAGGTGAGAAAATTAATTCATTAGGGAATCAGGCTGAAAAACCTAAGAAGACACCTATGAGGCAACCAAATTTCAATGGCAGATGCTTTACATGCAACAAATTTGGTCATAGACCGTAGGAGTGTAGAAGTTGATCTAATGCCATATCTTTTTATGGTTACTGTTGCACTTGCTAGAACTATGGACACAAATCAAGTGAATGTAGACAAAAGGGGGGCCAAGGAAATGTAACTTGTTACAAATGCAACAATTTTGGACACATGGTGAAGCAATGTAGATTAAGGATAAATCAAGCGAATCCAAGGTATGGAAATCCAAATTGATGTGTTTTAATTGCAATAATTTCGGTCACATTGCTAAGAATTGTAGATACAACAAAGCTAATGTGAATGCAAGGGGTTCAGTAGAAACAAACAAAGTGTAGGATGATAAGAGAAAGAAAATTGTTGATGTGGAAGAAGTTAAGAAAGAAATGAGGAAGACATGGATGAGAAAAGAACAGATTGATGCTATTGGACAGATCACACCAAACTTTGGTGTGAATATCTCTTTGGCAAATTGATTAGGTCATAGACCTAAGGGGGAGTGTTTATTAAAAATCTTTACGATACCCTTGAATTTGAAGGATCGTGACAAGCGATCAATGGAGTTAGATGTAGAGTTGAATTTGGATCTTATTGAAAACACTTTTGAGGATTATGATCAGTTCTTGAGGATCGTAGGCAGATTTATGATTACTGGTTACATGCAACTTTTTTAGCTAGGGTTCAGCGCATTTAGTGCAATTGCTTTTTGAAGCATGTGAAGGATTGAAAGGGCTTTCTGTGACATTATTTGAGACCATGCTATCTTGATAATGAGCTTGGAGAGAGTTTTGGAGAGATTTGACCAGAGATTGGAAGCATTTTCAGAAATTGAATTTGCAAACCCTTGCCGTTCTCAAAAATGTATTTATCATTCTGCAGTTTGGTAAATTGATTCTAAAACTATGGATACACCTATGGTAATTGATGTTAAGGATAGACCACGCCGTCAATTCAAGAAACACTTGCATAAATCCATGGAAGATGAGCCTACTAGAGCTTTTTCTCATGTACCTCAAGGAGTATTGCATGTAGAAGACTTTAGGGCATACATTCATTGCAATATTGAGGAGCTAGGCGAGTATTCAATGCTTAATATGTATGAATCCCTGTGTAAAAGTGATCAGCTAAAAGATGAATTCAAAGTTATGGAGACTATGAAATTGGCTTAGGTTATGAAGTTTCACATCTTTGATGAACTGGAATGGATTAGACTTGTTCTCAGTAGAATACATGATCAATTCATTCGGCTAGAAAAACCTTAAAAAATCACCAAGGAAGTACTGGAAGCAATTACTCGATTCAATGCAAATGGGGAAGCTCCTACCCGACAATAAAGAAGGATTTAGTAACTAAACTAACAGAATCTTAGTGGGACAAAAGGGCTATGACAGTCAATAATATCAAGCAACTTGATGTGAAGTTTGCTTCAATGGTTCTAGGATACAAAGTCTATCATTCTAGCGAAGAGAACATCTCTAGCACCATAATTCACATTGCATACTGAATGGTTAAGGAGAAGGCTTAATATGATGTTTGTTAGATCCTAAGACTGTAGCTTATGGAGAACTTGGCGAAGATAAAGGACAAGAAATGGTAATTTAAGTATGGATCACTAATCATACATATATTTTTCCATTTCATGAATTACTTTCTAGGGTTCTGTGGCGTGACATGGAAGAAAGACATACCGGTATATAGATCACGTAGTGCTACCTTATGCAGAATCAACAATCGGTGACAAAAGAGTTATGGGGATATTTCAAGACCTTTCAGAAGGAGATGCAGAACAAATATAGAATCACGAGGGAGATTGTGGAGAGATATGAAGACACAGTGTGTTTCATGGTTGAAACTAATGATTGTCTTGTAGAAGCAGTAGACTCAAGAACTCATTGGATCATGCTTATGGGTTATGAAGTAGATCTTGTTCTACTTGAAGCTTATGTGAAAGATATGTTGGATAAACCAATTGATCCTAAAGAAGAGAGGTTCGATACCTACAAGGAGAAGAGTTTGAAAGTACATCTAGAGCTAAACAGACCTGCCATGAAGAGAAAAATGAGAAAAGAAGTTGAAGCTATGAGTGAAAGGATGGGTTTCACTGAAGAGAAAATGGCTGAAGCTAGAAGAAAGCACGAAGAGGAAGAAAAGAAGAAATCTGAAGTAGAAAAGCCTATTAATGTGGATGATGATGGACCTCCACCTTACATACCTTTCAAACAATCATCTGGTGGTAGATCTTCTTGGAGTTCAGTAAAGACATGTAATGTCCCCTTTATTTGGGACATTAGAGAATTAATAGGCCAACCCAATAAAGTAATAAAATTGACTTATGGGGACTTAATGCAAAATTATTAAAAGTCAATTTAATATTATAAAGAGGGTTAATAAGAGACAAAATGGCAAGAAGACAAGGAGACAGGAAAGAGAAGCTGAAGAGTCACAACTGGATGCATTAAAAGAAGGAATGGAGACTCCTTTGGCATGCTTGGATATTGATTTGGGATTTTAGTTTTCTCTTGGAGAAACTTGGGAATCTTTCAGCTTTCTTGTTCAAAACCTGAGGACGGAAACCTTTAGGCTCTTGGTGGATTGGATGCAAACCCAGTTCATCATTTTGGTGAATTCATGACGGAGTTCGCATATGGAGTTACATACTCATTTCTAGTTTTTCCAATCTGTTTGTATTGCTGTTTTTAAGATTGGATTATACTATGTTATTGTATTGCTTGTTATTATAATGCAATAACATTTCTGAGGCTGTTTAATTTGAATATTTATCTTGAAAGATTACTGGTTTTATTGCTGGATATTTGATCTTGTGTTGCATGCAAATATTGTTTAAAATTCCTGTGTTTCATTTGAGAAATTGGACAAAAATATCCGAGTGGGATATTTCAGTGGTATCAGAGCTGGTTCTCCTGCCAACCTGTGAGGGTTAACTTGAGAAAATTGCAGAAATAAGATTAAACATCATTTGGAGGTGTATCGGAAGCAGGCTCGTCGCTCTTTGAATATTCAAAATGTATTAGAGGGCCGAAATATTTGAAGGAGACCACAGGTGGAAGAATAAAGATTAGTTAATGCACGGTGCAGTTTCTAGTTTTTCCAGTAACATCATTTGAGGACAAAGATATGCTCATGAGCTATTGTCTGCTGTGAAACACTCTCAATAATTCAATCAAATATTCTATCGAGCCTCTATGAATGTGGTGGGAGCAATATTAATGGTGCCCATTTACACATTCTTTTCATGATGGTTGAAGGATTTTGTTTTTTCATTAAGTACGACATATATATTGAAACTGGTGACCATTGACTTTATCATTGTTCTTACAAAAATGTATATATTTGTGAGGAGTTTGATAATTTTATGGTCCAACACTCAAACCAAGATTAGTATAGCTCAATAACTTTGGGCATCTCCACAAGTCTTTTCCTAATTTTTGGCATGACTTCATAAAGGTTTCATAATCTATTTTATTTTTAAGTGGAGATCATTAATGCGGTCTTGAAGAATTGTTGAGAAACACAAATGTTGTGGAAGGTGCTTGAATTACTATTTTCCTGTGTATTTCAGAGTCTTGTTTTGTCGTGAAATGGAATGGAGGGATTATCAACAGACCTGCGTACGAAGGTTGTGAAAATATCGTGGTGTTGTTTCAACAACTGGCAGAAAAAAGGGGTGTTTCAGAACTATCGTGGAGGCTCTAATGTCACTCCAAAACATGGCGACTCCCAAACACGGCATGCAGAGACCTATTGCTGGATTGAACTGTTGAAAACTTCTTGCCGTGAATTTCATTATAAGTTGAATACGTGGAGCCATAATACTTGGTGTCGGTATATATTGTGTTCTGAACATTATCATTTGATACAATTAAGTCTCAGAAAAATATTTTGGTGGGGCTCAAGTTCACTTCGGGTGCGAGAAATATAGCGAAAAAACACAGATATTTGCACAGATTATAGTTCACCTCAAAGATTTAATACTTCAACTTTGGGGGACCCTCTATGTGCGTGGATTTTATTTGAGGAAATAATTATGTGCGGAGCCACTTCAATTATGAAGGAGATGTTTTAATTGATTTTCCAAAGTGAAATTTACAATAGAATCTTTGTGCGCTAAAATAATATATGGTGTGATTAATGTTTGTGGAAGGAAAAATTAAAGTTTGATTTTCAAGAAATTATTTCAGAACAAGCTATATCGGCACTATATCTTTTCAACTGGCTGGAAATTTTTTGCGTTGAAAATATATTGATTTAAGCTATAGATATATGTGGCGCCTGAAGTATGTGTCGCGTGCGGGAGTTTTTTCAAACTAATCAGTCCCTCTACCGATTCCAGACTGGAAGAAGCTCATTTGGATTTTTTCTTGAGTTTTTCTTTCCCAGAAAACTGAACTTGTCTTTTAGTGCTTAAGATTCTCCTCTGCACAGTGCAGAATATTGGTGGATGCCTACAGTTGAGCCATTTCTGTGTAATAGAAGGTGTACCGTTACATATTTAGCCTTAACCGCTACCGTGAAAAGGCATTGAGTTTCAATCTGTGCGTGGATGTTACCTGGGGGTGTGGGTAAAGTAATGTAAGTTGCTTCTGAGAGCAGTTATCCAGATGGGTATCAAACCAGTGAGTGGAAGATTATTGGTTGGTTACTGTAGGATTTTAACAGATAGAACAAAAGATTGGTTCGGACAGGGTAGTTCATTGCAGTGTTTGAAGTCTTCATGCATGTAGGGAGCCGTATCATTGAATTTCAACTGAAGGAGTAATTCTATTGTATCTTATATTTAATAAATTGGAAGCCATCTGCAAGCTGACTCCCCACTTGCAGGACAACGTAAGAAGGTTAAATTCAATACTGGGAATAGTTGCTGAACTCAGAGCGACCCATAAAAAATCATTGACGGAGTTGCAAGTTGACAACATAAATGAACCATAATGGTCGAGGATCACAAAAGCAAATCAGTCAGTTTACTATCATTAAAGCTAATTGTTTAGGCATTGAAGGTGTTTACGGACGTGATTCATCAGTTTGGCTTCTTAGTGATTGTTGGTTAGGTGTTTGAAGGAGTGCTAGATCTAAAAACTGTCATTCCTCGTCATTTGTGAAGGCATTTGCAGTTATTTGGAATGTGGTGGAAGCCATTAAGGAGGCCTTACAGACTTACAGTACCTGTTGTACTATCATTTCAGATCAGAACTTAGAAAGATAGTGCAGACTGAAGAGTGGCACATCAAGCCCAACTGCTGTTATAAATTTTATGGGTTATGTTATCTTTATGGACAGCTGGTTGTTTGATCAATTGCTGGCAGGGAATCACCATCACTAGCTCAAATTTGAAGCCATTTTTAATATCTGTTTGGGATATTTTGTGTTGTTTAAATTTCCGTGTTTAGTAACTGTTTGAGAAATTTTATGGGAGTTTAAAAGTGCAGAATAGAGCAGTGTAAAGTGCAGAATTTTTCAGTGGAAACAGGGTGATCTTTCAGTGCATCAGATTTGGTGGAAACAAAACAAAATAAAGACAATGGAAAATCTAAAAAGCAAGGTGTTCTCTAAAGAATTTAATGGGACTTTTAATGGTGAACAACTTTTTGATCTACAGAAGGAAGAGAAAATAGGGAATGGGCTCTATATAATCAAGTTGCAATTGGAGTCCGTGGAACATTGTGATGGTCTTCTTTCAAAAGTGGAAGAGCTGGATTCATGTCTATTCAAAATGGATCAGTTTGATTAGAGGCTTTTGAATTGGGCTTTGCTGCCCTCCATGGTTGCCTTAGTGCAATATAGGTTAATGGAACATCTGAATGAAGGAGTAAGACTAACAGTTTCCTCTTGCCTTAGTGAAATTATCAGAATAACAGCTCCTGTTACACCTTACAATGATAGCACATTGAAGAAGGTTATGCAATTGATTGTGGACAGCCTATGTGGACTACATGATGTCAGAAGCTCTACCTTTGGTAAGAGGGCTAAAATCTTGGAACTTATGACAAAAACTAGATTTTTTTCATGTTGGATCTTGGTTGTGAAAAAATGATTCTACAATTGTTTCAATGTATCCTAAGGGAATTTAGGAAGCATCATCCAGACATTGTGAAATCTTGCATAAAAACAATCATGTCATTAATCTTAGATGAGGATGATGACATATGCAAACAACTACAATCTGATTTTCTGGCGTTTTGGAGAGGGGAATATAAAATTTCACTTACAGCTTATGAGCTCACGAAGGAATTGATTGAGCATAAGATTGAGAGGTTCAAGGATCACATGATGGACAGTGAGCTGATATCAATGGGTATACAGGTTGCAGGATCTTTGAATTTGAGAAAGAGCCAAATGAGGAAAGAGCAGGTTTGTTCCACTTGCAAGCGTGCTTGGTCTGTTGGTCACATTTGTGAGAAGCACAAGGAAGAAGAGTCAGCTCAAAAACTGCAGATCAGCTTTGAGGATGCTGAGAACTCTGTAGTTCAGCTTCAACATAATGAAATCCATGAGATGAAACCAGCTATGGATGATAGTAAGGAATATACTAGCATCTTATTTGGTGACTTGGAAGTGGTTATTGACAAGCCCTTTCATCTACAAGATATTTCCAAAGATGAAGAGGAATCTCTCCATGAGGATGAACCTTTTGAGAATGATGACATAATAGTATGTGAGGCCATACACTTAGAGGAGGAAAATACTCTTGGTAAACCTGAAAATAGTGCATAGATAATGAAATCTCTTCCAACCAAGGGGCTGTTCGAAATTGTAAGCATGAGATAGACCACGAGGATGACACTATAGGGGCTGATTTGAATGATCAATCAGAAGTTTTTTGTTTAGATGAGGAATTTGGAGCATACAATTTGGAGGATAAGCTGAAAGTCTTGGATGGTCATTGCAGCCTTAGCACATTTTGAAAATACCTATGTAAGCATTGAAGAAACCTTGTGGGAAGTTCAAATTGAGGAAAGGAATAAAGGGATAATGAGTGGAATCAATAATGCATACCTTCACACTCTTAAAAAGGCAGCAGAAAGGATGAAATCAGATTATTTGAAGCTGCTCAAAGATAGAGGTATAGCCAATAAACATGCAGAAGAAAAAGAGGAGTTAGATGAGCTTTGCCTACAATTGAGTATGATGCACTACTCATTACACCAGGCAGAAAATCAGATTTCTATAACAGCCACTCACAAGGATGATTGGTCATGATCTTAAGACTAAGGAGATCATACAAATTGTAGAAGGGATCGATACCCTTGGTGAGAATGAAGGTGAACATAGTATTTACATTTCACCTTATCTATATGAGACACTCTATGCGAAAGAAGGCCTAAAGGACCAGCAAGAAGTCAAGTACGAGAATTCTGATTTTTATATCAGCAGTTATATACCTCCAAAATGTCCTGAGGAAAAAGATGAACCTAGTGATACTTGTTCTGAAACTTTGTGTGATGGTGATCATTTCATTGATGGAGGTGTAGATTTGATTGATAAAACTTGTGGTGAATCAGATATAGGGTTGTCCTCAATGCGTAATGAAGACTTCTTTAGTCCATCTAGAGACTTGCCTCTGAATTTTTATGATATTGCAGCTGTTAATTCATCGATTGGTGATTTTATATTTATGCCTACTCCAGTTATTAGCGGTTGTCCTGTTTGGTCTATCATCACATTTTTAGATTTGACCTGAACTACAGGAGATATTGAGTTGCATGGATATTTGCGGAGGCATGACTTTGGGTTAGATTTTGCACATGGTTTGGTCTATCATCACATTTTTAGATTTGACCTGAACTACAGGAGATATTGAGTTGCATGGATATTTGCGGAGGCATGACTTTGGGTTAGATTTTGCACATGGATTGGATTTCTTCCCTATACATGGGAACAATAAAGCCTACAACATCATTCTTGATGTTAGTATATCCTATAGCAGCGGCATTTGGTGGCTTAATGGGCTGATCTTCATGCATAGTGGGGGTATTTCTGGCATTGGTAGAGTCATATACTTGCGCAATTGGATGATACAGGAGGATAGTGGATTGATGGGCCACTATTTCTACTCTCAAGTGTTTACCCTCGTGGGGTAACAGAGACTAATTGCATTCAGAAAGTAAAGTATTCACAAGAAATGTAAAGAGAACATAGCAGCATTGTATTTATATCATAATCCTCTAGTACAAGTGTAAATCTGCATCATATATCTGTGTCTTCCTCAAAGAGAAGAATGTATACATATATTGTCTGAGGGGATGCGAGGTGAACCGCCGCATTCGTGTAACTCCCTCAGACGGGCTAACCGTTTAACTACCCATCTTCCTGACAACATCATCCCCCCCAAATCGAAAGTCGTCTCCTGACGACAACAACAAACAGGAAATATGATATACAATAACAAGATCAAAAAAGACTAAGAGCTTAGAGGGAGCTGAGAATGCATCCCTAAAGAAGCTAATCCTGCTGACTGCGCTAGCTGCTCTCGAAGGGCGTACACCTGCTCCGTCCCGGCCTTCAACTGGCTCTCGACCCTCAGCTTGTGTTCCAAGGAAGACTTCAAAATAACAACAGCCTTCAGAAGTTCTTGTTGTTTGGCCTCTGCCAAGGCTTGTGCCAGATCCCTCTCCTGGGTATGGATCGCCCACTCTATTGCAACTTGTGCCTCCCGGTCAGCCTTTTCCTTCCGCTGAGTCTCCACATACTCATCCATGGCAGCTCTCTCCCTATCCCAAGCAGTCATCTGGGTGCTCCATTCCTTACACTGGTCCACCAAGGTTTGCTCCAAACTAACAATGCGAGTGTTCAGCACCTGCTGGGCTTTGGACACCACCCTACTCTCCACCTCATAGGAGTGCTCCATTCGTTGGAATGCATAGTACTGACTGCAGAAGGCTCTCTCCAAATCAGTCACCAAGGCTTCCACTTGATTGGCTACCACAGGTTTTGTCACCTGCCAAGCCTCCAACATAGTTGGTGTCTCGTGACTAGGCCAATCCCCACTGAAGCATGAATCAAACTGGACAAGACACTCTGTCCTCACAAAGGTGAGAAGGTGCTGTACGTCTGTCGCCACATCCTCGAGTGCTTGCCCCTGCACGCTTGCTGCCATCTCCCGACCTCGGGTCACTACCTCTATCTAGAAAGCCTCCATGTCATTCCTCTGCCGTGGCTGACTAAAAGCTGCCATCTCGAGCCTAACTGCGCTATCCACAGTCTCCTCCTGTTGTTCCTTGGAAGACAACATAATGGGTACCTCCACTCGTACCTCTTCGGCTGCCAGAACTGTCTCCTCTGGTGAGGGGAGAACCTCATAGGTTTCTCTACCTGTGTCATATCAAACATGGTAAGCCACTCCTTCATTGAAGCTTGCTGTGTGATGATGTGATCGGCCTCCCCAAACTGGTTGTCCATACTCTGCCCCACCCTCTCGTCTAGGTGCTTCAACTGGTCCTCTGATAACTGGTCTGGTATTACTTCCAACATATGTAAACCAGCCAAAGCCATCGCCTTTGTGTCCTCATCTGTCCTGGCCGGGGGTACAACTAGACTTAACACCACTGGTGGCCTCGGGTGCCGGAACATCGGAATGGAAACCGTAGAAGGTAAGGCAGTGGCCAGGGGTGGTGTAAACTAAATATCTGTGAGCTAAGGTGGATTGAACAGTACAGGCCGTGGCGCCGACTCCACCAACTCCATACGACTATGGCCGCTAGTTTGGGAGGAACTGCTACCACTAGACAATGTGGGTTCTTGGCCACTGTCAACCTCTTCGAACTTTGTTTTCGGCTGACGTTTCTTCTTTGATCTTGACGGGACCTCTCCAATATCCAAGTAGCGCCATACAAAAATCAGTGGTTCATCTGGAGATATGATACTCTTCGGCTTCACCACTAACTTCTCTTCTGGGATCTGCTACCGCGTAGCCTCCAAAAATAGCCCAATGGCATAATGTGGCATATAGAAGGTACAGTGTTGCAGGGTCATGAAATCATACATCCAATGAGCAAGCAGCGTCGCCCAGTTGTACAATGTACCATTCAGAATACCACACATCAATGGAATATGTGTGATGGTGATGTCCAAGGCTCTGCTGGCACCGGTGAGCCAACTTTTCATGACATCCATGATGCACCGCCAGTGTCCTTCGACAATGTCAGCCCTCTTCAATCCCTTCCCTTCTGTTGTCCTTGCCAATGCTTTTACTTGATCAGGCATGATGTTTCATGCAACCCTTCGTATCCACATTTCCTTAACCTCGTGCGTCAACCTTCGGGGCTTGGTGTCAATCTTTTGCTCCTTCTTCCCTGGAATGCCAAAAACTTTGGTGAAATCTGCCACATGAAATGACACTGTAAGATTGTGTCCCAGGTAGCGGAAGGTGCTGGTACGGGAAAATGTGTCAAAGCTTTCTATCATTTGGCACAACTGGGGCTCAAAATGTTTTATGCAAAACAAGGGCATCTGAATGGCCTAATGGACTCCTACGTATCTGAGACTGTCTTTCACAACATCATCATCGGGCGTCTCATGCCACCATTTTCTACACTCCACGCCATTCAAACCCTCAAATGTAATATTTTGTGTAGTCACGACCTCCTTTGGGTCTGCTGCTTTCTTTTTGGAGCTCCCAACATCCATGGCTTTCTTGTCCACATTCTTCAACTGTTTTCTCCAACTTCGTTTGCCAGCCGAATCCATAACCGTTTCTTTAATTCTTCCTCTTCAGATCTTTTTAAATAAAATATTTAATGCTATACTGCCGATTGTCGTACAAACACTTATAATTGGAAACCCTTGACTGACAACAACCTCCAAAAAAATAATTTTCTTTTCCCACCGTACGACATCGTACAGTTGCTACAATCCCTGACTATGTGCATGTCTTTCTCTAAATGGTAGCATGTCTTCTCTCAAATATGTGCAGCTACGGCTTGAAATGGAGGCCCTTCCTTCTTATGGTTCATATCCCTTGTCTCTACTTCCACGATTTGCATCGGGTATTATATCCAACCATGGAGCATATATATCTATCAATACGTGTCGCAGCTACAACATAAAAAACAAATTGACTTTGTGCAGATGCCATCTATACCGAATGGTGACTTTCATTCCCTTGCGGTGGCCTTTTCCCCTTCCCACACAGTGATCTGCCACCGTTTGGTGACATGCCATTGTTCGATGGACATGGCATTGTTCGGTGACATGCCACTGCTTGGTGGTCCTCTTTATTTTATTTTATTTTTAAATTTTTAAAATGTTTTTTAATAATTTTTTTAATTTTTAATTTTATTTATTTTTTATTTTTAATTATTTTTAATTTTTTAACATATGAATTCCAGGTACCTGATGACGAGCCTGGCCTCGATGAGCAGTGTTTGCTTCCTGCCCTTGTTTGTGATATAATTTCTATTTTGACCCGTTGACCATGTCGGGTATCTCCTCTCCAGCTAGTGTCCATAACTTGATTGCACCATTGTCCCCGACTTCGCGAAGCTTGTAGGGTCCTAGCCATTTAACTTTGAATTTGCCTGACTTAATCTCATTTCACCCATTATACTTAAGCACCAACTATCCTAGCGTGAACTGTGTCCGCTTCAAATGTTTATCATGCTAGACCTTCCTACATCCTTGGACTATCTCCATTGCCCATTGTGCCAACAACCGTTTCTCATCGAGCTTATTGAGGTTATACAATCATTCCTTCAAGCTTTCCATGTCCCCTAATCTATTCTCAACCGCTTTCCTCAGACTTGGTACCATAAATTCAGCAGGCACAACCTCTTGTCCATACATCAATTGAAATGGGGTTTGTCCAGTAGTGACCTTATATGTTGTACGGTATGCCCACAGTACCGAGGGAAGTCTTTCTTCCCAATGTTCCCCTTCGACCCCACAATATTTGTAGATGTCTGATACCAGTACCTTGTTAGTTGCTTCCGCTTGACCATCCGCCCGTGGGTAGTAGGGAGTTGAAAATGAATGAAATATTTTAAACTCTGTCATAAGCAACCTTATTATGTGGTTGACGAAGTGTCCCCCTCGGTCGGTCATAAGTTGGATGGGTATATCGTACCTGGTGATTATTTGTTCATAAATAAACCGTGCAGTACTTACGGCTGAATTGTGTGGTAGGGTCCATGCTTCAGCCCACTTCGTCAGGTATTCTGTGGCTACCATGATATACCTACATCTTCGTGCCTTGCTAGCCTTAAGGGGTCCCACAAAATCAAGTCCCCACCATTCAAATAATTCTTGTGCCTGAGAGGGGTTGAGTGGCATGAAGTCCCTCTTCAATGGCTTTCCTGCCCTCTGGCACGTATCGCAGCTTGTCACCCATTCCCACGCATCATTGTACAAGGTCGACCACCATAATCCTGCGAGCAATACCTTCCGGGCAGTTGTATCCGGACCCATGTGTCGTCCCGCAGGACCCTCGTGGGCTTCCCGAAGTACTCTTGGGACCTCTTCTTCCATCACACACTATCAAAGGATCTGATTGGGTCCCATCTTATACAAAAGCCCACTGATGAGTTGAAATGTTTTGCTTTTCAAAACTATCTTTCGTCGTTCACCAAGTTGCATTACCGGAGGATACTGGCCTGTAGATAAGTACTCCCCAATGCTTGTGTACCAAGACGGTAAAACTGCTATTTTGAATAGGCGGGCGTTTGGAAAATCATCATCCACCCCTTCAGGTGGTTCCCCTAATTTTATCCAAGATAGATGGTCTGCACTTACATGGCTCTTCCCAGGGTTAACTATGATATTGAAAGTGAAGTCCTATAACAACAATAGCCACCTGCTCACCCGTCCTTGGATTATGGGTTTGTTTACCAGATACATCAGAGCCTGATGGTCCACGTAGAAGGTGAATGGGGTCGCCAATAGATAGTGCCGGAACTTCTGCACCGCATAGACCATTCCCAACGCTTCCCTTTCGGTAGTGCTGTAATTTTTCTCCACCTTTGAGAGAAGTCTGCTTGCAAAGTATACTAGGTGATCCAACCCGTGATCTCCTGTTTGTGCCAATGTCGCTCCAATAGAAAAGTTTGAAGCGTCCACATGGACATGGAATTCTTTATCCCTATTGGGATATGCCAAAATAGGTGTTGCCACTAGCCGTGCCTTCAATCCTTCGAAGGCCTCGCCTTGTTTCGTACCCCATAAGTAGGGTTCTGTCTTCCGGGTCAGTTTGTCCATCGGGGAGGACACATGGGCATACTATTTGATGAACCTCCGATAGTACCCAATATGTTTGAGAAATGTCTTTACGCCACTGACTGTAATGACCCTTACTAATAGGAACACTAAACCCCCAAATCTGAACTGTGGCAAATCGTCAAACACTTGGCATACACTGAATGGTTTTGTGTGTAACGATGTGTTTCAATGTGATAATTGTTTTTGGGCATCAAATGCAATTGAGATAACAATACCGATATAGAAATGTAATACAATGAAAGATAGCAGAACACTGCAAAGACCTCTATGCCAATGAACCTTCAAATTCAATCAAAAATCTGATTACCATATATCATGAATGACTGAGAAAACTATGACAATAACCAGTCCATTCAATGCACTTTCATACTATGACAGCCAATGCTCTTTCCTTACTAAGTTATTCAATTGCAATGATGATAACAGGGACTGATTACAACATATCATGCATGATAATGACTGTTTCCTGAATATGTGTGATGGACTGTTACAACTATGCAATTCAGATTTCAATACATTAAGCTATTGTCAAACAAGACAACACAATGGCCCCACAATATCTCTTGAATTATGATCACTACAAACTGATTACAATATAGCAATGTCTGGTGTTATGGACTGTTGTCAATTTCTGAATCATGACATGAAAAGTATGTACTGTCTCACATGGATAATGAACTCTAATCAACACTTGCAATGCACCTTATGTCTTTATCAATCCAATTACAATGTATATGTTTCCAATGAATAACAGTGACTGTTTTTATGTCATATGCTGGGCTATTACGGCAGTACCTAATTATATGCAAATTTCAATACAACTTTGACATCAAATATCAACATCCGAATCATATGAAAGAACCTGGAATGCTGCACTTATTGTTGACTGAATGCTGATGAATTGATACACGAGCTGCGCCCCGAAACTGGACCCAAACTGTCCCTCTGATCACTGCTGTACCCTGTACTGTACCTGGCTGTACAGTTCAGTCATGTACGGCCCTGCTATAAAATAATTTGCAAGGTGTTGGGTACCGAAAATGGTATGATCTGAAACGCCTAGGGTTAATATATAACCCCTCCAATGCATAAAATCAAACCCCACTTGGTTTGTGAGATATGAGCAAAAATATAGGTCCAAACCCTGGTATGACTGAACTGAAAATGTACCAAAATGATCTCCAAAACTTCACCAAATGATTCACCAATGCAATGATGAATTCAGAACCCTTATTCCAAACAATTGCAAACCCTTACATCAATTCTCAATGAAGTCCAATAGGAATTGGCTAAGTACCAACTCCAATAATGCAACTCTTCAGTAGATATTTCACTACCTCAGTTATGCCAATCTAGGGGAGTGATCGTTCCCAAAGATCGAATAGTATTTGTAGACCCAAAAGACTACAAATTGCTCCACAATGGAAGAAGTAGAAGAAATCCCAAATCCAAGCATGTCCAAATGAAAGCCCAAGCCCTCTATTTATTCTTTTCCTTGAGAAGTTGCTAGAACTTCTAGAAACATCCAATTATAATGTACTTTATAATAAAATAACATTATAATAATAAAGTACATTTCTCAACTCAAAATTATAACAATGTAGGCCCAAATGTCTCATAACTGAATGTAGGCCCAACTACGACTGAACGTAGGCTCAAGATTGAACGTAGGCTCCACTACAATTGCATGTAGGCCCAAACTGGATGTAGGCTCTATTAGCAATATGCAATCAAATGATCAACATAATGACCCTCTCTCCAAACCATTTGCCTACAAGAGTCAATGATAGGCAAATCTGCCATGCCAAACGATGTCAGCCAAAATGGGGACATGACACTGACATTCGTGGGAGGTTCCATTTCTAAGATCACCCTTACTTTGTCAGGGTTCGTTTTAAGTCCTGCTTGGCACACAATGTGTTCGAGTAGTTTTCCCTGCGGTACAATGAAGAGGCACTTCTTCGGATTCAACGCCAGCTGTGCTCTTCTACATCTTTCCATGCACTCCCTTAGGACTCCTATGTGGTTGTCCTTGGCACTGTAGATGGACCAATCATCCAAGAAGGCTTTGAAATTTCCAACAGACATTTTATCAAAGATGTGAGGAATTATCCTTTGAAAATAAGTTGGAGCGTTACACAGCTCGAAGGGCATCCTGTTATAGGCATATACCCCATCTTCCACCACGAAGGTTGTCTTCAACTTATCTTCCTCCGTGATGGATATTTGGTTATACCCGGAAAATCCGTCCATAAACGAATACATTTCGTGCCCAGGTACTTCCTCCAGGATACTGTCTGTGAATGGTATAGGAAATGGGTCCTTGATAGTTACCACGTTCAAACATGGGAAATCAACTCATATCCTATTCTGGTTGGCTTCTTTCTTCAAGGAGATGACTATGGGAGATACCCATTTGCTCGTTTGTACTTTGAATATAATGCCTGCCTCTAGCATTCGTTGGATCTCATTTACGCGTGCCAAATAGTTCTTGTTCATTCAGTAAGGACACTTCCAGACAGGGACCGCTCCATCTACCATCTTTATTCTGTGGACGCACAACTCCGGAGGTACCCCCTTTAAGTCCTTGTAGGTCTATGCCAAAACATCTTTATATTCCATAAAGATCTTGAAGGCCGCTGCTTTAAGTACGGGATTCCAACATCCCCAACGAAGATATTTTTTAGGTTGGCCTCATCCCCTAGGTTCACAACTTTTAATGAAGGCTCCTCATATTTGATTGGCTTGTCTTTGTCAAATTTGTGTGCCAGATCGTCCATCAGCCGGGCCTCCCCCTCCTAGTACTCAGTATATTCTGGCGGAAATGTTTTTTTTTCGTCCCCTTCATGTACTTGGAGCATGTTGCATGAAAATACCTCATAATCCTCCATCTGCCAGTGAAAGAGTCTATTTAGGGAATCCAGGTCATCGTCAGAATGTGTTTCAATCTCTAGAACTCCTTCCTTATTGGGTTCCATTCTTTGTGTTGCCTCATCTTCCTCCTCTCCTTCGGACTCCGAGGATGATGCCAGGTCCTTACTAACCAACTGTCTTTAGATCGATGGTGAATTTTCGGCCACTCTTTTTTATAGAAAGAGAATTTCTCTTCCTGTCATGCTTGACCTTAGCCTCCACTAGCCACCCTCTCCTGAGAATGGTGTCGTGCCCTTTTCTTTCTAGAGGAATTACTATGAAATTGAGCACGAATGGTTGGGTACCGACCATTACTTATTGCGCCATCAATGTGCCGATGGGTTTAAGTCCGTGTTGGTCCGCTCCTAGGAGTTGAAAGGTCGGTGGCCACAATGTAGGTTTCCCCAATCTTTTTCAAGTTTCTTCTGGTTTCCCCAGGCTTAGGACACTTAGTCTCATCGTGGTCTCCCAGACCACACCATCGACAGAGGAATTGTGGTGCTTCCTTTGGACATTCTCTTGCTAAATGTCCCCACTGACTGCATGTGTGACATTGTATCATGGGTTGGTCGAAGGTAGCATATTGAAGGTGACTTTAGCCTCCTCCACTGTTATTGTTATTATTGTTGTTTTCATTACCCCTGCCCCCTCGTCTCTTGTTCCGAAAGCCGCCAAACGATGTCGTGTTGTTGTTTTGGTTGTTTGTACCTGTTGCTGCTGAGGCGGATGTCTCTTGGGTCTATAGCACTTGGTGGCTTCGAGATTTCATGTTGTACAAGCATTCCCTCGTGGAATGACCCGCGATCTGGCAAATGTCGCAAAACTGTTTCTTAGTACATGTTCCCTTGGTGTGACCCTCCTTACAGTCGGTACACCACAGGTCTGCTTCGTCGCTCTTGCTTGTGCTCACCTTCATAGTGGTTTTGATTTCTTTCATCATCCTCATCGTATCTTTCTGAAGGGCTTGTACCTTTTTATTTGCTTTGTTGTCATTGCTTCCTTCGGAGGAGTCGTCATCATCAGAGGATCTAGCCTTCTTCTTCTTGGTCTTTTTCTCGCTCCCCAAGTCCATGTCTCTGTTGTTGGCATCATTGTAGGATGCTAGCGGAACCACCTTCATCTTCCTTCGGAGGGTGGGCTTCAACCCTTCGATAAACCACCATTTCTTAAGTCCGTCAGCTGGTTGGCTTTCCATTTTCTCGACCAATTCGTTTAGCCTTCGTCCATAGCCTCGCACGGTTTCCTCTTTTCCTTGTTTTGTTGTATAAATCTCAGCCACTATTTCGTTATCATCCCTTAGCAATTTGAATTCCGTCTGGAATTCCTTCTTTAGATCTTGCCATGTAGCAATCTTTGTCGGGTCCATGTCTGAGAACTAGTCTATTGCCACTGCTCGCAATGTTGTTGGGAACTGCTTTACCCATTCGTCAACGTTGGTCACCCTGTTGGCCACCCCAATTGTTTCACACGTCCTGCAATGCCGAGTTGGGTCTTCCTTCCCATCACCCGTGAACTTAGGCAAGTTCGTCTTTTGTGCCATGTTCACCTTCACTGGCAGTGTCGGTAGCACAAGTTGTGTCGCAGTTTGTGTTGCTGGTTGTGTTACTGGCTGTAATGGTACTACCAAGTTTGGTGTCTCAGAAGTGTTTGGTACCTCACCACTTAATGTCTCTGAATTGCTGGAAATGTCAAAGCTTGGTAGGCTACTGCGATCCTTGTGCCCCTCTATCACACTGATAGTCTCGGCGGCAGCGGTCTCCTTAGCCTTCCTACACACGTCTTCTTCTCTCTCCTTCCTTTGGGCTTCTTCTGTCCATGGGGTTAAGGTTAGGATTCCCAACGAGCTTCTCCTTTCTTCTAACAACTCTTCGTCGTGCCCACCGTCGTGGTGGCTAGATTCCCCCACACCCACGCCTTCACTTTCTCCCTTTGGTAGTCCCTCGGCACGTCGTCAGAATCTTTCCCTTCGCTCGGCTTGCTGCTGTGCGAGTATAACTTTTCTAGCGGCTTCCTACCCTTCAAGTTCCTTCTGTAAATTTCTATTTTTATTTAATTGATTGGGCATAAATTCTTTCCTTACTGCTCCAGAGGGGTATAATCAACACATCATTTAAAAACACTTTTATTTATTCATGTCATTTTATTACAACACTTTTCAATCAATTGAATGATTTCCTCATTTCAATTGTTTAGTGTCCTTCCTTTCTTTTGTCTATCTCAAATTTTAGAATTCCTGAGAGGTGCCATCGCGTTCCTCCTGGCGACGGATGTTCACACGTTCCCGATATGCATGGAGAACTTCCTTTTGGCGTTCCTCACGGGAAATCTCTTCCAAGCGGGTTTGCTGTGCCAATGACGCCTGTTGAAGCAACTGGGGGAGGTGGCTCATCAACCGATTTACTGTGGGGCTTACTCCCAGTGCGCTCCACACAACACTCGTTGAAACTTCAACCTCTGTGGCCTCCCGTCGGATGTAGGTTTCGATGGCCGCTTGAAGCAAAATTGAGAATTCCGTCGTTGCAGCGTCTTCTCCTTCATAGAGCTCCATACGTGCATTGTCGGCCTCTGGGTTAAGCTCACCAACTGGTAGGCCCATAGTGTTTGCATGCCATCTAGTCCTTCCCTTCCCGAGTATGTCTAGGCAACGGCGTCAAATGTTTACCCTTGTGGGTTAACAAAGACTAATTGCATTCAGAAAGTAAAGTATTCACAGGAAATGTAAAGATACCATAGCAACATTATATTTATATCATAATCCTCCAGTACAAGTGTAAATCTGCATCATATATCCGTGTCTTCCTCAAAGAGAAGAATGTATACACATAATGTTCGAGGGGATGTGAGGCGAGCCGTCGCATCCGTGTAACTCCCTCAGACGGGCTAACTGTTTAACTATCCATTTTCCCGACAACACCAGGATCGTGTTGATAGGCTGGTTTTGGATCTAGGAGTTGACAGGATGAATGCTTTGCACTATGTGGATTATGATGAGTTGCTACATAGCTTGAGGCTTCATGCAGTATGATCAAAGTAACGCAGCAGATTGGTGTAAGTGGGTTTTATAGGTTGACATGGGATCCAGGGAACTTATTGATAGATGAATTGCATTCTTATTTTTCGTTCCACAACATGGCATGTCTTGATTTAAAAGTTACCAGTATGAGCTATAGAGCGGCTTGCAGATTGATACGGGATCCTGCTATTGATTGCTTGAGGACAAGCAATCTCAAGTAGCGAGGATTGTAATGTCCCCTTTTTTTGGGACATTAGAGAATTAATAGGCCAACGCAATAAAGTATAAAAATTGACTTATGGGAAGTTAATGCAGAATTATTAAAAGTTAATTTAATATTATAAAGAGGGTTAATAAGAGACAAAACGGCAAGAAGACAAGGAAACAGGAAAGGGAAGTTGAAGAGTCACAACTGGATGCATTAAAAGAAGGAATGGAGTCTCCTTTGGCATGCTTGGATATTAATTAGGGATTTCAGTTTTATCTTGGAGAAAGTTAGGAAGCTTTCAGCTTTCTTGTTCAGAACCTGATGACAGAAACCTTTAGGCTCTTGGTGGATTGGATGCAAACCTGGTTCATCATTTTGGTGAATTCACAATGGAGTTCACATATGGAGTTATAGGTTCATTTCTAATTTTTCCAATCTGACTGTACTGCTGTTTTTAAGATTAGATTATATTAAGTTATTGTATTGCTGGTTATTATAATGCAATAACATATCTTTGGCTGTTTAATTTGAATATTTATCTGGAAAGATTGCTGGTTTTATTGCTGGATATTTGATCTTCTGTTGCATGCAAATATTGTTTAAAATTCCTGTGTTTCATTTGAGAAATTGGGCAAAAATAGTTGGGTGAGATATTTCAAGACAGTCAGTACATTAGAGAAGTTGATAGCAGATAAATCAGAGGTTAGGATACCTACATCAAAGGCAACTAAGGCTAAATCTGTTAAATTGAAGGCAGTTTCTAAATCAACAAGCAAAAGGGTAAAGACAAATAGCAAAAGGCCTTACAAGAGAACAAAGGATGATGATACATATGAGTCCACTGATTCAAATGATTCAGAGAAGAAGCTAAGAACTGAAGGAGCCAAGGCGGCAAAAGTGGTGATATCCAAATCTTTAGAAGTGCAAGCTGTTGATATCCATTGAATGAACAACGTAAGTCCGCTAAGTGATTACTAGCCAATCACATTAGTTCACTGAGCGAGTGTCCACAAATAGAAGGAACCTTGAAGTCATTTCATGATCTTACTTTGCAAGCTTAGCATGAGAGATGACCTTATATCAAGAGAGGATTGAATATTTGGCGTTTCATTCCAAAACATTGAGTGTTCGATTCTGCACTCTGCATGTTGTAGTGGAACAAAACTCACATCAACAGGTCTATTTGCTATACTGTCCAGACTTTTTCATAATTGTGTCTAGTATAATAAACTTGTCTCCAAACCGATTCTATTGTTAATAAATCCTAATTTTATTAGTGGCTTACTATGGGTGGTTGGCACACATCTATATCGAAGGTCAAGGTTCTACGCTTCAAACCCTACTCCCGTATACTCCTGAGTTGACAACGGAGTGGTCATTAGGGAGGTTATGTTTTGCCTACTGTTGTATATCTATCTCCTTGTCTTTCTTCATTGCTTCACACGATTGGTTTTAGGTGCACCAAAGACCCAACATTTGCAGTATGATTGTCTCATATGGGTTTTCTACGAGTATCGTTGATCACCAGTTCAATAATATTCAGTACAATTCATTCCACATGATTTATCCTTGTTTATTTCTCCCATCATATAATACCCTCTGATTGGCCAAGGATATATCCTTCTCGCTTATGCCCTTTTTCATATCAATGTCCTCCCTTTAGTATGCCATGGAGGGATATGATTATGGTTGCAATTAAATAATCACACCTTTCCACTATTTATGAATTCTTAATTACTATTTTATAATCGTTGCCCTATTATAAGCTATTACCCTTTCATATAGTTCATTACTCATATTACTATTTAGTTATTCGTGATTATATTTTATTATTATTTATTTATTTAATTTTTAATTATTACTATTATTAATTAGTATTTTTTATTTATTAAACTATATATTAAAAATTTATATCAATTGTTATAATTTAATTTTATCGACTTAATTATCATTATGTATATTTTATTTTTACAAGTATAATTATATTTTATTATTTATTTATTGTCTTATATTTAATCCTATTATTAAACCCCATTCTGAACAAGGGACATCACAAAAAATAATTCAATTTTATGTAAGAGACTTTGGACCACAAAAATCTCCAAAAAATGCTGATTACACCCGATTTTTTGCAAATCTTTCCCTCAAATGATATTTCCCCCAAAGAGTCCGATCTTTTTAAAAAATCGTTGACTGCAATTTTCAATCTATTTTTTTCATTTAAATTGCATAAAAATTGCATTTGAAACCTTACTCAATTTTCGGCCAACTTGTGAAGCCCTTGAAATCTCTGAAATGGCGAGATTTTTATTAGTAGTTCAATTTTACAATATTTTTAGAGGACAACTATAAATGGGAGCTCGTCGAGACATGCGTAGAAGGCAGAACTAGCTACAAATTCAAAGGGAGTCGGAAAGCAGAGCATTTGAGTCAAAGGTAGGCATTTTTTTGCTGTAAAGCTCCTGCAAATACATTCTATGACTCCACGCCATATAAATAGTATTTACAAAAGATTCAAACAGTGCAGACAAATAGATGAATAAATGTATAAATAAATGTTTCAATTGTACATCATAATGATCTTTCAATTTGGATTAACATGATAAAAAACGTTAAGTCTATCTTATTTTGGTTGAGCCTCCATCCTAAGAGATAGTATGTTAATGTTATGTCAACTGAATGGTTTATATTTCGAGGTTATGTCTTCGCTAGCTATTCATACTTAATATTTTGTGTCTTCTTTACCATGGTTTAATTGTATCTATTTTCAGATGCTAGGATTTCTGTCATTATTGTCAATACGCTGCCACACATGGTTTAATTCTGTGTCTACTTCTTATCTATGTCAAATGTTAAATAAAATTTTCAATGTGCACATCACAAGGATATTTCAATTTAAATTAGCAAGATGAAAAAATGTTAAATCTATCCTATTTTGGTGAAAGTTTCATTTAAAGAGAGCATTTTACTGTTATGACAGATGAATGGTCTATATTCTAAGATTATATTTTAGTTCATTGTGCCTATTTCATATTTTATGTTTACTTTATTATGGTTTAATTTTGTGTCTACTTTTTTTTGTTGGTTATTTTCTCAAAAAAGCCTTGTAAATTTGTTCCCTGGAAAGAAATAATCCATGTTCTTGGCTAAATGGACTGAATGTAATTCTAATTTAGGCTCTCTATCATATCGTTGCTTTGCTTGATGAATATAACAATGCTATAGTTTCATGTTTTTACATAGTCCCATTACTAGAAATGAAGAGGTTTTTTTATTTTGTAGGTCATCTATCTTCATAATATTTTATCTTTCCCTCAAGTTGTACAAAAACCCTTGGCTGCATATAAACATCAGCCATATGTTTATATGCAACCCAGCATTGCAGCAAGATGTCCCATCTTTGTGACATCAAAATCTTGGTCGCTGTGATTTTGAATGCTTACTCTAATATTATGCATATTTGTCCTACATGTTTTTTTTGTCTATCCTTTATTTCTACTTTATATGAGTCGGTACTTTGACTAAATCTGAAGGTTTGGTTTAATAGCAAAGCTTTTGAATGTGATTTGGTTTTATACCTAGAATCTTTGAAAATGCATAATTCATTCCCGTTTAACTCTACCTGTTATGAGAAATGGTTTCTCTTTTATTGATTCTTACATTTTTAGTTGGATGATATGTTCTTTGAAGTCTCCCACTTGAAAATTTTGCAGTGATAAAATGTGTTTTTTCTTTTATCCAATTGGGATGCAAACATAGTTATTGTAGTTGTTTTGAGGCCGTACTTTTCAGATATTTTTATGATAGTTGATTGAATATTCTTTTGATATTAATAATAAATTGGAATGCCGTGTTGTTAGTAACATTTTACCATCTGCTTGCCTGTTAATGGGCTTTTGGGGGTGAATCCTCCTTCCGAGAAGGTAAAACAGGTATCTTGGATCCCACCGGACATGGGATGGATTAAAATCAACTTCGACGGGACATATAAAGGGAACCCGGGCCCATCAGGTGCTGGCTTTGTGGTGCAAGATTGGAAAGGTAACATTTTGATGTTAGGTGCAAGAAGTTTATTGGAGGGACAAGCAATGAGGCTGAGTTCTAGGCAGCCCTTTTAGCTATTAGAAAGACAATAGAGTTAAAGGTTACAAAGTTACATATGGAAGGAGATTCGTTAGTAATTATCAATGATATTATAAAAGGAGAATTTGGATTGTGGTACTTAAACAAATACATTCGTAGGATTAAATCTCTGTTAAGCCGTTTTGAGGAGTTTGAAATCACTCATGTACGGAGAGAAGCTAATGCAATTGCCGACACCATGTCTAAGATAGGAGTGGCATTGAAGGACCAGGCCAAAGAGGAACTAATGGAGGAATTTTGTGAGTGAGGGACAAAACTTTGATGCTTGGCATCTTTTTTTTCCTTAAAAAAAACTCAATTGATATTGTTTTGGATTGAAGCACATAGAGCAGTGAGGATGTTATTAAAATCAACCTATAGAAAGAAATTTAAATTCAAATGATGGTCCTCTCTCCACTTTAAACCGTTTGGCGAGCCTTTAAAGCAATCATGAAGTGGAATGGCATTGACTCATGCGAAGGGTGACAGACCCGTGTACGATTATGAGATGATTTTGCCCCATCATTTAGTGATAGGCTAGAGATGAGGTGTGCAAACATTGATTGGCATCGAATTTGAGTTGGAAGCCTCTAGAGAAAGGGGTGATTGAGCATGTGGAGATAAAGTTTGGATAGATGGTAAATTTTGGAATCCAATTGATTGCTCAGCTCATAGGTGGTTTGGTTGTAGAGTATTAAACAGAGTGCGGAATCGAGGCGAACTTCTCTTTGCATACCCTTCATCAGATGCAGGCTTTTAGAGGGGAAGTGAGCCATGAGAGGAGTTTTCACCATCAACAACCTACATTTCTGGCAGTGTGTGGATTTAATCTTTGGAGAAGAGTTCATGTAGACAGATTACGAATTCAGAACAAACATTGATATTTCTTCAGCAATTTTGGCTTGGGCTCTTCCGCTAGGTTCGCAGGAGGAGGCATTGTGGGTTATGTGAGCTTGTGTCCAACCTCAGTGGATGGGAGGAATGGTGCCTATCATTGGAATAACAGAGCCTGGAGTTGGGTTGAGGACAGTGGAGGGTTTGTGGAGGGCAGTGGGAGGCACAACTCAAACTTTTAAGCCCTTCTTGGTTTGGAGCACTAGTACAAGCAAGGAAAGTAGAATTGCGGAAGCCAAACAAGGACTGGAGATGTTGAAGAAGCTGTTGCAAATGTTGGAGGAGGAAAAGAACAAAATTGCAATGGAGAGGCACCAGATTGTTAAGGAGAAGTGTCCAAAGGCACAGAAAGCAAGGAAAATCAAGAAGGCCCAAGTGGATAATAGAGGCGGGCTCTTCATTCAAGTGGATACCAAGGACCCCACGATCAAAGCAAAGGAATGCATGTAGGAGTTTAGTTTTGTTCTGCTAAGTTGTGACATCTCTGTCTGGGTGTTTAAAAACTTATAATCCTTTTTCAGTCCATTTTGCAATATAGTGGGCTTATTTTGTCTAGAAAATAGTGAATGTATAGGGTTGCAGTCAATTGTACAATCCATTTTTGTTTGATGGGGCATGGTTAATCATGTTCATGCTGCTCTCAGGAAGATTAGTAGATGGACACAAGGATGTTTTGGTGGCCTTTCATGGCAATAGGTTAGAACAGTTATCAATCTTTATCATAAATGTTACTGTCAACTTTAATTCTAAAATAATAAAAAAATATGATATCACCGATAAAAAAAAAGACACAATTTACCATCCACTCACATCATACAACAGCATGAGAGCTTTACTTGTATATCATTCGGTGAATTGTTTTATTATTAACTTAGCAATAACTTATCAACTTCATATAGAACTTACGAAATAATCATTTAGTATCAAAGCTCACATGCTACTCTGAATTCTCCTATTTTAGTCAAAACTTTTATTTGGACAATTCATGGGCTAAACACTATATTTTAGACAATTCATGGGCTAAACTCTCTATTTTAGACAATTCATGGGCTAAACTCTCTATTTTATTCTCTCTATATCTTTATGCTAGGAAAATGCTTTTAAATTTTGAAAAACAAGTAGTTTTTCTCTTTTTCGACATTTTTAAATATTTTTCCAAATCCAATTTTTGCCCATTTGAATTGCATTTAAATAAAATAAAATTCATACTTTTAGTTTGCTGGTTTTTCTCCAAAAGATTTTTGCTGCTATGGTTTGAACTGCTATACAAAACTTTTAAAATCTGTTTGTTTTATAATTTCAATCCCACTTAAGTATCCTTCCAAGAGAATAGAATAATCAAGAAGCTGTCTGATAATGTCTTCATTATATATTGTTTTCATTTGTTTTTAACTGTTTGAAGCTTAAGCTAATCTCCATAATTGTTTTTACAGGATTGGGCTGTATTTCGCCAGGGGAGAGTAGAAGGTGGATTTCAAGGCCGTACAAATAAATTAGTGGATGGATGTTATTCCTTTTGGCAGGTTAGGATTCAAGTATTATTGTGCAATGTATAATATTCCTGAAAGCCTGAAAGGTTATGTTTCTAGTTGGCACTGTTTTTCCATCACACACATGGTTCATATTTTGCAGGGAGGAGTGTTTCCCCTTATTCAAAGGCTTTTAGCCAACGTGCATCAACAGGCAAGTATGTCTTATGCCAAAACAAAACACATGGATAAACCACTACCATTGAATAGAGATACGAACTTGGAGGGAAGTGTATTGTTATGTGAAAACAGTACTCAAGAATTGGATTTGACAGAAACTAATTCAGAGTATGAAGATACTGACAGAGGTTTGACTGCTGAAAAAATATTCCCAGTTTTTGATTGCTTCCACAAGAAATCATTATGCATTGAAACTGTAGAGCACCATCAATCTCTTAGCAGCAGTTCTTCAAGTGAGAGCAAGCAAGGAAGCCATGATTCTTTACTGGATTTTCTCGAAAAGGAAATTGAATGTGGCCCCCTATTTAACACGCATGCATTGCAAGGTTACATATTGTTATGTTCACAGGTACTATTTCTTTACAAGCAATACAGTTTTGTTCATAAGTTTGTCTTGGATGATGATCAGTTTCTTTCTTTGCTTTAATTGCATCGTGGTGGCAATGATTGAGATATGCTAGGTCACTGAGGTGTTTAATGGCACTGACATGATGTAGTGTGACCTTTGAGGTGGTATTATTTAAATGAATTGAATTACTTAATTGATAATCTTTATAGACAAGCATTTCAGTTTCTGTTATGTGTATAAATGTATGTAACATTGTATCAATAAATGTAATGTTATATTAAATTAGGCCCCTGTGGTTTGAAAAATGTTTGCATAGTTCCCTGACATTGAGTTTTCCTGTTAGAGACTTTTGTAGCACCTGGATTGGTGGTTCGCCCAGGATACTTGCAAAAGTGAGAAGGCCACTTTATAGAAAGCCCTTGTCAGTTTACAAGCCAAAATAAGTTGGTAGATTGGGGAATCCCAAAAAGACCACAAAATGTGCAATGTTGGGTTTTTGGGCATATCTTTTTATGACATCCTGCAAGATGTCTTTGTGGCCCTTGCTGTGAGTGTTTTAGGTTGGGGAAATTGTATGCAGGGAGCCCATGTGACTGGATGACGTGGAACACTCATTTACATGGAACCTGCTATTTTTTTGCCATCATGATTCCTTTCTTATCACTTTTGATTGACCAAAGGTTTGTTTTAATGTTCTGACATGTTCACGAGTGGTATATGCCATAAATGAATTGCAGAATATATTTACCGTTCTAAATCCTAGGGAGATTTCAGGGGACAACACTCTAAATTGTAATGCATAGGCAATATGAATGATAAGTAAGACATGAGCATTAACTGAGAAAGACGTAAAGAAGTATATTGTAACTGGAACCAAAAATTTTATGGATTTGTGCACTCCAAACATTACATACTCTCAAGAGAGATGTATGGTTGTTTATCTTCCAATACCTATGCCTATGTTATGACCATGACTATGCCATGAAATTTTATAATGTTATGAAGCCGTGAAGGCAAAAGAATTGTAATTGAAAATGAAATGGTTTCTTATCCATGCTAGTGGCAATGAAATATAACAGCTGAATCTTGGCGAAGGATAAACACTATTGGCACTTGGT
Source organism: Chamaecyparis obtusa (assembly GCA_027943335.1). NCBI lineage: Eukaryota > Viridiplantae > Streptophyta > Pinopsida > Cupressales > Cupressaceae > Chamaecyparis > Chamaecyparis obtusa. The sequence continues at coordinate 566,417 of BSBK01004590.1, forward strand.
AGTAACACATGTGAGCAGACCTTCATGCTGATATTTAGGTGTTTGGAACCCTAATAATGTGTATGATGATGAGCGTGTAAGGTTTTCTGTTTTTGGGGAAGGTGCTATGTCTGATAGGCTCATATTGTTTCATGTGCCACTGGAGAATTGTGTGTTGCATCTGATGGATATGATGTCATGATCTTGGAGATTACACAAACCTTGGAAGATTGTTTTTGAGTACCATAAACCATGTAACATTAGTCTGCACCACTAGTTGCACTAGGAGAATCCATCTACATCATTTTACCTTTTCTTGTTGGGAAGGATTTGCTCTATATTCTTTGTCAATACATGCTACCAATGGGCAAATAGACTATACAATTATAGCTGGTCAATTCTTGGAGCTTTCCACTCACCAATTTGATGCATTTCTTTCAGGTTGTGGTGAACAGAGACTATAGCTTGTGTTAATATATTCACAGTTTGTAAGTTATTTGTTGTGTTTATCATGCACTAGTATACCTAGGGGAGAGGGACCAATAGTCGTGAGGGCTAACTTCGTCAACATGTAGCCGTTGCATGGAATATCGTAAGACTTTCGTTTTTTTTTAGAAATGTAAAATGGACACTTAACTATCTATAACTAAGGTTTGAAGGTGTGGCTCATCACGCAACTCGTTAAAATAGCATGCCTAATTAAGCGTGTACAAAAAATGGCTTTTTAAAGATTCGACCAAAACTTAATCTAAAAATCTCTAGTATTTGAATTTAAAAATATCATTTGTTATTAGTTGGTGATTGTATTTCTATACAAAATATGACATATGTGCAACTTAAATGGACCATATACCTATTAGTAATCATAAATATTTGTTATATCTAACTTTTAAATCCAACACAAAAGGACCAATGCTTCAACACAAAAAAATTATTTGTTGTTATAAAAATAACACATTATTATATAAAATACAACCTATACCGAACACAAAGGGACCAATAGTTGAACACTACAACTTTTTGACAATCTCACACATTTCATGGGAAAATACAAGGCATTTTGGTTGTGTTCACCTTTTATATTTGTGATAAAACCAATTATTAATATGAAATATTTTAATGCATAGACATTGCTACCCCAATAGTTGTACACATCGGAATAGTATTTGTGCACTAAGATAACAATACTTGTTTAAGTGGGCATCTTATTTTACTAAGTGGGCATATTATTTTTTAATTGACACACATATGATAGATAAGTATGATATATTATTTGAGACAAAACGTTATCTATTTCACATGTTTATGTTATTTTAATATAACATTTATAGGTCCTCATGTGTTCAAGTATTGGTCCATTTTTTTATCAACATTTAGAATTTTTTTGATTTACATTTGGATTATTTAATCACAATATATAGTAAAAATGTGATGTAAGACTGGATAATATATTCACTAATGACCTCACGACTATTGGACCCCTCACAACTATTGGTCCCTCTCCCCTAGTGTTTTAACCCAGATTCTTTTTTGATGCCCATCAACATTGAGTTTGTGGACTCCTTTGGAAGAGGTTCTCAAGTCTAAGAGAGCTATACATGGCCATCTGTATTTATAATGGAAGGCGATTCTGCATATTTGGCAATGTGTAAGTTGTATATTGTTAGCAATATTGTACGTATGTCAATTTTTGGCTGAGTACATTAGGCCCTTATGGTTGTAATCCTTATTTTCATGGTAAAAGTATGGACCAGGACTTGGGTGAGTTATTGGTCAATTTTCCCAATTCAGATCCTACCTGAAACACAATAGGTTCCTACTGTATTGTGACAGATTTCCAGTAAAGCAGTAGGCCCCAGCAGAGCATAGAGAGTTTACCTTCCAAAAATTGAAATATTCTCAATATTTCTTCTCTGTAAGGCTTACTGATGTTTGTCAAGGTGACACATTTTCTTTAGGAATCTAAAGGAGTTATCCCCTTGTATTAGAAAATGTGGACAAAACTAGTAAACATGTTGAAAAGATGGTTCTCTGTGTTGAATTCTCTGTTCTAAATGATATTTGTTCAATCCTCTACATGAAAAAGATGTCAAAAAAATATGCTACCTCCCAATGGGATACACCTAAACCCTAAACATGTGTAAACAGTTCTCAGAATACTCATTCTTGATACCATAATCCACATAGCCTGATTCACTCATCCTAAATGGATTCAGCCCTATAATTTACAACAATAATTGCTCTTAATACCAGGTGTTTGGTGAGTTTATAGATTGTTATGTGTTTCGCCAGTTTCTCTGATTTATCTTAAAGAGAATTCTTGCTAATATTCACTTGGGAGGACAGGAAATCTGGCTCAAATAGGGACTCTAGGTGGAAGGTCTCCTGTTGAGATAAATGTTGTTACCAATACTTTATAGAGAATGAGCCAGGGTCCACCTCGGAAGATTTGATTATCACATGCTTGGAGAAGAAAATGGCCATCAAGGATCCTGTGGGGATCATGAGCAGGTCTACCAAGCTTAGAGGCTTCCAATTCTCTTGTATTGTCAAGATTTTTGGATGTAGGAACACAACCATAAACTGGGAGATCAGGCTTTTTTTCTTTAAGGAACCATATCCTGCTTTCAATTTATTTTTTGGAGAACCTGAATTTTGGCAGAGGGCTCATGTGTAATTAGCAGCCATTTTCTTCTTTAGTTGGGAAAGAGGGTTGTTTGATGGTGGTGCATAAATTATTGCAATTCTTCTTTGTAGATCTAGTTGGAGGGCAAGTGGTAATTTGAAGGAGAATGGGTGCTATCTCATGAAGCAATGGCTGAGTTTAATTTGTCTGAATGGCAGGTGGTTTTGCTAATTAGTTAAGGAACAAGGTGTTAAATTTAGAACCAGAATACAAAGGAATGCAATACACTGAAACTCAAACACACAAGAACAAGAACACACAAAACTTATCCTGGGAAAACCCTCCACTTGAGGGTGAAAAACCCAGCCCCACAAAATATAGATCCTTTATTGTATGCCAAAACAAATACAGAGATCTCAAGCTTCTGATTCTTGACACTTAACAATCAATCAGCATATAATGGAGTTCGATCACTTGGCTATGCAAATACAGAATATAAAGTTCTTCAAGTATCTCACAGATACTAAACAAAATAAATGAATCACACACTCGGTAATGATTGTACACAGATCATACATACAGAACAGAACTGACACAAAACTTAAAAGCTGATACACAGTATAAAAATGCAATGTCTCCCTCTCACAGTAATGAACATACACTGGTCATATGTTCAGAATAACAGAGCCAACACATACAGAAAAATCTGGGAACAAAACTCATTCTCTTCACCATTGCCGAGAACAACATGACGCTCTGAGAATACCAAAACAATCACTGTAGGCACACAATGATCGCAAGATACATGATATACCTGAAAATACTATCACCCGACACTTCATCAGGAAGCAACCGTTACACCAAAATGAAAATGCCAGCAGTTATGAAATATGCCGCTTTAAATTCTTGCAAGATGCAAAGGTCATGCAAAGCACGTACACCTGGCAATAAATGATAAACCACGATGCCATCTTAGCACACATGAATAAGCGGATACAGTCTAACACGAACCTTTTATGCAAGCTTGAAACAACACAATGCCAACAGTGAATATAGACGTTATTATAGAGTGCCAATTCATCTTCAACCAGATTCGAACCAACAAAGACATAACCCGCCAAATGATAAATAAAGGAAGGCCCGATAATAAACGGTGATCATGGTTTGAGTTTCCTTCTCGATAAATCTTACACATCATTACCATAGAGCTGGTCGATGACTGTTAAGAAATGAAGCTGATTCACCCAGATCAATATATACAGCCTCTTAAACGAAGACCATAAGAAGGTGATAGAAAATACGATAGAAATTCATTTGTCTCAAGTTCTGAAGCAGCTCCAGCACGGCATACACATACTGAGATGGCATGAGAACACCTATTAGAATCATCATAGGTAAAAACGATTTCTCCTGCAGCTATAAAACATTAACACAAGGCTACTCCAAGTTTCCGGAATAGGGACGGCAGAGGATAGCAAAGGAGATGACAATATCACATTTAGAAAAAAATTAAAATATATAGGATAATTTGCATATATACGTTACATTCATATGAAAACATGGATAAAGCATGCCATTTAAACATCATAGAACCTTAACATACAACATTTCAATAGTCAATGTTCAATATGCATTCATAATTCGGAATTCATTGTCAATATGCATGCGATATTAAAAAAATAACATACAAAATGTCCAAAGGCTAAACTGCTGCCATATAGTTTCATGTTCAATATAAAAATCAAAATATAGAAAAACAAAGTACACTGGTGGTCCTATTCTGCATATGCCAACATAACATCAAATCAGAGTCTTGTGAGTCATTGCCACTGTCATGCTTGTAATGTCCCCTGTTGGGGCCTTAATTTACTTGCACTGAATTATGTTAACTTAATTCATGCAATAATAAAAGATGACAATTGTATATGAATTAATAGAAACAAAATGATAAGATATGTGTATTGAGAAATCCATGCTGTGCTTGTTATCACTCCAGTCTAGGAGAATGTTAAAGATGTAAACAGTTGCTTTGACACCAAAGTCAACGGTTTCCCTCAAGGTTTAATAGATCCAAGCCCTTAAGCTTTTCTTGGACTTGTCCGCAAGGCGCTTGGGGTCATTGATCCTTACCCATCTTGGAAATGACCGATTGGCTGGATTTACATAGGCCTCTCCCTGAATGCATCTTTACACTTCTCTGTCAGACTTAGACTTAATAATAACCAAGTCATATATATATATATATATATATATATATATATATATATATATATATATATATATATATTCAATTATAATAGAAGGCTTATTATTCAATAAGAGACATAACCGGAAGATATCTACACATACCAATTATTTGTATATATATATATTTTTATTATCAACACATATATCATTGTGATTGTCATTATAATAATATATATATGTCTATATTATAGACATATATATATATTGACTCTATATATATTAATTTAATTATAAATCTATTTATTATATATATATATATATATATATATATATATATATATATATATAATTCTGAGCTTATTATTATTTCTGTATATGTAAGATGGGTCTTTTATTCTTTGATGATCTTCCTAGATCGATGCCTTTCTGATCCATATGATCAGTATCAAATTTACGTTCATAAATTCCTTCTTAACATCCTCATTGATGAAAATAATAGTGTTCTTTTTTTCTCATGTTCGATATTATTGTTGTGTGTATCCTTCCCAATGATAGAATAATTTCCATAATATACCCTTACGTTCAAAGGGATTGCACTGCTTCAACTAAGACTTGTTTTGTTTATTTAACTTATTGTGTCTCTTCTGATTCCTTAATCACAAATGGTGTTTGACATGGCTTAATAAGTCTATGCCTCACGCTGACTGGGCATTGGTATTCAGTCGTACTTGACTAAGCATCCCCTTTGGTATGCATTGTTTGGGTAAGTCAGTGGCTGCACGAGTTTGCTGCTGGGTGTTATCAACGGAAGTCCATGGTATTGAATCTATATATTTTTTTATAACTTTGTGAGTCGGACACGGTGTATACACAGACCTGTCTAATATCCTCATCGACATTGTTCTTTGTCGTGATGTGGAATAGAGTCGCATATTGGATTGGACAATAAATCTATTGACGGTGATATAAATGTGAAGAATCCATGACCAATCCTTAAGGATAGTTGCTAACTCGGACATAGATGGATGGAAGTACAGTCGTCGTCCCTATGTATCACACTTGACTGTTGAATAACATTATCCTGCTAACTAGGTCGGTATTTTTGATCCAATATATGTGACGTGTTGACTAGTTCTTATCACCGCTTACATTCAATCGTTATTAAGTTATTATTTTATTGCTACATATTAATAATATGAACAGATTTGTTAACATTGTTTGTTTTCTCAATACGAGTATTCTTATAATTGTGTTTTAATATTAAGATTATTTATTAAGATAATAATATTTATGTAGGGATATTATAGTCCTACCCTCCCCAAAATTGCTTGTCCTCAAGCAATTATATGTTTCCTCATTATTTGATAGTGACATTTTGTAACTGAAGACAAATCTTCTCTCATGACCTTAGACCATCTTATAATGGTTTCAATTCTGTTTGCATGATATATTTCTCAGGTTCATCCCTCTCAAATTATTTTGTTATTCTAGATAAACCAAGTAGAATCACCCTAAGACTACATATTTGAAAATATATGCATGAATATGTGAAGACACGAAGTAGACACAGAGCATACACACTAATGCATGAAGACACGAAGCATACACAAAGTATACACATAATATTGTTATATTTTCATTTTAGAATGATTCTTTTATTTATGTTTGCCCTACAGGATGGTAGGATCATAGCTCTGATACCATTTGTAAAGTCCCCTATTGGGGCCTTAATTTACTTGCATTGAATTATGTTAACTTAATTGATGCAATAATAAAAGATAACAATTGTATATGAATTAATAGAAACAAAATGATAAGATGTGTATTGAGAAATCCATGCTATGCTTGTTATTACTCGAATCTAGGAGAATGTTAAAGATGTAAACGGTTCCTTTGACACCAAACTCAACGGTTTGTTAGCCGGAAAGAGTACTTTATTATATGTCGTGTATTAGTTATGTTGGTCTAATGGTAATTAGTTATTATCGAAGGGCAGTTGGGTCGGGTGGTGACGTTTGGTCACATGCCTTCGGGTAGATAAATATGTACCACCTACGGGTGAAGGAATGATATGATTATAATGTGAATGTACTCATACATTGGAATGATTAATGAAAGCATCTATTATTCTCTGATATATTCTATGTTTATTATATTTCCTGTACTATGTCTATGCAACATTAAGTTTACCCCAGCGGGCAAACATCTGGTGCCGCTGCCAAACGAATTTGGCAAGTGACAGAATGAGTGGACGGATGGGAATACCATTGAAGGAGAATTTCAATGTGAGGATGAATGAGGACAGAGTCACATAAGTTTTTGAAGAAGAGCATGCTTTGACAATTGATGATTGAATAGAATTTATGCCTAATCAACTGAATAAAAATAGAAATTTAAAGAAGGAACTTGAAGAAGAACAAGCCGCTAGAATTGTTGTACTCGCACAACAGCAAGCCAAGCGAAGGGAGAGATTCAGAAGATGCACCGAAGGACTACCAAAGGGAGTAAGTGAAGGCGAGCGTCTGGAGGAATCTAACCGGGAGGCTGGAAAAAGTGATGAACCGCCTGGAGCAAACAAGGAGCTTGTTCGGATCCTTAACCTTAAACCCATGGATGAAAGCAAGAGAAGCCTAAAGGAAGGAAGAAGAGGAAGCCGCACAGAGGGAGGCTTAGGATATCGCTGCCGCCGAGAGTATTGATGTGACAGAGGGGCACGGGGATCACAGTAGCCCACCAAGCTTGGATGGTTCCAGTAGTTTGGGGACATCAAGTGGTATGGTACCAAACATTTCTGTGGTATCGACGCCGGCAGGGCCATCCCAACCTATCATACAACCAGCACAACAAATACTTTCAGCGACCTAACCGACAACGCAACAGGTGGTACATACCACTGTCCCACCCTCGAGGGTGAATATGGCGGCTAACAAGGAGAAGTTATCCAAGTTCCATGGCGATGGAAAAGAAGACCATGTTCGGCATTGCCGCACATGTAAGACAATTTGGTCCGTGAATGGAGTTGTTGACCGGGCGGAATGGATGAAACAATTTCCGGCAACCCTCTGAGGGGTAGCAATTGATTGGTACTCTGACTTAGACAAAAGCGAAGTGACCACCTGGGACTTATTAAAGAAGGCATTCGAAAAGGAGTTTAGGCTCCTGCAAGATGATATTGAAATCGTCTTTGAAATATATGGAACCAAGCAAGGGAAAAAAGAGACTATGCGGGCTTACAGTCGCCGACTCAAGGAGTTAGTTGAAAAAATGGATAGCTAGCCATCGGATGGCCTGAAGAAAAGATGGTTTGTGGAGGGCTTGAAATCTAACCTATGGAGGAAAATGAAGATAGTGCCCCCCACCTCATACGTAGATGCCTATAACCAGGCGATGGACTTGGAGAACGAACAAAAGACCTCCAAGAAGAAAAGAAGCAAGTCCTCTTCCAACGAAGATGACACTTCGGACGATGATAGTGGCAGTGATGGCGAGTCAAAGAAAAAAGTCGTGGCACTCCAAAAGGACATGGAGAGAATGGAGTTCAAGACCATGAAAGGGGGTACCAACAAGGGGGATGTTGACATATGGTGTACGGACTACAAGGCGAGCGGCCATACAAAGGGATCATGTCCCAAAATGGCATTTTGTGACATTTGTCAGATCATGGGCCATTCCACCAAGGAATGTCCATACAACATGAAGGTGAGGAATCAACAATTGCTATTTACCCAAGAGCAACCATCTACATTAGGGGCAGAGACTAACAATAACGCATCCTCGGGCGGGAAAGGAGGCAACCGACGCAGTGGCGGAAGGGACAATACCGACAACACCAACACAGGAGTCAAATACAATACGACTCCAAGGGTAGGCCGATGATCCAGTGCCGAGCTTGGACCTCCTTCACACCATGCCTCACTTGGGAATGACATTGTTGGGGAACTTGGCCACGCAGCCAAATACCACACATACGGACATCCCCAGAGGGTTTGCAACTGACCCAATGATACTTGTTGTAAACAACAGAAGGTACTTGTGTTGGCTAAAATTTTTGTAAGCCGCTAAGACTACACCTTACAAAATTATAACTTTAGACAATGTCTCATGAGATTTCTCTCTCCTCTCAGCAATAGGGGAGGCTCCCTTCTTACCGTAGGTGGCTTCAACAGGAACTTAACTGAAATTAAAAAAAGGGTGCTTCTCTTAATCAATTCCTCTTTTTTCAGGAATGATTTGCATACAACTACAACTTTCCACCTTAACAAAAAGTGCCTTATTGCTATGATAATACCAGTGACCCTGGAGTTGACATAAGAACAATACTAGGGGCATCAGCTTTCTTTTTATATTTTGTGAAACAAAAACAGGAACCCAAAGTTTTCTGCGCTTGTCTCATGAGGATTCAAGCAGAATAACTAGTAAGGCACAAAGTCTCTTACTGGATACTCTCAAATTTAATAAAACCACTTACAACTGAAGCCCAAAGTCTTCAGCTCTAAGTAATTGCAGCCACTACTATCTATCACAATTTGTCCTTCTGCAGCACAAAGTCTTCAAAAGTTCAAATCGACTCTGAATGCAATAGGCAGCTCAAAGTCTGCACAATTGAACTCAAATCCCTCTTGAACAAAACTCTAAAACTCACAATCAATATCCAGAAAATGTTGTCACATAACACCTTGAATCAACACCAAGTTTCAAAGCAAGTTGTCCCTTTTATTGAAAGCAATTCAAATTTACATCTAAGCTCAAAGTCTTAGAGTGTAGATACAAACTGGCAAAATTTTATTGCTTTGCCAAAAGATGATTATTTACAATGAGCTCCCTCCTTTATATAGGAAAAAAGGAGAGAGAAAGGTGGAGAGAAAAGAGGAAAATCCTTAACCACCTTGACCTATTCCTTAACTAACTAACTAATTTTGACTTTTTCAAAGTTGCATGCCTAATGCACTTGCAACCTGATTACATGTTACATCTTTGCACATGATACTATCACATGCAATTACATATGTCAAATACAAATTACAAAGACATGATGAAAATATTCTAAGTGCCTAACAAGACACGACGCCTATTACATCATCCTTCATTTGTCTTCATGTTGCTACAAGATGCATGATGGTTGATATGCTTTAGTTTGATGAAAGCACCTTGATCTGGAATAGGAAACCGCATCCTTGGTTGTCTTGTATCATAGTGGTCATTTCCTTGGAAAGTATCTCTTCTTGAAAGTATTCGATGCCCGCATCATTCTAATCTTCCACTCTTTGCACTTAGCATGGGATGATTTCTCTCTTGTAAGTGAGGTTTTTAAATCCCATTACATGTCATTTTGGAAGTATTTGTCACCCACCAATAGGGTTTAGAGGTTCATTTGCAACTTTTGAAAAAGCAAGAAAATTGTATGTAAACTCTTGAAGGTGGGCTTTTAGCTTGCATTTACATAATGGGAAAGAACCTTCTTCTTGGGTAGAACTCGTATTATTTCTGGAAACAATACAATCACAAACTTTTGAAGCCAAAAGTCCTTTGAATCTCCAATCATGTAGCATGTGACGTGAAAATTCCACAAGGTGAGAGCATCTTTATGAGATGGATCCATTGTGCGCTTTTTGATGCATAAATATGGATTTTGGAAAACTATGAACATGGCATATGGCTGGAAAACTTTAGGACAGCGAAGAGGTGAATGGACTTTAGCTCAAAAAATGGTAAGGAAGACCCAAAAACGGGTTTTTGGAAGATGATTACATGTATGGACAGCAAATGATATGAGGGAAAAATGAATGGAAAGGAAGGAATATGGGACTGATTTTGTGATAATGGTGGAACTTTTCTACCAACATGAGTTTGAAGTCAAGTGGCAACAAATATAAAGTTCAATGGAAGTGGGTTTTTATGGAGTGGAAACACATGACTTATGTGAGACAAAAAGAAGTGGACCCATTTTCTTTTTAGAAATAATATAATTAAAAATGGGGTTTTTAATCCCGACTACATGTGCATAAGAAGAGAAGTCTTTGCACATGCATCTTTAGAATGAGGAAGATCAAAACACATTGATGCAAAGCTGAAAATAAAAGACAATGAAAAATAAAGCAAAGAAAATTTACCTCACTTCTTCACAAGACAAAGGAAGAAAATTTCTTTGCAATCTTTGGGAAAATCTGGAAAAGATCATGAAGATTCTCACAACATAGAAATGCTGTAAAAGAGTCTTTAAATAGAGCTCAATCCATGACCTATTCCTCCAAGAGATAAACATCAATTGACAAGTGTTGAGACAATGAGCAAATAAATGCCAAATAATAGCAAAAAAGTTTGAACAATTCCAACATATGCAAAGGCTTCCAAAAACGGCGTCTAGGGCTGGAAATGCTTGCAAAAATCAGTCAATAAGAGTTTGAAAATAAATCACTCATCTTTGAAATCTCTGAGAATGAAAAGTTAAATCCCGTTTTTTATCAAAATGCTCAAAAGAAGGACTGAAAACTCTTAGAAATGGAGTGCAATCAAGGCAAAAATTGCCACTTATTGTTGCAACATCAAAAACCCCCTTTTTCCATGCTGGAACATTCAGATTTGAATGTGTTTTGGGCTTCAAAATTGCCACCCAATGCTGCTATACGGGTTTTGAAGAAAGAAGAGCACATGCAATCATGAATAAAATCGCCACTATGCTCTATTGAATGCATTCAAAAGCAGCTTAATACATGTTTAAAACACATGTTATTGTGTCCAAAATTGCCGTCATTATATGCTCATAAAAACGGTCTTTTTGAATGTTAAAACATATATGCATTGACTTCGAAAATTGCTGCCCAGCATAGTTTATATAATAACGGGTTTCAAAATGAACATAACACATTTGATAACATGTGCTTTGGCGTTCAAAATCGCCATCCAATGCATGTATTGCCTTGACGTGCTTTGGCTTGTCATTAACACATTTGATAACATGTGTCTTTGGCTCTAAAATCGCCACTATGCATGTATATAAGGCATTGACGGGTTTTTGAATACATATAACATATTACATATGTTATATGTATTGTGCAATGGGAGGCAAAATCGCCACCATGCACAAGGAAGGGCTTCTCATTACATATAACATATGTAATATGTTATATGTAATGAAGTTGAAAAATGCCACCAAGTACTTGACGTGGCTATTAAGTTAATAACATATTACACATGATATATGTAATATGTTATGAGGTTTAAAATCACCACTAAGTATTAGTGTGATTTTTTAAAATGGACTTTTTAAAACCCAAAACACATGTCATAAGTAAATGATATGATAAAAACATAAAGACGTGCTTTTGGGATGCAAATGCACATATGTTTTTAAAGGTTAACATATGTAAACGGATTTAAATTCTCCACTTACCATGATCATATTAAGAAAATATGTATTTGCAGATGAAAACCCCACTGATTTACTAATAAAGAGTTAATAATGGATTTAAAACGAATTAATGCATGGGATATATGCATTTGATAATGAAAAAATCCACCTTGCACTTTAAATATCTCATGAGATTTAAAATTAAATTGAATACTATAGTCTTAATAAAGTAATAAATAAAAATAGACTAGAATAAAGCCTAATTTTATTAAAACTTAAAAAAAAACTATAATAAGATCAACTTAGAAATAGTTGAAATTTTAAAATGGATGATAAAATCCAATTTAGAATTCAAAAATAATTTTAATTCATGCAATCGACAACAAAAAGTCCACTTTTCAAGGGATTTAATAAAATATGCAGTCGCCTTGAAAAACCCCACTTTTAACCTCATAACTTGAGCTAGAGAGCTCCGATTAAGGTCTAACTCGGCTCGAAACGAGCGGAATTTAAAGGAGCATCTTCTCAAGGGGAAAACAAAACCGAAAACTATTTACAAGGAAGAGAAAAACAAAGAAAACCACGAAGATAACCAAAAATCAAGTGCTTGCAATCAGAGAAGATAAACTCTTTTTAACAAGCATTCAAGAAATGACTTGACAGCAATCTCGTAAAAAGAATGTACAATAAACGACACATTGAACACAATTCAAGGATGACGAAATGCTTTCAAGATACGTTTATTCATACATTGAAACATAGAGGATACACCTACGAATCCATGAGAAAAATTGCATAGGGTTGTCTCAATTTTGTGATGTCAAAATTGAGGACAACAGCTGGCTCTAACTTGGGAACATACCTCGTTTGTTCTTAGAAACAATGAGGAATATAGAATCCAGACCTCTAAGTGCCTTCATCTACCCCATTGGGCTATAGAGTCAAGCGACTAAAAACAAAAAGACTTAAAATGGATGACACGACCGACGCAAAGCAAACCTAGAATAGACTTGTGCAAATGCACTTATTGAAAACAAAGAAAAACCTACCTAATTAAAACTAGCCGACAAAGCAACTTTTCAGATGAAACCGTTTACTGGTTAAACAAAATAGCTACCTTTTCTTAGCAGCTTGTAGTACCTTGCATGTTCAAAGGCAACTTTGTACAGATAGAGCACGAACAACTGGAGCAATGATGTCAATGCCTGATGTAACACCTCCCGGAAGAGATGAACAATTTCACCTTTTTGAGATGAATCATATGTACTGCTGCTCCAAGTTAGGTCCATGAATTCAAACTGCTCCTGTTGAACTGAAGATGCTTCTTTGGCTTCTTCAATAGTATCTTCATGCTCAGGTACAAGTAGAATTAATGCTTTTCATTTGGCCTCTAACCAAGCAAGATGTCTGATGGGACATCCCATTGACCGGACAAACTCTGAATTCGTCTTGCCGACTGCTACAACTTGAGTAACTAGTTCATCAACCACCATTACTTCAGGTTGATCAAAATAGGTTACCGCATTTCTTCCTTTTGCATCATGCTGGTTATAAATTTCAAACATAGGAGAATTGTCTTCAATATTTGAAGAAAATTCCCCTATGATGTTCATGATAAGATCCTCATCAAGTTTTTGGGTAGATCTTTCATGCAATATTCGTTCAAGTTCATGACCTTGAAACGAAGATGCATTATTTTCAGCTTGACTAAGACCTTCATGCATGTCCATCTGTTCATGTCTAATGGCATGATCATCTTCATTTGCTTGAACATTAGAAGAATGAGTTTCATCTTTCTGATTTTCATCAACGGCTTTCTGAGACTGCGTGAACCAGAAATAAGAGTCGCCAGCTAATTCTTCTTCCTTTTCCTGGAAGAGAATAGCAAGATCACTAGCCTCGAATTCAAGATGCTTTGTTGTTGCCTTCGTTGATGGTGCCTCAATAGCAAGCTTCTTTGATGATGAAACTAATCTTTGTTGATTCTCACCAGCATGACTATGAGCAATAACTGGAAGGGGTGTCCTTTCTACATCCTCGTGAGGAACGAAGAACATATCTTGAGCTATTTGCTTTTTGAGAGCAAGCGACTCATTTTCCAACCTTTGCACTACAGGATCCGTCCTTGTGATGAGAGAAAATGAATCAAAAGAGAGATTACTTTCTTCAAACTCATTTGCTACAATTTTTATCTTCCCAGCAAGAATGAGATCATCTTCAATTCCAATCGCCAAAGTCTGCGCAACCGAAAGAGTAGCTGGGGCTGCTCTTCTCAATAGAAAACTGACTTCAGGAATTTGTGAATTTACAAAGAAGCATTTCAGATTTGTAGCTGTGGGTTGAGCAATAGATGGAATCCTTCGTGTCAACTTGTTGAAATGAGCAACAAAATCACGCATTGGAACGTGAGATGCCTTCTTCAGCTGGGTGAGTTGGGCCAATAGCGCATGAGCATCTTCAAGAGGCTTGAACCTTTCTTCAAACTTGACTATGAGAGTAGCCCAGTTTGTGATGATCTGTGGTGCAAGATGATAAAACCAATTAGCAGCCACGCCTTGGAGAGTTTCAACGAACAACCTCACAGACACATCTTCATGTTCAACACCATGAACACCGCATGCAATATAAAAAGCAGCGATATGTTCATCAAGTTGTTGCCCATCACCGAAGAACTTAGGAAAATTCTTCCTCGAGCCATCAGGAAGAGCATGTAGAGGCGGAGCTAGATTCAACGGACCAAAAGTATTTCCCCAAGGACATTGGGCCATTTACATGTCCTTGGTAAAAGATTGAAAAACTAATAGAAATTAATTACAATGAAAAAGGACACGGGTATACTTCAAACAAAAGCATGAGGCTTTCGAATGCGCGTCGTATCCCCAGTAGAGTCACCAAAAATTGTTGGCTAAAATTTTTGTAAGCCACTAAGACTACACCTTACAAAATTATAACTTTAGACAACATCTCATGAGATTTCTCTCTCCTCTCAGCAATAGGGGAGGCTCCCTTACCGTAGGTGGCTTCAACAGGAACTTAACTGAAATTACAAAAAGGGTGGTTCTCTTAATCAATTCCTCTTTTTTCAAGAATGATTTGTATACAACTACAACTTTCCACCTTAACAAAAAGTGCCTTATTGCTACGATAATACCGGTGACCCTGGAGTTGACATAAGAACAATACCAGGGGCATCAGCTTTCTTTTTATATTTTGTGAAACAAAAACAGGAACCCAAAGTCTCCTGCGCTTGTCTCGTGAGGATTCAAGCAGAATAACCAGTAAGGCACAAAGTCTCTTACTGGATACTCTCAATAAAACCACTTACAACTGAAGCCCAAAGTCTTCAGCTCTAAGTAATTGCAGCCACTACTATCTATCACAATTTGTCCGTCTACAGCACAAAGTCTTCAAAAGTTCAAATCGACTCTGAATGCAACAGGCAGCTCAAAGTCTGCACAATTGAACTCAAATCCCTCTTGAACAAAACTCTAAAACTCACAATCAATATCTAGAAAATGTCGTCACATAACACCTTGAATCAACACAAAGTTTGAAAGCAAGTTGTCCCTTTTATTGAAAGCAATTCAAATTTACATCTAAGCTCAAAGTCTTAGAGTGTAGATACAAACTGGCAGAATTTTATTGCCTTGCCAAAAGATGATTATTTACAATGAGCTCCCTCCTTTATATAGGAAAAGAGGAGAGAGAAAGGTGGAGAGAAAAGAGAAAAATCCTTAACCACCTTGACTTATTCCTTAACTAACTAACTAACTAATTTTGACTTTTTCAAAGTTGCATGCCTAATGCACTTGCAACCTGATTACATGTTACATCTTTGCACGCGATACTATCACATGCAATTACATATGTCAAATACAAATTACAAAGACATGATGAAAATATTCTAAGTGCCTGACAAGACATGACGCCTATTACATCATCCTTCGTTTGTCTTCATGCTGCTACAGGATGCGTGATGGTTGATATGCTTTAGTTTGATGAAAGCACCTTGATCTGGAATAGGAAACCGCATCCTTGGTTGTCTTGTATCATAGTGGTCATTTCCTTGGAAAGTATCTCTTCTTGAAAGTATTCGATGCCCGCATCATTCTAATCTTCCACTCTTTGCACTTAGCATGGGATGATTTCTCTCTTGTAAGTGGGGTTTTTAAATCCCATTACATGTCATTTTGGAAGTACTTGTCACCCACCAATAGGGTTTAGAGGTTTATTTGCAACTTTTGAAAAAGCAAGAAAATTGTATGTAAACTCTTGAAGGTGGGCTTTTAACTTGCATTTACATAATGGGGAAGAACCTTCTTCTTGGGTAGAACTCATATTATTTCTGGAAACAATACACTCACAAACTTTTGAAGCCAAAAGTCCTTTGAATCTCCAATCATGTAGCATGTGACGTGAAAATTCCACAAGGTGAGAGCATCTTTATGAGATGGATCCATTGTGTGCTTTTTGATGCATAAATATGGATTTTGGAAAACTATGAACATGGCATATGGCTGGAAAACTTTAGGACAGCGAAGAGGTGAATGGACTTTAGCTCAAAAAATGGTAAGGAAGACCCAAAAACGGGTTTTTGGAAGCTGATTACATGTATGGACAGCAAATGATATGAGGGAAAAATGAATGGAAAGGAAGGAATATGGGACTGATTTTGTGATAATGGTGGAACTTTTCTACCAACATGAGTTTGAAGTCAAGTGGCAGCAAAAGTTCAATGGAAGTGGGTTTTTATGGAGTGGAAACACATGGCTTATGTGAGACAAAAAGAAGTGGACCCATCTTCTTTTTAGAAATAATATAATTAAGAACGAGGTTTTTAATCCCAACTGCATGTGCATAAGAAGAGAAGTCTTTGCACATGCATCTTTAGAATGAGGAAGATCAAAACACATTGATGCAAAGCTGAAAATAAAAGACAATGAAAAATAAAGCAAAGAAAATTTACCTCACTTCTTCACAAGACAAAGGAAGAAAATTTCTTTGCAATCTTTGGGAAAATCTGGAAAAGATCATGAAGATTCTCACAACATAGAAATGCTGTAAAAGAGTCTTTAAATAGAGCTCAATCCATGACCTATTCCTCCAAGAGATAAACATCAATTGACAAGTGTTGAGACAATGAGCAAATAAATGCCAAATAATAGCAAAAAGTTTGAACAATTCCAACATATGCAAAGGCTTCCAAAAATGGCGTCTAGGGCTGGAAATGCTTGCAAAAATCAGTCAATAAGAGTTTGAAAATAAATCACTCACCTTTGAAATCTCGGAGTATGAAAAGTTGAATCCCGTTTTTGATCAAAATGCTCAAAAGAAGGACTGAAAACTCTTAGAAATGGAGTGCAATCAAGGCAAAAATTGCCACTTATTGTTGCAACATCAAAAACCCCCCTTTTCCATTCTCGAACATTCAGATTTGAATGTGTTTTGGGCTTCAAAATTGCCACCCAATGCTGCTATACGGGTTTTGAAGAAAGAAGAGCACATGCAATCATGAATAAAATCGCCACTATGCTCTATTGAATGCATTCAAAAGCAGCTTAATACATGTTTAAAACACATGTTATTGTGTCCAAAATTGCCGTCATTATATGCTCATAAAAACGGTCTTTTTGAATGTTAAAACATATATGCATTGACTGCGAAAATCGCCACCCAGCATAGTTTATATAATAACGGGTTTGAAAATGAACATAACACATTTGATAACATGTGCTTTGGCGTTCAAAATCACCACCCAATGCATGTATTGCCTTGACGTGCTTTGGCTTGTCATTAACACATTTGATAACATGTGTCTTTGGCTCTAAAATCGCCACTATGCATGTATATAAGGCATTGAAGGGTTTTTGAATACATATAACATATTACATATGTTATATGTATTGTGCAATGGGAGGCAAAATCGCCACCATGCACAAGGAAGTATAAAACGGGCTTCTCATTACATATAACATATGTAATATGTTATATGTAATGAAGTTGAAAAACGCCACCAAGTACTTGACGTGGCTATTAAGTTAATAACATATTACACATGATACGTGTAATATGTTATGAAGTTTAAAATCACCACTAAGTATTAGTGTGATTTTTTAAAATGGACTTTTTAAAACCCAAAACACATGTCATAAGTAAATCATATGATAAAAACATAAAGACGTGCTTTTGGGATGCAAATGCACATATGTTTTTAAAGGTTAACATATGTAAACGGATTTAAATTCTCCACTTACCATGATCATATTAAGAAAATATGTATTTGCAGATGAAAACCCCACTGATTTACTAATAAAGAGTTAATAATGGATTTAAAACGAATTAATGCATGGGATATATGCATTTGATAATGAAAAAATCCACCTTGCACTTTAAATATCTCATGAGATTTAAAATTAAATTGAATACTATAGTTTTAATAAAGTAATAAATAAAAATAGACTAGAATAAAGCCTAATTTTATTAAAACTTTAAAAAAAACTATAATAAGATCAACTTAGAAATAGTTGAAATTTTAAAATGGATGATAAAATCCAATTTAGAATTCAAAAATAATTTTAATTCATGCAATCGACATCAAAAAGTCCACTTTTCAAAGGATTTAATAAAATATGCAGTCGCCTTGAAAAACCCCACTTTTAACCTCATAACTTAAGCTAGAGAGCTCCGATTAAGGTCTAAGTCGGCTCGAAACGAGCGTGTAATGTCCCCACTTTAGCAGTTGACCTAGCGGGTGTGCGTTAGCCTTGTTCTACATGGTCCCGAGGGCTAACTAAGGGTTTAAGGGGATCCTGGAGTGTTTTGGCCTAGTCATTTCCAGTTTGAGCCAAAATGAAGTTGATTTACTCAGTTTCAGGCATACTTACTATTTTTAGTAAGTCAACAGGACACAGTGGAGGTCAGTTTTGGTGATTTGATTTGATACTCTTCGGTGAGAGCTTTCCGACGAGCTATCACTTGCATTATTCGAAGTCCGATTGCTAATACATTTTAATGCCTGAAGTTTTATTAAAGTAACATTTAATTTAATTGTAAAATATTAAAGTGTTACTTTAATATTTATTTTATGGGGATGTGTACCCAAGGGAGACATAAGGGGATATTTTAATATATGTTTTATATTGCACATCTTTTATCCCACATTGCCCATGAGAGTTGAACCGACCCTTGGAAATAGAATAAAAGGAAGCGTTTGTGGCTTCATTAGACAAGTTGAATATGAGAAGAAATTGGTGTGTGAGTTGCAGATCCGTTCTTGGCATTTGAGAACGTTTATCCTCTCTTGTGACATTCTAGATGTCATTCCCTTGGGGTTTGGCCTTTGGAATCCATTGTTATCAGTTTCATTATTAGGCAGTTTAGTTGCATTTCCAGCTACAGGCAGATTTGGTATTTTGCTCATATCTTCTTCACTACTTGTCCAATGCTTATGCCGCTTGGAGGGAATGATTTTGTGAAGGTAGTGGAATGATTGTAATGACCCTCACCAGTAGGATCACTAAAACCCTCAAATCTAAACTGTGGCAAATCATCAAACACTTGGCATGCACTGAATGTTCTTGTTTCTAATGAAGTGTTCAGATTGATATTTGTTTTTGGGCACCAAAAGTTATTGAGATAACAATACCAATGAAGTAATGAAATACCATAGAGCAACAATGAACTCTAACAATGCAAAGACTCGATGCCAATAAATTATGAACTTCACTAATTTCTGATTGCAATGTTCAGATTTATGGACTGAATACAAACTATTACTTATGAGCACTGAATTGTGACAAGCCAATGCCTTTGCAATACACCTTAACTATTAGATCAATCCAAAGACAGTGTATAGCAAAATTCTGAATACAATGGACTGTTTATATCTACTGAGCTATGTCATGAAATGTATGGACTGTCTTTATATGAACATAGATCCTCATTCATTGCACTATCAAAACTATGATATCATGACAATAACAGTGACTGATTTCAATTACAAATGATAGAAGATTGACTGTTATAACAGAGATAAATCTGGATTGTTGTAACAAGACTGAGACCATGCAATATTCCTGACATCAAATGCATTCAAAATACATGAATGGAACCTGATTATCTCTCCTAATAGTCTGTTGATGACTGCTGATGATATATGCTGGTGCAGACCGATGCAAGAAGACCCCAAACTGCCAACCAAACTCTGCCAAACTGTCCCTGCTGGACTGTCGTACCAGGCCGTACATGTACGGCTCCTGCATAAAATAAATAGTAGGGTTTTGACACCCCAAATTGCTATGAATGGAGTCGCCTAGGGTTAGGTAGTAACCCTCCAAAAGCATAAAAAATATCTCCAGATGGATAGAGAGATGAACAAAAATCTGAATCCAGGGCCTGAGACTGAAAGTCTAAAAATGTGCCAAATTGTCTTCAATCAATCACCAAAATGATTCACCAATGCAAGGGGTGAATTCCAAACCTTATTCCAACCACAAACAAACCCTTTCAAACAATTCTCAATGAAGTACAAATGAGATGGCTGAGTACCAACTCCAAATTTGCAACCCTTCAGTAGATATTTCACTACTTCAGTTATGCCAATCCAAGGGAGTGATTCGTTTCCAAATATCAATAGAAATTTGCAGACCAAGACCACAAATTGCTTCACAATGAAGAAGTAGAAGAGAATCCAAATCCAAGCATGTTCAAATGAGAGGCCCAGCCCTCTATTTATTCACTTTTTGGAGAAGTTGCTAAGAACTTCTAGAAACATCCTTTATAAAATCATATTATAATGCACTTTATAATAAAGTAACTTTATAATATAAAAAGTGCAATCTCAACTTAAAATTATAACAATGTAGGCCAAGATGTCTCATAACCGAATGTAGGCCCAACTAGACTGAATGTAGGCTCGAACTGGATGTAGGCTCGCTTCTGGACGTAGGCTCTGTCAGCAATAAGCAATCAAATGATCCACACATTGACTCTCTCTCTCCAAACTATTTGCCTACGAGAGTCGATGATAGGCAAACCCGTCATGAACGAACATGTCTCTAGAAAGGGGACATGACAATGATTGAAGGACAAAGTACTGTAGCGGCACTGTTCATGCGGCACTATTCACGTGGCACTATTCACATGGCACTATTCACGTGGTACTATTCACATCACTGTAGCAGCAAGTTCGAAAGCATGGGCTGGAGTATTATTTCATTAATGCTGGAGTAATTAGTGAGTTGATAAATCTGCCATGTATTTGGTTTTATTAATTCTGAAAATAACATTTTATCGGCAGCAGTTCATTGTCCACTTTGCATATTATTGTAGTTTATTTCTTGTTTATGTTGTATGATTCCTATTCCATGCACAAAACACAACAAACAAATAAATGTTTGATTTCCAGTGTTATAAGGGGTTTAAAACATTAAATGGAGAAATAAGAAGTTGAATGCAAACTGTTTGACATAATTCCTTTCAGCAGTGGGTTTAGTTTTTTGGGGCATTTAGGGGTGCCCATTACAGAGCGGAATTTAAAGGAGCATCTTTTCAAGGGGAAAACAAAACCGAAAACTATTTACAAGGAAGAGAAAAACAAAGAAAACCACGAAGATAACCAAAAATCAAGTCCTTGCAATCAGAGAAGATAAACTCTTTTTAACAAGCATTCAAGAAATGACTTGACGGCAATCTCCTAAAAAGAATGTACAATAAACGACACATTGAACACAATTCAAGGATGACGAATTGCTTTCAAGATACGTTTATTCATACATTGAAACATAGAGGATACACCTACAAATCCATGAGAAAAATTGCTTAGGGTTGTCTCAATTTTGTGATGTCAAAATTGAGGACAACAACCTGACAGTCGTCGAGATGGGCATCCTTGGCTCTATCCTAACAGACACTATAGTGGACGGAGGGTCAAGAGTGAACGTCCTTCCGGAGGAGACATGGAAGAAATTGGGCAAGCCAACCTTGTGGCCCCCAACCTTCAACTTATTGGGTGCCAATCAGCAGGGTATCAAACCCCTCGGAACGTTGATGGCACAACAGGTCACCATTGGCTCGCAACCATTTGTACTAGACTTTGTGGTGATACCTTTGAAAAAGAAGGTTTACGATGCCATTGTGGGTCGAGGGTGGCTGGTCACGGCGAAGGTAAACGACAATTGGAAGAAAAACACCCTCTCGATGGAGAATGGGGGCAGGAAGTTCACCATCAACTTATTGGGTGTCGATCAGCAGGGTATCAAACCCCTCGAAACGTTGAAACGTTGATGGCACAACAGGTCACCATTGGCTTGCAACCATTTGTACTAGACTTTGTGGTGATACCTTTGAAAAAGAAGGGTTACGATGCCATTGTGGGTTGAGGGTGGCTGGTCACGGCGAAGGTAAACCACAATTGGAAGAAAAAACCCTCTCAATGGAGAATGGGGGGAAGAAGTTCACCATCGACCTTCGCACCCAGATGGTGAGCGAAGAGATAGCCTCTTCTTCAGACTCAGAATCTGACTCCGAAGAAGAAAATGATCAAAGGGATGAAGGAAGGGACGAAATGGAACCGAATAGTGAAGGTGTGCTAGGATTGGGGGAATACTCAGAGGATGATGCAGATTCACTGAATGGTCTCTTCCACTAGCAAATAGAGGATTACGAACTCTTCCGACCAGCATGCAATATACTAAGTATTGAGGAAGAACCGAAAATATTTCCCCCTGAGTATGGTGAATACAAGGAAGAGGAACTTAAGATCATTCGTGTTCGTGACGATTGGAATCCTAGGTGGACGACTGCAGCCTTCAAAATCCTTATTCTCCTTCTTGTGTACGGGCAAGAGATCGTGGTTCCTGTAGAATTTATGATTCCAAGCCTTTGGATGGCCATTGAAAATAGATTCGGCGACAGTGAAAGCTTGAGGGAACGACTACACACTCTAAAGAATGAGATTAAGCGAGGAAAATTTCGTAAAGTCAACTACGACAGGGATGTCAAGTTAAGGACTCGCGACGAACTGGAGATACATGAGTCCATCAACGGGTCCAAATTGAGACCTTACCCGGAGAGGATGGACCCGAGAGGAGGGGCAGAACACATGAGAGGATGGAAAGGGACTCGAGAGGTCAAGCAGGCGACCTAAGAGCCATCCATACGGGTGATCAGAGAAGCATCCGAAAGGTAATGAAAAATTTTCTTTAAAATAAAACCAAAAGAAAAAGAAAAAAAAGAAAATCTTACTGTACGGCTGAGAGCCAGCAACAAAGGAAAAGCATTGTACAATCATTGACCATACGGCAAATGAATCACCGTACGGTGAAATGAAAGCGTAAAAGCGTTCGTACGACGGAAGGGAGGGAGAATTCTATACTTCATTAAAACGCCCATTCAAAGCACCGTACGACAAAAAGAAAGGACTTAAAGACCGTACGCACTACGAGAATGTCAAGTTAAGGACTCGACGAACTGGAGATACATGAGTCCATCAATGGGTCCAAATTTAGACCTTACCCGGAGAGGATGGACCCGAGAGGAGGGACAGAACACATGAGAGGATGGAAAGGGACTCAAGAGGTCAAGTAGGCGACCTGAGAGCTGTCCATACGGGTGATCAAAGAAGCATTCGAAAGGTAATGAAAAATTTTCTTTAAAAAAATTAAAACAAAAGGAAAAGAAAAAAAAAGAAAATCTTACCGTACAGTTGAGAACCAACAACAAAGGAAAAGCATTGTATGGTCATTGACCGTACGACAAATGAAGCACCGTACGGTGAAATGAAAGCGGAAAAGCGTTCATACGACGGAAGGGAGGGCAAATTCTGTACTTCATTAAAACGCCCATTCAAAGCATCGTACGACAAAAAGCGAGAGGACTTAAAGACCATACGCACATGGGAGAAGAACATAAAGGCATGCACATTGGAGGAGGACAAAAAGACCGTACGGCATGAAGACAAAACGTTACATAAAGTCACCACAAAAGGTCTGTACGGCATACAGGAAGTGAAAACACAAAATGACCATACGACGTTCAAGGAGATTAAAAGTGTGCATTTCGTATGGTGGACAAGGTATTCAAGGACTACGCTAAAGAGCGAACGAAGACAAGGGATTGAGAGCCGTATGGTGCCTAGAAGATAAGACGACAAAAAGGCCATATGGCCCGTGCGCGAGTAAGGTGCCAAGTAACCGTACGACACACAAGATTAAGACCGAATTTTGGTATCCAGCAAAATGTCGTACGGTTTCATTTATTCAAGCACACGCAGGAAAGAACAATCTGTACAGAAGGCACAGTCGGTACAGCTAGAAGGAAGAGAAGACAATTATTAACGGCAAGGAGTGGCAGCAGCGAGAGGAAGGTTCTTTAAAAAAAAATGACAACAATTAAAAATAGTTCACAGTGAATAATGTATGGTACCGAAGGGAAAGACATAAGCAGGTAGTGAGGAAAGCATAAGCAGTTAGCAAAAAGATTATGGGATCAGAAGAAAATCACAAAAATGGTGTGCCCTATGGAGTTCTGTGTGGGTTTGAAGGTGCTAGACCCCCATTTTCTTTTTGAGGTACACTACAATTGTGAGTTGGGGCTTCGAAACGACACGAAGAAAGTATTCAGTTATCAGCCTTTGGGGAGTGACCAGTTGATGAGACCTAGAGCTACTACAGGCATGGAGTGTCTGCATGCCAGAGGTGGAGAGAGCACTGGAGCAAGGCTTTCAAGAGGGGTATTACGCTTTGAGACACTCAAAATAGGTGTTGGTTGGACGTGAGGTTGTCTTGGTGGATGCATAGAGAGCTCGGGAGGAGCTGACTACCCGGTTGGAGGCAGTAGAGCAACACTTGGCTCAGTGTACCCAGGAGTTGGAAGCGGAGAAGGCTTCACGGGTGGCTATTGAGGTTAGATTGGCTAGGGAGACAGTATCATTTGAACAAGAGTTAGTGGGGGTTGCAGCTGAAACGTGTTTTTTGGAGCCTAGTTTGGTGTAGGCACACGAGGAATGTGATGTGATGGAAAAAACTACTCTAAGCAACATTGATGGGGAGGGCGGCACTCTAGCTATTTCAGGGACACCCCTCCACCCCTTCTCAGTGATTTTCTTATTCTATGTGGTGTATTTCATCTCCCTTTTGTTGTGAGTCGCCGGAGACAACTTTCTTTTTGGGGGGGATGATGTTAGCCGGAAAGACTACTTTATTATATGTCGTGTATTAGTTATGTTGTTCCGACGGTAATTAGTTATTACCGAAGGGCAGCTGGGTCGGGTGGTGACGTTTGGTCACACCCCTTTGGGTAGATAAATATGTACCACCTATGGGTGAAGGAATGATATGATTATAATGTGAATGTACTCATACGTTGGAATGATTAATGAAAGCATCTATTATTCTCTAATATATTCTGTGTTTATTATATTTCCTGTACAATGTCTATGCAATATTAAGTTTACCCCAGTGGGCAAACACAGTTTTGCTGATCCTTACCCATCTTGGAAACGACCGATTGGCTGGATTTACACAGGCCTCTCCCTGAATGCATCTTTGCACTTCTCTGTCAGACTTAGACGTAATAATAACAAGTCAGATATATATATATATTCAATTATAATATAAGGCTTATTATTCAATAAGAGACAAACCAAAAGATATCTACACATACCAATTATTTATATATATATATATATATATATATATTTATTATCAACACATATCATTGTGATTGTTATTATAATAATATATGTCTATATATATTAATTTAATTATAAATGTATTTATTATAAACATATATATATATATAATTCTGAGTTTATTATTATTTCTATATATGTAAGATGGGTCTTTTATTCTTTGATGATCTTCCCAGATCGATGACTTTCTGATCCATATGATCAATATCCAATATACGTTCATAAATTCCTTCTTATCATCCTCATTGATGAAAATAATAGTGTTCTTTTTTCTCCTGTTCGATATTATTGTTGTGTGTATCCTTCCCAATGGTAGAATAATTTCCATAATATACCCTTACGTTCGAAGGGATTGCACTGCTTCAACTAAGACTTCTTTTGTTTATTTAACTTATCTTACTTCTTTTGATTCCTTAATCACAAATGCTGTCTGACGTGGCTTAATAAGTCTATACTTCATGTTGACTGGGCATTGGTATTCGGTCTTACTTGACTAATTGTCCCCTTTGGTATGCATTGCTTCGTATGCATTGTTTGGGTGAGTCAATGGCTGCCGAGTCTGCTGCTGGGTGTTATCAACGGAAGTCCATTGTATTGAATCTATATATTTTTTTATAACTTTGTGAGTCGGACATGGTGTATACACAGACCTATCTAATATCCTTATCGGCATTGTTCTTTGTCACGATGTGGAATAGAGTCACATATTGGATTGGACCATAAATCTATTGACAATGATATAAATGTTGTTAAGAATCCATGACCAATCCTTAAGGATAGTTGCTAACTCGAACATAGATGGATGAAAGTACAGCCGTCATCCCTACGTATGATACCCAACTATTGAATAACATTATCTTGCTAACTAGGTTGGTATTTTTGATCCGATATGTGTGACGTGTTGATTGGTTCTTATCACCACTTACATTCAATGGTTATTAAATTATTATTTTATTACTACATCTTAATAATATGAACGGATTTGTTAACATTGTTTTCTCAATACTAATATTCTTATAATTGTGTTTTAATATTAAGATTATTTATTAACATAAGAATATTTATGTAGGGATATTACAATGCTCCACGATATTCAGCAAAACCCCAATCAATCTTGGTGGTGTCTCCTCTCATCAACCTAGGCCATATTTTTAGGATCAATATCCCACTATAAAGCTTAAGTCTGCCGATACTTTGGAGTTTGATGACCCCGAAGTCAAAGAGCACTATGCACGGCCACTAGCTTCTTTTCTCATCTAGAGGTAAGTTTATTCCTCATGATGGAGTGGATAAAGCCATATGTAGACCAATTCCTCTTTGCAGCAGAGGAACTGACAACCTATGCAAGGAGGTGAGAAGCACCACCTTCAACCCTATTGTATCCCTCTCATGCCATGCCCACGATCCAATAGGATCTCTTTGTGCCAATATATCTCTATCCAACCTCATTTGTAGATTACTCAATGTTGGGCCACAAAGTTTTGTACAACCAAGGAATTGTGTGCTAAGTATGGAAGTCTGCTCCTTTGGAAACATCTTATTAATGGCCCATGTGAATCCATCTAATACCTTTGGATCATCACATGGAGGCACCCTTCCATCCATTTTTGCATACCATTTGGGATTTAGAGCATAGGCTGCCATATGAAGCAGACTATTCATTATGCTCCACCTCTGTGTCACAATGGGCCTAATATGCTACTCATATAACCCCAAAGTAGGTTCCTTAGCCAAAATTGTTTACTTGGTCTCCCAAGCATACTGTCAAATGTCTCATATATCTTTCCAAGACTAAGAAAGTCTGTATTGACATATCTAATGACTTTTACGATGGGTGAGATGATAGAGCAAGATATTTGCAAAATGCAAACAAAAAGTTCGAAAGAATTATAATCAGAAATTTAATATGAAAATCAGCAATCTAATATTTAATTATAAATAAAATCAGCAGCTTGTTAGTTATTACCTCACTGTAGTCCACCATTTGTCATTAAGGATCTTTTGCTTGACCGATTTTCCTTGAGGACAACTTGAATTAGGCCAACAGGTCCACTTTGGACTCACCCATCAATTGTAGAGGCTCATGCACCTCAAGCATCCTCTCCAACAAGATGAAGTGGCATACCTATAATATTAATATATATATGGCTCAATCTAATTGGAATAGTGAATATCAATACACATGTAACAATGTTTGAAGTTTCAAAATTTTAGTTTCCTAATGTTTCCATAAATTGAAATTCAGATAATTTAATAAAATGATTAAGCGACATACCTTGTCTCAACTGGTTTGAGGAACTCCTCCCTTGAAAAGGACCTAAAAAGAGCATGTGACGTGTGGTGGTTGCAAATGAACATTTGAACCTCTCTATCTTCTACTACCACTTGCTTCACCCAATCTATCTTCCCTGACTTTCAATGCATGGACGACACAAGAAGGGGTCTAAAAGATGTGCCTAGAAGCATCCTCCACCATCAAACTAGCTAATTTGCGCACACGTGTTGAATCTGTGATCATATGTACGACATTAGAAAGCCCAACCTCCTCTATGACATCTCTTAAAATGGTAAACTGAAATTTTGAATCCATACGCTTCCCTAAACAATCCACGACTTTTAGAAAATAAGAACAAGTAGGGGATGTGACGATGATATTGATGAGTGGCCGATATCTAACATCAGCCCACTCATCCATCACAATAGAGCAGCGTATTTTTACCCAAGTCTATCTTATATCCTCCACCAACACATTAACCTTGGCATGGTCCTTGTCTAGGAGGGTAGTTCATAGCTTATGATCTCCAGGGGGTATGAATGAGGGACCCATAGTGGCTATATCTTTCACCATTTGTTTGAAATAAGAGGAACGGACCACATGAAATGGGATGGCATGAGAAAAAAGATTTTTCGCAATGGAAGACTCTGTAGCTTTTCATGCTTGCGCATTAAACATACTTTCAACCAATCCTTCCTTCTCACCACCACTCTTCTTCCTCTTTCCTCTTTTCTCAACATGAATACTAGAAATAGTAGATGACATCAGCCTAGATAATTGTGCTCTTGCAAAAAAGGGTGTCAACATTGCCAAACCTTGTTTCCCCATTTCAGCCTCCATGTGCAATCTATGGCACTCTATCCTCTCCTCTTTGGTTAAATCTGGACAAGCTTTAACCCCATGGCATTTGATACCCAAAACAATGAGACTTCACCTTTTGTAGCTGCCCCTAAAGTCATCAAAACAAACATGACAATCCCACACCCTACTCCCCTTTGAATTGTTTTTCTCTCGAACCCTAGGTATAACATATTGGAGAAGAGTTGTTTTCTTGTTGAAAGGGCCTTTTGCATGTTTTTTTCATGATTTTTGAAGGGCACTTAAACAAGTCAGGTTGCTATACACTACTAGCCTCAACCACTTATAACTCTATTTTCACCACCCAGTTCCAATTCATTCTCACTACTACCACCTTCATTGCTGCTCATTTTGATTTTCTTTGAGAATGAACAATGAATACTGATTTTTTTTTTTTAAAACAGACTTTTCAACCTTCAAGCTTTGGAAAAATTTGAAAAACAAAAGAATGGAAGGATGTAACTTACCTCTTCCAAGCTTCAAGTGAGAGATTTGTCCTCTCTTCCTTCAAATCCTCTTTGCTGCTGCTCTACTTTTTTTTCTATGAGAGAAATACAACTAATGAGCCAAAAACAAACCAATATGCATGTTAGGGTCAATTTGAGAGGAGGGGCCCACATAACAAGTAAAAAAGATGTCCCTAGGTTTCCAGGATGTTTTTGGTTGATTTTTAAAAATCAGGTACTGAGGGGAGATGACATCCCTTGGCTGTCCCAAGAATGAAATGAAAATGATTAAATAATGTAATTGACCTATTAGAGAAGTCACTAAAAAGTCTTGGAACCGTTTTTGGTGCAAGGAAGGGGGTTTTATGGCTGGGGACGCGTCCCTTGGTAATGTAGTTGAGGATAGAAGTAGAGAGGTGGTTGATAGTTCAAATCAACACTTCTACAAGTTCAGAGGGTTTGAGTCCATTTTTTTTATAGTACAATCGATAAACCTATTGCTTCTACAGAGTGGCATTAAGGAAAGATTCTATTTTGATGTTTTTGATTAAGGAAAAAGCAAGTTTTGACGGGGTCCCGAAACCCATACAATCAGATTTTGAGGGGGATTTGGAACCCCACTAAGACAAGATGTTGCAACAAAGAAAGCATTTTCAGAATAACAGCCCAAAGCCAACAAATAGATAGTAACAAAAAAATACATATTATCCAAAGCACCAGTTGCCCAATAGAACCCTACAATAGGCCAAAGCCTTACATCAAAGAGCAAATCTCTTAAGCAAAGAGATCCATAGGGTTTTGATGGCTCCCCGAACCACAATATTTGGGTTTTAACATGGCTCCCAAAACCATAATTCGAAATTGCCACAAAAGATTGAGCATCAAAGAACCAGCAACCTCCCAAAAGGTATTCAAATGGCACCCCAAACCATCACTATTAGTCTCAAGAGATAAAACATAGAAAAGCCAACGGATAAAACCTGAAAGCCTCCTTAACCAAAAACAGCTAGAGGCCAGAATGGGCCCTTGAAAATTATCAGCAGCCATCTGACCACACCCAAAAAAACCAAAAGTCTTACCACTAGTGTAAGACCAAAGAAAGGAGAAAACTCCCACCCTCCGCGTGAACCAGGCTGAGCTTTCAGCCTCCAAAGAACCAAAAATTCCTGCAAAAGAAAAGGACAACCAAGAAGCAACATCACCAACCATAGCTGGAACAGAATCACTGGAAGAAAGGCCTCCACAGTCTAAGCACTTAGAAGCTGCAAGCAGACCCTGAAAACAACAATCAACATCTTCCTTAGAGCCCCTCCCCATCTCCAAGTGGGAAGCATTTGTACAACAACACTCCACTTCTCCCAAGCAACCCCTCTCCACCTCAATAGAAGAGGCATTCGCCTCAATAAAATGAGAAATGGAAAGAAGAGAATGAAGACATAAAGGATGCAGCCTCTTGTACTAGCACACCTCCTCTACCCTGTACAAATTCTCCATAACAACAAGAGGGGGATGAGATGAAGTAAGCAACAACCAAACAAACCCCACCAAACTTAACCTAGAGGGGAGCCTCCAACCAGGCAAAGCACACAACCATTGGAGGGGAAAAGACACCAGCAGTAGAGAATGGCAGCCAAAGAACATCTTCACCAACCCCAGCTGGCCCAAGAATAAATCAAAAGTTGTAGACACCCTAGATAGAGCAACTGCCGAGTTGTGGAAAAGAAAAATCATCAAAGGAAAAAAGCCCCTCAAAGAGACACAATGAGAGACAATCTTCAGGACATGCCATCCTAGTAGCAACCACCGTAGGATGAGATTCAGAAGAGCACCGTGGCTTACCACCAAACATCTGAAGCAAAATATCATGCAACCAAGAGAAGGCCCACATCTTAAAGAAGATGTTTCCAGCAGCACAAGGGCAGATCAAGAACCAACCAAGCTCCTCCCTCCGACCATAAAGACACACCCTCATCATCCATCTGAGAAAGAGAAGCATCTAGGGGAAGAGAAACCCCAAAGAGAGTCTGAAGGAGACAAGAAACAAGCAGAGCAAAACTAGCAAAAACAACCACATAAAATGATTCAAGACTACTCAATAGCTCTTCAGTAAGCACCTGAAACTCCTTAGAGACCTCTCAACAGAGAAACCACTCCCCAAAAATGAAGCTAGCAACAATTTGAGGGAAAATTGCGAAGAAGCTGAGCAACAAACGATAAACACAGTTATCACCCCCATCATAGAGCATGCCCCCATAAGAAAGCAGAGAGGTGGCCAGGTCAATGAAAGACCCAACGGCTCAACCCTAAGAGAAGGGGAGCCAAAGAGAGAATCTCCAGAGAAAAATTGGGTTCACACTAGATAAATCTCCTCAAAGCTAGACGAACCCAAGCTGAACCATTCACGTCCAATCTAAAAGACAAAAGCAGCCCACTGCTGGGCTTAGACGCCTTATCTTGGCCAGACAAAAAAAGAACTATGACACCATTCCCACCACCGAACACCCTGACAGTGAGGAACATGGCACATGCACAACCTTAAGTGGACGGGAACGAAGGAAAACCCAGCCAAGGAAAGAGCTGGCGCCCCCACACCTTCCTCAGCATCGTCAAGGTCATCGTTCTCTTCCCCATCCGAAACAGCACCTGAAACTCCTTTGTGAATCCCTAAAACCCTAGGGTTTGGTGTACCTCGGCATGCCACCGCTCTGCTCCCGCCGCGTGCCATTGGAATCCCTAATCTCATATTGCTTGTATTATTATGTGTGGATTAAATCTATAATTCCTGTCACACCTATTGCAAACTTGTGTCACATATTACCAAGTAATGTTGAAGTATTTGTAGTATTTGTTAGAGGTTTGGGGAGAGTTCATAGAAGTTGCACAAGATTATAAATGAAATAAAATATGCTTATATTCCTCATATTTTCATTTAGTAAGATTTTACATATCTAAAGGATTTTTGTATCCTATATTGTAGGAAACTTACTGAACAATTCCCTTACTTGGGAAAACAAATAATTATGGGTAGAAAAGTGAAACAAAATAACAAACCTTAACCAAGACAACTAATGATGTACTATTCCTAATAGCCCCCCATATTACATCATTATTTAAATGTGGATAGGTGGATTGACAATACTTGATGACCATATTTAGTAGTTGATGAAAAACATAAGGTATGAGATGGATATACACATCTACTCATGACAAGCAGTATTGGAACTATACTCACTAGGTTTCTTCAATAAGATTGACCATATTGTACTTTCATCCAAGGATAGGGGCAAACACATCTATCCATGGAACCAAAGATAGGGACTAACGCTTCTGTCTGAGGTCAGAAAGTTTGGATAGGGACAAACACATCTAATAGTTTGCCTGCTTCATATTTATGTCTGACAAACATGAATTAAATAATGATGTAGAACCTTAATCCAACTGTCCAATAACAAAATCATTTCAACAAAAATCAAGTCATTATAAATCTCTAGTACTTTGCAAATTTGTCTCAGTATGAGACTCCCCAAGTTTGTTAGACTTATTTGTAAATCCTCTGAAATCCCTGGATGATATCTCCAACCTGAATTGGGTTTTCATCCAGTTCTTGATAAAGCCCAAGGGTTTCCATCCTTGAGCTCCAGAACATAAACAAGCTCTCCTGAGATAATTTTCTAAGCTTCATTGAATGAATTCCCCTTTCCAAAAAGAAAACTCCCTTTTTATAATTTATTTCCAGCAACTGCTTTTAGCTACTTCCAATAATAATCATTTAATATATAAGCCATAAAGTGACTCTTCACCCCCATAAATCACTTTATTAGAATAATTATTAATTGCCTTAAATAATTTAAGACAAAATAAGAAATAAAAAAATTATTTATTTAGTTTTGCATAGCTGCCAAAAAGGTTCATTACATATATCCTGACCTAAACCCTCACGCTCCCTCAATTTTTGAGGAGTATCTATATTGCCCCCATACCTTGATCACATGCCCCCTTCTTTCCCTCTCCCATTAATTGAGTTAAACAAAGATATGAAGCATTATTCACTGTGGCAATTTTTTGTGATTGGTTTCTTTATCCATGTCACCTGGTCTAGTTATTCACATCTATCGTAATTCCTTCCTCTGCTTACCTTCCTGCAACAACCTCGTAATGTTTTTCATAAATGTGAACAGAAGACAATAAAAATTGTAGTTTGATTGACATTATTTTTGGATTATATGATCCAGATGGATTGGGATGGAGCAAAAGACCCCTTACACTCAAAGATTATTAGATTTGTTATTTGTCCAAATTATGAATGTATCTTTTCCCTAGATTTCTGAATTGAAAATCCATCATTTTTCATGTGACTTGTCATATTGTGTTTCTTGCACCCTTCTACACCCCCACTACACTTGAGAAGATTGTATGAATGTTAGACCAAAATGTTTAAATTTGTGCCTTCCCTCTGTCATACATAGATACCGTACAAAAAGGTTAGCATATTAGCATATCTACAGATGTCTTATTTAAACAAATTCAAGCTTCACAAGTATGATCCCACTGTAAGTGTTTTCAATTGTCACTAATAGTAGTTCTCATTTTGATGTTGTCTTGTCGACTTGTTGGTTAGTAAACAGAGATATTGTTGTAGTGGAAAGAGTCTTCCTAACTTCTAAAACTGAAGCATGATAGTGAATATATTTATTGAAATTCAGCATTGCTAGATTGTTTTAATCATCAGCATGCCTGCTTGATCTGGCTTTTATTCCCTGGCTCAGTAGAATTGGTCAAGGTTTTTGACCGTGATGACACCTTCATTTTTGTGTTGCAGGTTCCTGATGGAGGTTTACGAGACAAGCCTGGAAAATCTCGTGATTATTATCATACTTGCTATTGTCTTAGTGGTTTGTCTACTGCCCAGTACAGTTGGTCACATCGAATTGGGACTCCTCCCCCTCCTGCAGCAGTGCTGGGTCCATTTACCAACTTGCTGGAACCTGTACACACTCTCTTTAACGTTGTATTGGACCGATATTATGATGCTCAGAGATACTTTTCTAGTTTGTAGAAAATTAGAAAGCAATGATGATCATTATATGTCTATCAGGGGTTGAGTTTACTTTCATATTCTAAAATTTTAGTGATGGGTCTTCTGTTCATACACTTTATGATATTATGTTTCAACTTTCTTAAAGTGGACAAGATAGACCCTCCGCAGATCTTACATCTCTGATAAGGTTTAAATACCTTTATTGATTCTGAATTCTCAATCATCTTATATATCATATACTGAAGAAGATTGATGATGCTAAAACATCACCGTGATTTATTTGCTTGTGTCTATAAATTTCACCATTTGTCACTATTTAGAAAGTAAACTAATATCAGTGGAAATAATTTTCTTGATTAGGTCCTTGTTCTACTATTTTTTGGGGTTATGGCATGATAATTGGATCTCAACTCGCTAGATAATGTCAACTTACATGCATAAAATCAGCCTCTAGGATGGAAATGGTGATTCTTGATTTTGTTTTCCTGTGATTTATCTACTTTACTCATGTAAAGTTATATCAGAACTTATTTATCTTAGAAATATGTTCTAAAGATGTGTAATTTGATTAAATGTTGAAATTAGATTGTCTTGGGAAGAATGGAGGTTGCTGTTAAGGGAAAGGAGAGTGTCGTAAGATTTCTCATGTAAATTTTTTCCACTTCCAGTAGTTTTATTTTTTGATTGATGAATGAGGATGCTACAGGTCCTTCAGGTGTGGGACAAAACTAGGGGCCTAGTCCCCTAGCAGGTTACATTACCTATATGTATTTTTTGGCCCACAATTATACTTTAATGATCTGACATTGGGAACCTGACCATCATTGCCATATACCGCACCTCTACCACTTAGTCATTTCTACTGGACTTAACTTCATGATTGTTGATAAGAAAGTCAACCATCTCACCTAAGCCGTTGCAGCATTCTATCGATGACATTCATAAAGTATATTTTTATTAATCGTCACCAATTACTTCAAGTTTTGCTTGTGTTCTAATGGATTTAAAATTTTAAGATCACAATAAGTTCTAGGCATATTTCTTCTCGCAAATGAAACCAAAGGAAAAAATGATGATTTTGTAGCTTACTTTGTCCTTCCAAAATATTCTTTCGGCTTCGGGAGGAATCATCACAACATCCAAATATTGTAACACCCCAATTTTTACATCAAGACATTAGTGGACAAAACTTGGACCAATGAATTTTTCATGATGCAATTGTAATACACATCAGAATTGCACTCTAAAGCACTAGAAATGTTACAACATCCCACAACGATACTTAAGAACAGACAACAAAGTACCAAGTCGTCTTAGTACTATACCCATGGTCAAAGCACACCAAGAAGCAAAAGACAAGGGGAAGACTTCACCAATTATGTGACCAAGCCTCTATGATGGCTAAGCCAAGTAGGGATTGTGTCACTTCTACAACCACCTATACTCGCAAAGGACAAGAGATGAAGAACATGATATGACTTCAGAACTTCAAACACCAAGGAGATACATCCATAAGGTTGTAGATGCAACAAGACCTAAGTATACAAACCAAAGGTTGGGTACACGGAGATTAGTATCTCACATATTGAAAGGATGACTTGAAGTAAGATG
Organism: Chamaecyparis obtusa; assembly: GCA_027943335.1. Classification (NCBI taxonomy): domain Eukaryota; kingdom Viridiplantae; phylum Streptophyta; class Pinopsida; order Cupressales; family Cupressaceae; genus Chamaecyparis; species Chamaecyparis obtusa. The sequence continues at coordinate 602,475 of BSBK01004590.1, forward strand.
CTAGACACACTAAGAAAATCTCTAAGAATAATTCTCCTTTAGGAAACTTCAAAAAAAATGTTGGAAATGTGTCTTGTTCAAATGGCTTGGATGATGGTGCACTTTTAGACATTAAGGGCACCTTTAGGACTCTACCTCCTTGAGGACATGGTGTTCTTGTTGTTTAGTTTCATTTTTTTGCCATGGAATCTAACTTTGCAGTTGAAAAACACAAACTTTTCTGAAACATTGAATTCAATTCTGTTGTTGAGCAAATACACCAAAAGGTCGAACAAACACACGTCTATGAGGATGTGGATCATGATACGGATCTAATGACCATGTGCTGAAAGGGCTAGAGAGGGAAACCCAATGGAACACCCAACCACTCTAGGCTAGTTATCTTGACATTAGGCATGTCCCAAGACCAAAAGTGTTGTAACTCACAAGTGTCCAACTACCACCCAAAAAATAGAACTTGGACAAGCCAAGCATTTGTAAGACCTCGTTTCAATCATATTTATTGTACAATTATTGTGCATAGCATACACTTCATCCATGCCAGCTTGCATGATCACTCTATAAAAATAATGAAACTATGTTTTCTAATCATCTATCACAATGTTGAACATGAGAAAAATATAAAAAATGTTGTGTTCAACACCAACATTAAGATGTTCTAAAAGTAAATATAAAAGTGCTCATCTTTATGTAAGAAAATTGCATTCCAACATATATGAACTCAACATAATAATTACTAAATTTCAAATGAGGCCTTTCACATTAAATTATGCCTTTGGAAATTATGATAAATTTAGAAAAATACTTTTTAATTCTAGAGCAAAGTCAATTTCCATCAAATATTATTATACCATGATCCAAGATGAAGGCTATTCCCAACAAGGAAGGAGCACACTCCAATACAAAATAGAAGAATATACAATTATAACATTATTTAAGCTCTTCGAAGGTGCTCTAAGAGAGAAATACATCGTAATTATAAACGTTGCACTTTTCACAATAAAAAATTATACAAGGTGACAAGGGAGAGAAAAGATTAGATCCACGTGCAAACTCCATGGCATTGTTATGATCTACAAGCAATGGCAAAGGTGATTAATAAAATCCAACTTGTTGGACCTTAAGGCTCACTCTTTTGAACTAGGAAACAATCTATATGGTTGCAAACAAGACAACACACCTAAAGCTGGCTTTAGGTACAACATATAAAAATTCTTTTTTCAACACAATTGGAAACAATTAACTCAATCAAAAAGAAGACGAGGCTAGTTGAGGCATGGAATGGGTTTCTATTAGTTCTTCATAATCAAGCTAGAAAGTAAAATATACCACAACGGTCTCATAGTGATTGTCCAACTTGTGTATGCTTCTCAATTATGCAAGGGATTTTCCAATGCTTGCATGCAAAGAGTTTTTCGGTTGATTTTTAGATCAAGATTAATAAAGTTATTTCATTTTTTTGATGCTTATGTAATTCCCTTTACTATTTGCCCCCCAAATTTTCCAATTAGCCTAGATAATTTAGTCACCCACCCCTCTTATGTATATTCTCCAATCTTAATAATTAAAGAGCCAATCTTCTTTATAAAACTTAAAGATGGGTAAGAAATATATTTCTAAATGCAAATAACTATAATTCCTATGATAGAAGTCCCCAAAATAATAACATTTCTGAAAAAAATAAAATAAATAAATTATGATTTTCTAAATATTCAAGTTTATTTATTGACTTGAAGAACTATCTCAAAAAAATTTCAATTTGAAGAACACAATATTAAAATTTTGAAAATACCAAAGGTTAAAAATAACCCTTATAGTTAAAACTTCGTAGATATCACTCTTTTCTAATCATATAAAAAATTTGAATTTTTTTCTAAGTTTTATAGAGTAATTCAAAAAAGTTATAAAATTAAAAAATACATTAAATTAAAATTTCAATACCCTTATGCTCCAAATCTACCCAGCATCATTTTTTTTTACCATCACATAGTTTTTGAAATTTTTTGTATAGTTTTCAATCATAAATGCGTTGGGAAAATACTACATCAAATGGAAACCTGTTTGACAAGGGATGCATTGCATTTAGTTTCTATTATTGATTAGTTTATATTTTTTAGTGGAAACAAAAATTGTCGAAGGAGGAGGATTACACAGGTTTTTCATTTCTGCTTAAGTGTGGTGTTTGGAATCAATGAAAATCTTCATAGAAGATAAATTTCCTTCAAGTCAACATTTCAGAAATATTGAAGTTGAATCTGCACGCTTGTTAACGATTGTAGTCGATTATGACTTATTTCCTTGTATTCATGGGAGGGAATACGGACAAGAAATATTATTTATGGGACGCATAGTCGGGATTTATCTGCATTCGAATGGAATGGAGGAAATATATTTATATTACATCATTAACGTCCATTCGATATGATTTATACTAGGATTTCCGATACAATTGACCTAGCAAAAATGATTATGCATAGCAGCAAGATGTTTAGTTAAGACGATGGTATTGATCAGAATAACAATGGAAGCTTATCTGGTCAAGACTAACGTGGCCCCATTTGTTGAGCGGAGTGCTGACCCAATACATATTTTGACAGAGTAATGTATTGGGTCATCAATGAATATGAAAAACTTAAATGTGCTGGTAAGTGGGTAGAGTACTCCTGCAATATCTATGGTGATCGATTTTGCAGCAGAGTTTATTTATTCGAAATTCTGTAAAAATTGAAACCATGATATGTTCATCTCACTTGAGTGTAGAGTTTTGCAGGATAGATCTAACTATAAGAAAAAGATAACAATACTTGCTGAAATAAAAGTTAGAGCTGCACAAAATAAAAATACGAATGATTACATTGTGCTCAAATTTATTACAAAACTTAGATTTGCAATGAATAAATAACTGTAATGACTGAAATTACAGAGAAAAAGAAGGATGAAGAGTCAACTGGCAGTCCTCCTTAGTTAGCTTATACAAAAGGAAGGGCATGCAACACAAACTTCACTGTAACTCATAGCAAAGTCCACCATTGCAGATCCATGATTAATGGAGAAAATTCAGAATTGACAAAGATGGAACTACATGTTATCACCACTAATACAAGTGGTTGCATGTGCTAACACACCCCCCTTAAGTCCAACTAAGGAGTCAAAAAAAGGGGAAAGAGGGAAAACCCAGTGGGAAACCCCCTCCCCGGCCGCCTCAAAATCTACAGTAATAGAGAAGCAAAAGAAAATCTTTTGTGACAAGAAAAGTGTGAACATCTGTTGAATGATAACTACCTTAGTGCTGAATGAAGAGACTCTTCTGAAACCAAGATGAAGATCAAAATCAATCTACATGAGTGCCCCCAATGACACTACTTGAACCATTAACATATGGCAAACAAAGGCCCAACATCTGTCAATCGAAGATACAAAAGACAACGATCTACATATGTGCTCCCAAACAATGAATAAATGGCAAACAAAGGCAAAACATCTATCAATTAAGAATGCAAATGACACATAAATATGTACGAGTAATCCTAACGACGCTACTCAACCATGCAAGAAAAAATTGCTAGTTGAAAATATAGGTGTTAATTGTTTATAAAATTGATCAACTATGGAAGCAAAGAATCATCAACATGAACAATAGAAAACCCCTCCATAATGTTGAAAAGAGAGGCATGACACGTCCACTGACATGGTGTCACTAAAGAGGAAATAAAGGCAAGGCCCATGTGAAGAGAGCACGACCTTGGCCTAGCTGTGATGTAGAATTCAATTCAACCTCTATTGTCATGTCTGTTTGATGCAAGCCTCTACTTGTAGGCCAAAGAAGAATCTTTGGCGTGCATTCAAAATAGTCGAATAGCATGATAATGAGAGAAGTTGAAAATTCCATTCTTTGAGCTCTAATGTTCTATACCTGCAAAAAATGATTTACTCTTCTTCCTAGCAACCTTAGCTCTGATACCATGTAGAATTTTGCAGCATCGATCTAGCTATAAGAAAAAGATAACAATACTTGCAGAAATAAAAGATAGAGCTACACAAAATAAAAACACGATTGATTACATTGTGCTCAAGTTTATTACAAAACTTAGATTTACAATGAATAAATAATTGTAATGACTGAAATTGTGGAGGAAAACAAGGTAGATCTCAAGAGGGATGAACAGTCAACTAACAATTTCCTCCTTAGTTAGCTTATACAAAAGGAAGGGCATGCAACACAAACTTCACTGTAACTCATAGAAAAGTCCACCATTGCAGATCCATGATTAGTAGAGAAAATTCAAAAGTAACAGAGATGGAACTACATATTATCATCGCTAATACAAGCAATTGCATGCGCTAACATTGAGGCTCGTTCCTTTGTATTAGCGAGTGGACTGAAACAACAATGACTTCAGATGTTAACGTACTACGAGTTTCCTTTGTTGTGGTATTTTTATATCAACCTGTAAGCTTGTGTATTCTTTGTTTAAACCCATAGTATGAGAGCAATGTTACAAATGTCTATTGCTATTATTTCTCTTTGAAATGAATTATTCAGTATCAGTTAGGTATGACTATGAATGCACAATAGCATGTTCATATTTGCAAAGATCTACTAGGTATTACAATCAAACCTGAAATAGACAACATTCCTATAACTTTGCAAAATTACATATTCAGTGCAACTATTTGACAAAATGAATAAGTGTAGACACATAAAAATGTCTTCATGAAATCAACAAAATTCAACTACTAATTAAATAGTTACTTATGTTTATTTAATTAATTCATTACCCTCTTCATCTATTATTTAAATATGTATTTATTATTTATTTAAATAATTCATTAGCCTTTTCTATCCAAAACTCAAATAAAGTCTTATTTATTTAATTAAGCTTTTTACTATAGTCTATTTCTTCTATTTATGAAATACACACCTTTTATTTATTTTATAAATTCCTAAATCCTCTTCTTTCCATTTTAACCAATCACATGGATTTTCTCCCAATTTTTTTTGTATGTGTTACTTGGCATTCATCTCTTCATTTGACCTTCTCCATTTAGTTTGTATCTAGGTTTCGTGCACCTTGAAAAGTCAATGTGCATATTTGACCTCTTAATCTCAACAACTCATTTCTTATTGCCTCTTAATCTCCCTCACTCCTACCAAAACCCCAATTCCTTTTTAATCATAGCCATTCATTTATCACCTCTTTAATATCAATTGTTGCTTTTCATGAGATTTTTATATAAGACATTTTCTCCTCATTTTGAAACCTAATCCCTAATGAATTCACATCTTGTCTAATCAAGCTTGTCTAATCATATTTATATCTTGCTATCATCTTGTTATTATCATTATCAATCTATCATCACTATCATTTGTATTCAACCATCTCCACTCACCATAACCTCTTGTGCTTTGTGCTAAAAATCTAAGATCACCCATATTTCATTTACAAACAAGATCTTGGTTGATAGGAGGACAAGAGAATAAAGTGTTTCATGAAGGCATTTGCTCTAGTTTTTGTTTTCATGTAGTGTTCTCTTGGATGATAATTGAATGCTTATGAATTTCTTTTCTTATTGTTAAGCTTGATTAGATTTCATTTTTGTATCCAATATTTTAGTCGTCTTTTTGGCACACCTAGTGTGATTCTAGTCCCTTTACTAACCTTGTTTTTGCTTGGTAGAAGTATTTTTTGAGTTTGCAAACCTAGAATCATCAGAGACTGTAGACCTACATTTCTGCTTGCCAAGATCTGAAAATTAGAAACATGTTTTTACATTGGTCCTAAAATGCAGAAACTCATTTTTGCACTAAAGTTATGTTTTTTATTCAACAAAGTTGCATTTCTGCTTTCTGCCAATCTATTTTGCACTAGGGTTTGCATAACTCCATTTTTTAGATATACCTACATTTCTTACTCTTTGTTTCTACATTTTTCCTCATTGATTAGCGTGTTTGCAAATTTCTAACAGGTCTACCTCTGTGATTCACTAGTTTTAGTGTTTCAGTTAAGGTATACCTATGTTTTTGCTTTCTGTTTCTACTTTTTTTGTAACAAAATATAGTAGGGTTTCATTTGGATTTGGTTTTTGGCTAAGCCAAAGTGACTAACAAGTGGTGCAACTTGTCCACACTAGTCAATGGCTTGATTTGAGACTACTAACACACTTGTGGTTGCAGATTTGGCTTTGGAGTTGTTTTATTTACTTGTGTGTTTGTTGTTAGATTAAAAAATACTTCAATTGGTGCACTAAAAAGAACCCAACTATTTGATTTGTTTGGTGCACTTGCATAAGTTTTTCTATTTTGTGTTTTGATCCTAAGGTAGAACACGATTATCCTTTCCCCCTACCTTCCAATGGATCTTGGATGTAACAAAAAGTGCATCTACCTTTGATGAAAAGATAGAACGAGAAGTATCCTCTCCCATCTCCTTTGTGGATCTTGGGCGTAAGATAAAATTGTGTCTATCTTTTCCTCTAGAGAGGGCTACCTCGGTGGGAAAAGATGTACTCGCCCCAAGGGATGACCTCAAGCGATGAAAGGTTAAAGCCAAACTCGTTTCAATCTACTATATAAACGAATCAGAGTTAAAGCTTCAAGGATGAGTTTGTGAGCTATGTCGTTAGCTCCTTACGTATCCACACACTTGGTGGTGTGAATATATTAGACCTCTTAACTAGGGGTAAGCACCCTATGAGGGTGAGGAGATCTAGCGCTTGCATGGGCATTAGATTGAATGATCACTAGATACGTTAGGTTAGAAGCCCTCTTTTGTTAGCTTTGGTGTGTTGGTTGTGGTGCAAAGGGATTGCGTCGTCCCTTGAAGTTACTGATCATTTATGTTTTCTTAAAGTTGAGGTGGGAATTCTTGGCCTTTATAGGTCAAGAAGAGGGTAGTTGTCACCCGAACGCCGGGGGTACCCCTTGCCATCAAGCTCCTCGTAGATCCATTGAAGTGTTTTAATTTCCCTTATTCTCCACAATGGATTACCTCTTCCTTAAAGAGTGACAATACACATGAGGATTAGAAATGCCAGGTTTGGAAGGTAACTTACATGCAAGTGGACCCACATCACGTTGTATTGTAATCCAATTTGACCTTAGGTAGAGTATGCTTTGTCTTCAAAGAATTTTTTATTTGTGATAAGACCCATGGAAATTTGGGTTTTAAGGAGCCTAGAACATACACAATACACATTATCATATCACCTATTAGACCTATAGACATTATGTCTTTGTGTTTGGAGCGTTCTTGTTACAAAATTCCCTTAAAACAATTACAAACCAATCATACATGAATGTTTTGTTCTTGTCTTACGTGAATGTTTGTTCAATACTCTCCTTAGTAATAGTAGCTAATTCCTTTCCTTGAAAAGACAAAATTTATCATGTACTAGGATTATACTTGTTGGCCAGTAGCTTCATCAAGTCAACATTAAAAAAATACATTTGGAACTGTGATTCTTGCCAAATTGGAGTCATGTATATTTCTGACATGATCATTTGATTTCTTCTTGTTGTAGATTCTTCATCTAATATTGAAGTCAACTAGAAAGTCATATGACAAGCTAATATTCTTGGCTCCTTTTTGTCTCTCTGTAGACCCAAGGAGATGTGTCGTGATCTCATTTGTATATTTGCTCTTCATTCTAGAAGATTGAAAATTGCAACCTAGGTTTTAACACTAATTTGTTATTGCACTAAGATTTTGGAATTATATCTTGATTACACACTATATGCTTTCCAATTGACTTTAACACAACAAAGAAAGCTCAAAATGAGATTTGATGCAATTGGATAGGATTAGAGCATTCATAGTTCAAGTGTAACTGAAAACTCTAAATGATTGCAAAAAACACCATAATTTTAAGAAATTTTATCACAAAGAAAATAAAATTCGATTTGGGATACCGTAGAATGCACTTAAAATCACAAGAGAATGTAATTGAAATAAAAATAGAATATATAATGGTGTAAATATAGCTGTAAATGCATGCAAGTACCCTTAAACATTGGCAACCAGTGATTGTTATGATTTGAATTTGAAAGTTGAGATTATAATAACTAACAAGCCATTAAAAATGGCAACCAATCAAAAGAAGCCACGCCTCCAAGCTTCTCACCGCTTTAAGAGTGACGGTTGTATAGACAGCGGGTGAAGGAACAAAGATAATCTAAGAGTGCATCTTTTCTTACTCGTGCAAGTCCGCATGATTCTAGATTGTTGATCTTTCCAAACATAACCGTTAGAGTATACCTATGTTGACTTGTTGACCACGCTTGAGCACCGTTAGGTTTTGGAGAAGATTTATTTTAATCGAATAGTTGCACAAACATTGTGAGTCATTGATCGACAAGAAGTTGATTGAGCTTTAGATTCAATGCATTCAAAGGCTGCCGAGGGGTTCACTAAAGTTGAACATCTGATGTACTATGGTTGGCTAGCACAAATGAGGTGGCATTTGCTTGGGGTCACCTTTGACTCTTGAGCTTGTGTGATTAAGCTAGTGCACATGTTTCATTTATAAAAATAAATAGTATATATAAAATATAGTTTTTTAACTTTAATTTATTGATATATAATAAATATGAAATAAAAATTTCATAAAAACCTAACAATTTTTTTAAAAAAAATTTGTGCAATAAGATTCAAACTAAATAGACCAATCATATGTTAAAGAAATAATTTTTAATATTGCATTTATACTATGAAAAACATAAAATTTATAATAGAACATAAAATATATTAAAATATTATTGGTTCATGCAAATTAGTTTTAATCACCTATTAAGCTTAACAATCCATAATAGAGTACTTACTTAGCCTACTGCAATACTAATAATATATATATGCCTATATAATAAACTATTAAGATCTCCTTCCATATCAATGATTTAGCACACTCTGAAATTGAATTCAAATTAACATGTTTCATGTCCATAATTTGATTTACATTTTGACTTTTTTTTATAGTGTTAATTAATTTTTTTTAAAAGAAGTGTATGAATTATGTATACTACTATTTTCAATATAATAATTTATTATTGGTATTATTTTTATAATACATTTAATTTAATTAGTGTATTTTATATTTTTAGAATTAATATTTTTACTAATTTAAAAAGTAAATATAAATGCAATTATAATTTTAATTGTTAATAAATAATTTAATATATTTATTCTAAAAGATTTTTTTATCTTTTGATTCATTTAAAATATAAAATTGAATTAAAAAATATAATTCTAAGTTAGATATACAATATCATAATAAAAATATAAAATATAAAATCTTATATTTAATATTAAATACAAAACTTCAATTTTAGAATCAAGCAAAATAATAATAATTTATTTTAAAAAACTTACAATTTAGAATTATATCTAAAATACAAAAAATGCAATTAATTATAAAATAAAATATTATTAAAAAATAAAACTACAAAATATAAATAAAATATAATATAATTTAAAATCTAGAAATAAATATAAAATGTAAAAATTCATGTAAAATTAAAAATTAAAAATAAGAGATAATCTATTCTTTATTTTTATTAATTGATTTGCAATTAAAATAATCTAAGAGATAAAAAGCTTTAAAATTATTTGTAAGGGGATTCATTTTGTATTTTATATATTTGGTAAAAGGATTCATTTTGCATTTTATATGTTTGGTTCTTTAAAAGATAATTAGGATTAACTCCTTAGTCTTATAGTATTTGAAATGTAGAAGAGTTGAATAATCTTCTCTTTTATTGATCTTTTCCTATTTATATTTTGAAGATTAATTGATTGGTATAGAAAATAAGACTAACAAATACTATTGTGTGACTAACTTATGTTACTCTATCAAGATAGTTTAATAGAAAAGTGAAAAACTCCTAAATTTAAAGTATAAAAATGATCTTTATATATGAGAACTACAATTAAGATAATAAAAATATTTATTATATATACTATTCAGCGGGGAATCCCTGAGGAAACCTTAAAATAAAATAAAAAACATAAAAAATACATTATAGTATCTTTCAAATAGTAAAAAATTTCTTCATAAATTTAAAAAATTTAAAATTATCAAGATAGATAATATTAAGGAAAATAAATTATAACCTTTTAAATATAATCTATTAAAATAATATTTATATGTACCTAATTTTTATAATATTTTATTTATAAAGTTAATAAAATTTATAAAAAAGTCCAACTCATTTCACCCGCCTTTTTACATATAGAAATTACCTTAAAAAAATACTTTAATATTTTCATATAAGTATGGCTTAGATATACTTAGATTGGTGAAAAATTCAAATTTTAATTTATGATTTTTCTTATTTATGCCAACGCAGCAGATAAGTGACTGCAGGCTAATAATATTAATGTAGGTCATTCAAAGAAAGACTGACCAACGGTACAGATGGTGGTACAGGCTTATGGGTATACCATGCCCTCGATCGTCTCCAACGCGTCTGCGACGTACCATAAATTCACAGAGCAAATAGAGGAGGTAGAGCATGTCTCTACTTTGAACAGCTGTAAACGCCACATGGGGATTTGATCCAATCTTATCAAATCATAATTTTATTAGATCATACTTTTTAATTGATTAGACATATTTTTAAAAATTTTAGAAGGAAAAAATAATTAAACCCCAGCAAAAATAGGAGCAGCCAATAAGAAAAAAAAAATAAACAATGCACTTCAAACATTAGAAATTATGTTTAATATTTTGGATATGCACTATTTTATAGGCAAACTAATAGATATAAATCAAGTGAAAACATAAGTCTCAGCCTATAAATAGGCTGGACTAATAAGTAGGTGGACAAGGTGGGGCCATTCATCGACATGACTAATAGACTCCAACCGGTAATAAAGACTGGCATACCTAGTCAACTCAAAAAGGAAAGCTTTGAAGTTTTCTGAAGGCCTAGCCGTCTGACTAGCTAAAATGGAAGACCTAAGAGAAAAGGCCAATCATATTCATGACTTAAAAGGATTGACATATAACTTATGTCACCGACAACTTGTAATCGATAGTCAACGAAGAAATATAGACAAAGAAACATATACTATTAGGGTTTTTGGCTTCATTGAATCACTTTATTTGAAAAACAACAATCAGACCATGATGAAAGAAAAAATGTCCAACCCCTAACAAGATGATTGATTTTAGGTAGCTCAGTTGAGAGCTTGAATGAAAGAGAAAGATTAGATGATGTGTTGGCTTTCCACTTTAGCTTTGCTTTTGCTGGAGCATTTATTAGACTAAAACAAGAAAAGAAAAATGTGACGCATGCAATATTTTCCATGTCAAAGGGTGGCCAAGATGGAGAATTTTCACACTTTTCCTTTCACCATCAATCAAATTTGATCTACAACCAAAATTCAAATATGGTTTAGTCATTCCTTGTCAGAGGTTAAATGTACACAAATTGGCACAAATGGTGCCAACCTACATGACTTAAATTGAATTTTTTTTATTAAGTGGGTATAATTACAAAGAGAAATCAAATAAAGGTGCTTTCTTGAGAGCAAAGAATACCTAAGCAAAGAATGATTGCCAATTTAAAAACAAGTTCATGAAATACTTCTAGTTTGATGATTCTTGCATAACTAAAATAGTAAGTTTGCCATAGACTTCATCTTTCCTCTCAGTTTGAGTATTTATAGATTTCTTCAAACCTTAAAATTGTATGAGTAGCTTGTTTCAAGATAATCAAGCCCTATCTTGAGTGCCAATTAGCCATAAAATTTATGGCCTGATCCTTGACTTCCATTAAAGTGTTTAGTTTGTTTGAAAGGCCCTAAATTTTCTATTTTAAAATTGAGGAAGCCTTAGAATTTGAAAAAGCCCTATTATTGAATAATTGTAAGCTCATCCAAGAATCTAGTTAGAGAATAGAGGGATAGGGAGTTTGTTGATGACATAATTGATCAATTTCCTGGCTCATAGAAGAGGTTGCAACATCAACAAGGTTCATCTCTCAACTTTGATAAGTTGGAAGATAGCCATAGGCACCATCAAGTTGCTATATTGTCAATTTGCAGGCATGACTATTTTAAGTACCATTTTAGAAAAGGTGTGAGGAAGAATCATGTTTTCAACCCATGGTGGTTAGGGATAGCACAATTGATTGTGCCAAATGTATTTTTCAATATAGAATTGGTTAGGGCATTAATAGGAATGATAAGCCCATGGTTGTATTAAATCATGATTTGTTTGTACAATTTTTCACACTGGACCAAAAGTGTGATATAGAGATTGATTTGGTTGGGCTCTCAAAGAATATGATGTTAAAGTTTTGATCAGATTTAGAGGTTTATAATATTTTAAATTTTTCCATATATATGTTGATCACAATATCTCTATAATTCTTCTTGGAATGTATGTGTGTGTGTGTGTGTGTGTGTGTGTGTGTGTGTGTGTGTGTGTGTGTGTGTGTGTGTGTGTGTGTGTGTGTATAATCCTTAGAATTATCAATATCAATATGGACCGAAGTTATATACTAATGAGGAGACATGTCTACGTAGGGACATGTCCCTACGTGGACATAGTCCACATAGAGACATGTCTCTATGGAGGCATGTCCTCATCGATCCTAAACTCAAGTTAATACATGTTAGTTTGCATGTTAATAACATCGATATTAATATCAATTCATTTGGTAATATAAAGCATGTTCGATACTCATTATCGGTGAATGTATAAATCAATATCAACAGTGTAATTTGTATTAACTACATAATTAACATTAACATCATAATTAATATTAATGGTATTAATTGTTGGAAATCTAATATGGGAAGTCAGATACTGAGGGGGGGGGGGGGTGAATCAGATATCTACTATTAATTCAATTTTGACATAATTTCACTTGCATATCATAAACATCAAATTCAATACAGAAATAGATCTAACAATCTATCTTCATCCATGAAATTGAAACACAACAAAAAGATTTTGGTTACTCAGAAACCCTTGAAAGGTAAAACCATGGTGGGGATGACACCCACAAATCTTCACTGTTGCAGTATTAAAGTTTGCCTATAAGGGCTACAAAGTTTGATCATAAACTGATGATCTACCTTGTGAGGGATCTTCCCTATTAAGAGCTTAAAGATTTATACAATCTAGCTTGGTAAAAGGATTTAAACTTACAACAAAGTAAGCACTCGGTTAAGAGATTTACATATAGGCCTATGAGGAGCACTCTGTTAAGAGATTTACCCTGATTCACCTGTTAAAATGTCTCAGTACCCGATCATTCCGTTTGCACTGTAATGTTGATAACCGATCTTCTCCTTCCAATACTAGTTTGATCTCCTAAATCAAATATATCTCTGTTCTGCCCTTCACTGCTTTGCTTGGTCACTCTGACTGATCTCTACCTATATCAAAATACTTCTCTGTTTTGTATATGAGATCGCCTTCATTCCATTCAAACACATCCATACTACATTTTAGGGTTTAAGATCTCATCTTATATAGTCAACAAATCAACCTTTTAGATCAAGATCAACGATCTAGATTCTCTATTTGTGCCGCTTAAGCATTCCCTAAATTAGATAGGCTACATAGCTTACATAGGGATTAATGAATACAAATATAAGGCATAATCACCTTCATGATTCCCTCAACAAACATTAAATATTGTATAGATGTCAACCAAAATGATGTAGCAGAAGAAAAGTATCTACAAAAGAGGCTAAGTGAGCTGATAAGTAACTTCACACTTGACCTTAGCTCTTTAAAAGTTGGTCAAGCATTGTTGAAGGAGATAGCAACTAAAGGCAGAAAAATCATTGGTGACTGCATGGATAAAAACAAATTAACTGCAGATCTCTCCAATAAGATTCAGGATGCAGAAACTGTGATAGAAATAGTAAGAAAATCTGTAGAAGATCCCTCCATAGATGTAAATATGTGTAACAATGTCTACCAAGGACAAGTGGATAAAATTGAGAAGGTAGAACAAGAAATGGCCAAGATAAGGGCTAGGCAAGCACAATTAAGACATGCACTTGCACCCTCATTGGATGTGCTAAATCAGAATATCAAGGAGATTGATGCCACTATGGTGACATATGATCAAGGTCCGAGTTCAGATTTGGAGAAGATGGAGAAATTTACTTATGCTTTGTGTGCCCATCTCCAAACAGTAGATGCACTGAAGGCATTTTGGCAGCAAGAAATTGCAAACCTTCAAACTGCATATCATGATGTATTATAAATGTAAGTACTTGAAGTTCAGTTTTTGTGCACCTTTGTCATTAATGTCAAAGGGGGAGTATAGTATATAGTAGAAGGGAGAATATGGAGCTATGTATATGATGTAAAGAGGAGTAGAGTATACAGTAGAAGAGAGATATAAGATAGAGTTTATGCTAGAAAATTTTGTATAAAGATACAGTTAGTAACTTCGCCATATTCCTTTGTTGCCATTAATGACAAAGGGGGAGATTGTTGGCAAGTTGACTATACTATTATGATTTAGTGTTGTCATTATGGCAACAAAGTCATATGAAGTTTTGGAGTCAGCACATTACTTAGAAGATCAAGAAAATGGCTAAGTATGGAAGACTGGACAAGTAGCAGAATACCAGATGAATAGAGCATCAGTGCACGTGCATATGACTAAGTTATGGCATGTGCCCTTGAAGATAATCTTTTTACTATGTAATCATGGTAAGTCTAAGAGCGCATGATCATATGAGCTAGTATGAAGAAGTTACAGCGAGATGAAGTGACACAAACAATGAGCGGCAGAACATAACAGAGCATAGGGCTGACTGTTGGTATTTTGGTTAGTGCTTATAATATTGTTTTGTAAAGGCTATGTGCCTATTATATTTAGTTTATAGACATGTTAATATCATTGTTTGTAAACACGCTTGAGCCAATTCATTTGGAAGCATTGTATGTAATAGGTTGAAGGCCGACCTAGTGAATAGTTTTGTTAGCGCATATAAATAAGACATGCATCTTTGTAATTATATATAGATGAGATATAGAATTGAGAGTAGAAGAGCAGAAGTATACAAAGAGAATGTTGTAGAGCTTTACAAGAGGCCAAAGCATCAGCGCACAAAAGGAACTAATCTAACAAGCAGTGTCACAACAACAATTCACCTTGCAGATATAGTGAGTATCTGAGATCCAAAAGGTTGTAGCCTTCACCACTTGAGCATTGAGCTCTAGGAAAGTGTGTCCCCACCCCTAACATGGTTATTTTAAAAGACTCCTAATAGGGTCCGACCCTTGACCAAGTCACTGTACTAAAAATATTGTAAAGATCAACTCCTAACAGGGTTGTAAGATCTTCTAACAGGGATCATAAAACACTAGTGTAGTTCTTAGTGGGTGTCAATTCCCACTGGGTTTTTTACCTATTTGGGTTTCCCCGTAATCATATTTGGTGTTATGTGTTATGGTTGTTTATCTTACTTGCATTGATATTCATTTCAGCACTTAAGCAATTAAGTTAAAGTTCAAGACATCAGAAAAAGTAATAATATATAGAACATTGATTCACCCCCCCCCCCCTCTCAATGTTTCCATTCCTAACACCTACATCATGTACTTTTCATGAACAAACCACTTGCAAAATGAAAATAGGCCCTCATTAAGCTAAATCTCTTACTGCAATAACCATGACACCCATTATGTTCTCTTTTCTCAACATATTCTTGGTGATCACCTACAATATTTTGTTAATATGCACATATTGTATTAAGATTATACTTTAAAATTCAATAGGATACCATCCCATGAGAATTAGACACCTAAAATTCATCGGATGGCTCCAAGCATCTTGAAAACAATCAAAATTGCCAAATTACAAGGAAAATTGGAACAATCAACAATGGTTTGATAAAAATGGTGTATCGGGTTGTCAAATTATTTTCTCAGAGATTTATAATGGTTATGCCAATAGTAGAAAATGATTCAATGCAATTAATATAATGAACCATGCAATTACAACCTCAAATTTTTAGAGAATCGGGTTTTTATTGCTTTTCCAGCCATAATACATACAAATTTGAATTCCTTTGCTTGTGTCCCTCTACATAGGACTTCCTTAGGCTTTAATAAACTCATCCTATAACTTCCCAACTGATTCAAAATGGTTTCCCTTCATTACAAATGTGTTTAGCCCATTTAACAATGTTTCCCTCCTAATTGGCACTACCTATTAGGATTTAAATATTTGAATTTCTAACTTTATTTAATTTCTCTCCCAAGCATTATAACTTATCTACTTATTTCTTATTTTATCCTAGGATCTAATTATCCTATCTAGGACTCTCCTAACCATATAGATCCCAATTAGGAACTATTGGCCCCCTTTACAAGAAATTTGGTCCTAAGCTACTTATAAGGACCTTTAGGACTTTTCACCTTTACATTGATTTGATCATTACAAATGGCCATGATTGGCCTCAAAAAATCCCAATTAATTGATGTCCTGAAGTCTTCCTTCATGTCTTGGACCCTCCTACATTCATGTATCCTCCTAGGTGCCCCTGCACCAATACCTAACCACCAACATATTGTTGCTAACAGTATTAAACATAAACATCATAAACATATCTACTTGACCTTGATAGCATGCATGACAATGACAAGAATTATGCCACCACAACATGCCACTAGCCTAACCAGAAAGTAGATCACCATGTTGATGACTATGAAAAAAATGAGTGCAAAAGTATTTGAAATAATGCCTATCATAAACCTTCTCAAATTATACCTCATTATAACACATCTTTCCATGTTATTAATTAAAGTATACCAAAAAGATCTTTGAAACTGACTAACATCCATGGAAAAATCATCATTTTCTTTCTCTTTCAAGGATAAAATTCACATTGACATGAAGCACACTTTGGTCTCTCCAACATATTAAACTTGCAAGCCTTAAACCTAAGGCAACCAAAGCATCAACCATAGTATTACCTTCTCTATAGGCATGTTGTATAATAAAATAATTTAGGACAAGAAAAAGTCTTTTGATATCTTCCATAACATCAATAGAGGACTAATCAATCTTGGTTAGTCCTTTGGAAACATCAATGACCAACTTTGAGTCTCCCTCTAAAATAAGAGTATTTATACCAATAGAGAGAGAAAAATTTAGGCCCCATAACAATGCCATACATTCAGCCTAATTATTAGTCAATCCATTAAGATTACCTGTGTGGGATGCCACAAGGGCCCCATAAAAGGAACTAATCACTCTCCCCGACTTCTAAACCCTTTCTACTTGCACCATAAAATTTTAACATGCACCACCCCTCATCAAGAGGTTTCCACCTTGTATTCTTTCTAGCCATCCTTTAAGAATATCCACTTTAGCATATGCATCGAGTAAATCCCAATTTCTAGCCAGTTTTTCTTTAAAGGGAGTAGGTAGAAACTCAACGCACCTACACTTGGTGACTAATAAATTATTATATATCAAGTGAAAGTAGCATTTAAACACTACCTCCATGGGATTCTCAACCTCTCAAAAAACCCTATTATTCCTTTCTTTCCAAAGACTCCAACACACATGAGGAAGGATTAGTCTCCATAATTGCTAAAGTAACAGGCTACCAATAGGCATGTTCCATCCTTCAATACATTTCTCTAAACCACTATTGAAAACCTAATCAAGATCAAGCTTAGTCAACACCAAGTACCATAAATCTACTGAAAAATGGAAAAGTAGTAAAAGATGGGGAATATACTCCTCTTCCTGCTTGAAAAGATAGCATCTGTTGGGGAGTTGGAAACCCCTTTTAATGAGGTTTTCTTGAGTTAAAATTATATTTTGCAAAGTCATCCACCAAAAAAATTTAATTTTAGGGATTAAAAAAGGGGTTCCAAACCTCCCCCCAAGAGTATGAGGAGTCCACTTTACACAACATTCTATAAGCGACTTCACCTAGTAAAATATCCCTTTCACTTTTTCCTCCAAACAAATTTATCTTCCTGGGGAAGCATAGGTATTTTGACCCTAATGAGAGTCCCCATAAACTCCCTAACTTTTTGAAAGCATTTCTAAATACCTAGGGAATTTGGGCACCATCTTACCTCTTAACCTCTATTGGATAAAACTATTCTTGTTGAAAGAAGACATCTTTGCATGGGTCACCCTCCAGAAAAGGATCTTGATTGTAGAAAGATTCTACAAAGTTGATTTTTTAGGACCTTCTAGATGTGTTCTCTACAAAAATCAAGAAGGGGATGTGCATCACTTATTACTCAAGTCCTAGTATTCCCAAGCATGTTGGCATTGGTTTTGTGCCAAGCTAGCATTGAAGAGAGCATTACCAAATGATATTCTAAGTTTATTCAAATTAAGGTCGCATATAAATAGAAATGTCATTTGGATATGTAGGATTTGAGCACTACAAATCCACAAAACTCGAAGATCACCTGCATACAAAAACCTGTTACAAGGAAGTAGAGACAAGAAGAGGGCAAGGGTTTGACTCAAAACTATGAAGAAGAAAATATCCTCAAATAATGAATTGAATGTACAATGGATCATCCTAATAAAGGAGATCGAAAGCCTTGAAAGGCAACCCTAGTGCATGTAATAATTAGTTAAATTATTACAAGACTAATGCATGCAAGTTTATATTTAAAACAACAAGAGCATAAGTTTAAATCAACTAGTGCATGTGTGTTTAAATATAAACAACTAAAAATAAAAGTGTTGACATCTTAAGAAAAGAGTAAAGTTAATTAATATAATTAATACTTTACTCTAACACCCCCCCTTAAGATGAGCAACAATGCAACTACAAACAATGCAAGAAGAAAGTAAAGGAAAGTACAGTGCTGAAAGCAAAAAATGGGTCTCGGCAACATGGACTGATGAGGTACCCATGTACAAAGGAGAGTCTCTATAAAGTGGAGAAATAGAGAAAACCACATGGGAAAAACTCTACTCCAAAAAGAGACAAAGGCTAGTCTGAAGGACTAAAGAAGCCTCCAAAACTAGAGATGTTCCAAAAAATAGGAACAAAAGTGAACATGTAGAACATCACTGAAGCAAGAATATGAAAACTCTATCAAAAAGGAACTACTGATATGAAGATCCTCCATTGAAATAGAACATGACTAGGTAGAGAAGACTGTAATCTATATGAGTTCCCTCAAATGACACTACTTGAATCAGGAGGCAAACAACTGAACTCGAAGATACAAATGGTATAAAACACCAAAGCCTGAAGAGTTGATCAATAAAAAATGGAAGAGTGCCTCTAAAAATAGGAAAGAAAAGAGTGTCCATATGGTAAATGATCCATCTCACCGAAATGCATAGGTACCCAACCACTACAACCGCCTAGTACATAGAATCAAATACTGAATACATAGCTCACACTATCGAACCAAGAAAGCAGAAGAACGATCAATAGAACCCCCCCATAATGCTGACAAGAGAGAGGTGTCAGGTACACTAAAAAGAGTGCCAATAAGAACTACATCATGAAGAACTAGGAACATCAAAGGTGCATAGAAAGCACAAGCTCAAATAAAGATACCCTAAGGCTAATGTCATGGAAGGAACACTCACTTGATAGAGGTAGATGGAAAACAAAGGCAAACATCAAACCCCCCCATGGCACTTTATAATGGAGTGCGAGTACAAATAGCACAAACATGTTCAAGATTCCAAGCATGCAAGAAAATGACACTTTATCTCAGTGCATGTGTATAAAAGAATGCTACAAAAGTGAAGTATACACTACTCAAATAAGAGAGAAGCCTGTTGAAACAAAAGAACAGCCTAAGAAGAGTCATCCCCTAAAGGGAAGAGATCCCAAACCTTGTAACATCCAAGATATCCACTAGAGTGAGAAAAGCAAAAAACTAGATAAAATATACCTGGAGAAGAATCTGGGAAAATGACTCATAGAACTAGAAAGCTCTCTGAACAAGCTTTCCAACGATAAATCATTTTCTGAAAATGGAGTTCGGATGCGCAAGATAGAGCTCCCAAAGTGAAAAATTGAACATCTGACTTTGACAGAAAAAAAACACCATCAAAAATGAAAAATAAAAAATTCAAACCTCCAAATCTTGATAGAGCTCGGAACCAGCTTTTCGATGATATCTTGTTTGCCTAATTTTGACACTGTATGCTCAAGTTATGAGCAAAATACCAACTGCTGCACTGGAGGGCCCAAATGGTGTTTAAATATACTAACATAAACACTTCACGGGCTTAAAATTGACGGCCAAATGGCCGTCACAGCATGCAAGCCCCCTAGGGCTAAAATTCTAAGCCTCTGGTCACCATATGACCAGGGGCTAAAATTGCATGCACTAGCTTAAATTTGATGGCCAAATGGCAGTCGCCAACCAAAATGATTTTTTTTTTTTTTCAAAATTGTGTGCGCGCCTCGTGATCCATGTTAGGCAATTTAGATTTTTTTGCCTCGATTTGCATGCCATTTTTTTTATCTTGATTTGTGTGCTAGATAACAAAATTTTTGTCTGCTTTTGCATGTCAACACATTCAAATTTCACCTCAGGAAGCGTGCTGATCAGTACAATTTATGCCTTGTGAAGCGTGTCAAGCTTATGGTACCCAAAAAAAGCCCCAAAATGCAAAGTTGTCCAAATTGGACGTGCCTTATATCGAAATAGGGGTTTTTGGGCACTGTGAGCTCAACAGTGAGGTCCGTTTGAGCTCAAAGTGCGCCAAAATTTAGGGACCCCCTAATTTCAAAAAAATAACCAAAAAGGCCCTAATCTAAATCCTTCAAACGTGAACAAGCTATAGCAGATTAGGCTTTGATACCATGTAGGATTTGAGCAATACAAATCCACAAAACCTAAAGATCACCTGCATACAAAAACCTGTTACAAGGAAGTAGAGACAAGAAGAGGGCAAGGGTTTGACTCAAAAATATGAAGAAGAAAATATCATCAAATAATGAATTGAATGTACAATGGATCATCCTAATAAAGGAGATCGAAAGCCTTGAAAGGAAACCCTAGTGCATGTAGTAATTAGTTAAATTATTACAAGACTAATGCATGCAAGTTTATATTTAAAACAACAAGTGCATAAGTTTAAATCAACTAGTGCATGTGTGTTTAAATATAAACAACTAAAAATAAAAGTGTTGACATCTTAAGAAAAGAGTAAAGTTAATTAATATAATTAATACTTTACTCTAATAGGATACATTTGGATCCTAACCTCATCCATTATCATTTGGGAGTTTTTGAAAGAATGTAATAGACACATCTCCATAGAGAAAGAAATGACTTCTTCTTCACTACAAAATAAAATTAAAGTCACCATCAAGGAGTCGATCTATTATAAGACCCACTTAATTCAAGCCAAAAAAATGCTCCATTTATAGAATGGGATGCCAATTTGCAGCTGAGGTGGAGTGGTATTAAGGTCCTTGCATGGGTTCGTGAGGGTGGACAGGGGGCAAGTATACAGTGACCAATTGTCTAGTGGCCACCTCTAGCTTTTGGTTAGACTAAGCCAAATTTTCAAGGCTCCTCCAAAGGATGTAACCTTAACATCTCTAGAGTTGGGAGCATTATTCAAGATTGGTAGAGAAATGTGGTTGGAGTTTTTTTCCAAGTCCCAGTCTATAGGCACCAACAATGAAGCAAAACTCTTTGTAGTGGCATAATGGACTACTTATCTGTCATAGAAATAGCATTAGAAAATTGGAGGTGGAATGAGATTCTTCCATAGTTGTTAGTGATCTAATAAAAGGTAAGATGCCAAACTAGTGGCTTCAGGTGGTATTGGAATAGACACTTGAACTAATGACATGTCATTTGATATGACATTAATAAACCATATTTACCAAGAAGGAAATGTGGAGGCTAATAGATTACCCAATTTAGGAGTAAATGAGATTGATAAACTTGAATATTATTCAAATGAAGTACTATCATGCATTTATTAGCACTTCACATCACTTGTAAAAAGACTATCATCATTGATCGACAAGGAATGAACTTCAAAGCTAGGAGGCATTGATATGTTTTAAATTTTCCACTTTGAAGTATGATGCATTATTTGAAAAATGAAATCATAAACATAGTTGGTATATCCTTCGAAATATTAAGGCACATTCCAATTTCTTGAAGGACAACATAATAACAATAGGACCATTATTACTTAGGATGGAAACTTTTTTGGTAGCACACTTTTTATTTAACAGTAACAATAGGCAAAGGAATTCATTCCAAAATAGTTTTGCTGGAGAGTAAAAATTGAGGAGAGGAGGATGAATTGTCCAATTTACTCGAGGTGTGAAAAAAGGAAATGACCTTTTGGGGGTTTATATCTAATGTGATATTGCACTATGTATGCAAAGAGCTCAAGCTTTTGACTATGTAATCCACTACAATGGTGTTGGGAAGAGAGTTCTTGGTTTCCACAAACTACTATAGAGTCAATACTAATAGAACATCTAGATTTATAAATTCTTTGTTACATTCAATGAGAGAGAGTGAAAAAATAATACTATTAAGGGAGGTATTTAAGGGAGAATTCTTGGTGGACAACATCAAGATGTCATTGTGTTTGCAAAGATAGGGATAGGTATTCCCTGGGTTGTTGAATTGTCAAAACTTCTACAACTAGACACTAATGTTTGCCAAAAACCTTTCATTATGAACTTGAGTTAAGATACCTTGGAGAGACATCAACAATGGGTTGTTGTGGGCTAGGGTTTCTCAAGGAAATGGAAGTATATTGACATCAAGCCAAATTTCAAGTAGTTGGATGACTTTATCTATCTATCCCTCTCTCCTCTCTATGTATCTCTCATTCTCTCCCTCTTCATACCCATCTCCTTCTCCATCTCCATCTCTATATTCCTCTCAATCTCTATATCCTTACCTCCCTCTGTTCATACCCATCTTCTTCATCTCAATCCAAATTCCATATCCATCTATATCATCCTCTCAATCTATATTTCCTTACCCTTCTTCTGACTCTTCCCCCCTCTATTTATCCCTCTTTCTATCCCTATCTCTCCCTATTGCAAACATATAATGATCTTGTTAGTAATGGAGCCTAATTATCCTCCTTTATTCCTTGTCGTGTTTGGATCCCTAATAGTGGAAGGGACCCTTTTTGGCATAACCAACATCATTTTGTAAATGTCATATTAATTGACCTCTTGTACTTTTTATGTGTATGCAGAAATATACCGATTTAATCCCTAATTCAACGTCTTCAACATACCCATCGCACACCAAGGTGAAATTACTTGTTAGGAACACAATTCAACATTCTAGCTATGAGCACGTTCTCTATCGACTACACACTCTATTTAATTCATGGTATTGTTCATATTAGTATTATTATGGATTCTCTTGTGTGAACATACTTTATTCTAGAATGATGATAGAAGTTTATTTTTCCTCAATAACATTTTGATGTAGGAGCATCCTAGGATTCTTGGCAATCCTGTATCAACCAAAAATATGTTTGTCTTTGAAGGTAGATTGTTAGTTTTGATCTTGGTTTGGTGGAGTTCTTACTCGATTTGGGAGACTAGTTTCTTAGTTTCTGTGGTTACCAAGGTGCTCGGTCTATGAAAAGAACGCTCGGTGACTAAAGGCATCGGTTCACTGACATTCGGCAATAACTACGTTGCTTGGTCATGTCTGGCATGGTCGGTTGACTGGTGCTCAGTTATTTCTCCTATTGCTCTATGTTCTTGCTTACCGACTGAATTGTTTTGTTAGATCGGCTTGGCCGACTAGTGCATTTAATTTGGGTCATGCTCCTCATGTTATGGATTGACCATTGGATGTGTGGCGACCTAGATCTGGTGTGTTGCATTCTTCTATGCAGATTTGATGACCGTTTGGGGCCATCTTTGAGGGTTTGTTTATTTTGTAAGGCTATGTGAGAACCGACTGGTGTTTTTAGCATTTAATATTTGTTTGTAAGGGTTTATTGTTTCATCAGCCGACTTGTGGCTGGGAATCAATATTTATAGGATTCTTGGGTAGATGTTTAGGATCATTTTTTGTGAGGAAGAGGGTTAGTAGCCTATGCGCTTAGGAGCAGGACTATTGCTTGGAAGTTTGAGTACAAGTTTAGATCTTTCCTAGGTGCTTACCAGTGTGTTGTGTGTTACACACCTGGGCTAGCTGAATGTTGATGTTGGGGATAAGATTTGGATCCTGTGAGATCTTGTAGACTGTTACTTGTTTTGTATCTGGCCGTAATCAGGAAGGCCTTATAGCCCGGCACATTGCATGTAATCGATGTTTTGATGAATAAAGACATCTATTTGATTCCAGATCTATTGTTGTTACTGTGTATTTACGCTGCATATTGGTTTGGCTGCAAGGTCGGTTAGTCCTTAATTGGATCCACCGAGCTTGACTATGTTAGGTGGTATAAGAGTGAAGTTTGTTCCTGTTTGAGAAAATTCTATTCCTGTTGGAGCCGAGTGGATCTTATGTGTTCGTGTCTAGATCTTGATTTGAAGATGCCTCCAAGGAGAAATCGTGAGATCTTTGAAGAAGAGGAAGCTATTGGAGAATTTTGTCTTGATGATTTTAGGGCCTTGCAAAAACAAGTGCAAGATCTACAAGAGGAATTGAGAAAGAAGAAGCCTACCTTGAAGGAGGATAGTGATGATGAATCTGAGGAAGATCATTTTGAAGAGGTTGTCGAAGAAGCTAGAGATTTAGAGGAAAATCAAATTCTGAAAGCTATGTCTAAGATTGGGAAAAGACCTAAGATTGAAGTTTTTGCATTTTTTGGAAGCCTTAGGCCAGAAGAATTGATTGATTGGATCAATGAGATTAATGAATACTTTGAGTATGAAGAAATAGAAGATCCTGATAGGGTTAGATTTGCAAAGACTAAGTTGAAAGGTCATGCAAATATCTGGTGGAGAGAAGTTCAATTGGAAAGAGGTAGAAGAGGAAAAGAAAAGATCACTAAGTGGAACCGAATGGTTGACAAGTTGAAGAAACAATTCATTCCGGTGGATTATGAATTGGACATGTTTAAAAAAATGCAATCTTTGAAGTAGACTAACAAATTGGCACAAGAGTATATCGAGTAGTTTTATAGAATCCTGATTAGGACTGGTCATTCTAAAGATGATAAAGAGAAGGTTGCTAGGTATGTCTATGGTTTGAGACCTAATATTCAGGAAGAGTTACTTACTATGTGGATGACAAAAATCAGTGATGCTTATCAAATGGCATTAAAGATTGAAGAGAAGCTAAATAAGAAGTATGAAGGAAAATAGAACAATAGGAACCGAGGTGGTAAAACTGGTGAGATAGTTGCTGAGAGTAATGTAACAGAGAATCCTAAGTCTGATATGGGATCTAGCAGTGGTCAAGTTACTAAGAATGTTGGACAAAGAGGAAGGTGGAAGAATGAGTTCACCGGCACTTGTTATAACTGTGGTGAAGCTGGTCATAGAAGTTGGCAGTGTCCTAAGAAAAGAGTTGCATTAGTTGCTGAAGAAGACATTGAGAATGTTCCAGAGAAAGGTGAATGTCTTGTCACTAGGAGATTAGCTACATGTGTTATGAACTGGTGCAAAGAAGGAATTTGTTTAGAACTAGATGTAAGTGCAAGGATAAGGTATGTAATGTCATAGTTGATGGTGGCAATTCTGAGAACTTTGTTTCAGATGAAATGGTTAGTAAATTGAATTTGGAAAGAAGGAAACATCCTAATCCTTGTCAGATTAGTTGGATACAAGATGTTTCTAAGGTTAGAGTTGAAGAACAAGATTGGATCTTTACCATGATGAGATATTGTGTGATGTATTGCCTATGGATGCTTGTCATCTATTGCTCAGTAGACCCTGATAGTTTGATAGGAATGTTTTGTTTGATGGTCGTGCTAACACCTATGTGCTTAGGCATGAAGAAGCTTGACATAAACTGATACCTTTACAGGAGACATGGGTTAAGGGATGTGGAGTTATCAGGTGTTGTCCTTATGAAAAACCTCAGGAGTAGAAGGTTGATGAACCTATTCCTGTTAAGTCTAGTTCGAAGGAGAAGGAGAATGATATCTCTAAAGAGTTTGTTGAGATTAAGAAACAGATGGTCTTGCTAGCAGAGATGGTACAATAGATGGTGACATTCGTGACACAGAGAGATACAGATGATACTGAGTTGGTTGAGGAGTCTGGAAGGGATGAACCTTACTGAGGCACTGAGGTGATCGATAGTGGTCAAAATCAGTGGCTATCAGTTGCCGACCGGAG
The DNA here is from genome assembly GCA_027943335.1 of Chamaecyparis obtusa. Taxonomy (NCBI): domain Eukaryota; kingdom Viridiplantae; phylum Streptophyta; class Pinopsida; order Cupressales; family Cupressaceae; genus Chamaecyparis; species Chamaecyparis obtusa. Next base: position 628,709 of record BSBK01004590.1, read on the forward strand.
GAGTAAACAAAGTGGAAGGCAGGACTTTTTGCATGAGACAGTGAATGAAGTGAAGACTACTTGGGATGAAGGACAAGAGGAGATATGGGTGAAGAACAGATTCGGTATCCTAGGATTCTTGGCAATCCTGTATCAACCAAAAATATGTTTGTCTTTGAAGGTATATTGTTAGTTTTGATCTTGGTTTGGTGGATTTCTTGCTCAGTTTGGGAAACTAGTTGCTCAGTTTTTGTGGTTACTGGGGTGCTCAGTGACTGAAGGCGTCGGTTTACTAGTGCTCGACAATAACTGCATTTCTCGGTCATGCCTGGCATGGTCGGTCGAATGGTGCTTGGTTATTTGTCTTGTTGCTCGATGTTCTTGCTTACCAACTGAATTGGTTTGTTAGATCGGCTTGGCTGACTAGTGCATTTAATTTGGGTCATGCTCCTTGTGTTATGGATTGACCGTTGGACATGTGGGGACCTAGATCTAGCGTGTTGCATTCTTCTATGTGGATCTGATGACCGTTTAGGGCCATCTTTGAGAGTTTATTTATTTTGTAAGGCTATGTGAGAGACGACTGGTGTTTTTAGCATTTAATATTTGTTTGTAAGGGTTTATTGTTTCATCAGCCGACTTGTGGTTAGGAATCAGTATTTATAGGATGCTTGGGTAGATGTTTAGGATTAGTTTTTGTGAGGAAGAAGGTTAGTAGCATGTCAGCTTAGGAGCAGGAAGATTGCTTGGAAGTTTGAGTACAAGTTTAGATCTTTCTTGGGTGCCTACCAGTGTGCTGTGTGTTACAGACCTAGTCTAGCTGAATGTTGATGTTGGGGAGAAGATTTGGATCCTATGAGATCTTGTAGATTGTTACTTGCTATGTATCTAGCCGTAACCGGGAAGGCCTTATAGCCTAACACATTGCATGTAATCGATGTTTTGATGAATAAAGACATATGTTTGATTCCAGATCTATTGTTGTTACTGTGTATTTTCGCTACATATTGGTTTGGCTACAAGGTCGGCCAGTCCTTAATTGGATCCACCGAGCTTGACTACGTCACATTTATTATTGGAAATTGTCAAAATCAACATTTTATAAACTATTGCATTCCTTTTTTGATTGCTATTATTAGTTCCTGCCAAAGCCAGGATACTACTGCATTTATTCAATTCAAATTTCAATTAAATTGACCAATCATATTCCAGAATTTAAAAATTAAATGAAACTTTTATGGTGTATATCTATTTTTTAATTTACATCATTTTATAAATCTCATTTTTCTTGAATTCTATTGGACTATACTAATTTCTGGAGGGAAAAAATTCAATTTTCCTCAACAAAAAATATAGATTTTTAAAAGCATGTAAACTATCACTGTCCATTGGCAAATACTTTATGCTTGGATATCAATACAAAATTATCGTTCATTAATGGCAGCCTTATCTAAATGCAATCATCTGGAAAAGTTTGTAAAGACGGTTTAACAAAACAAGGATTTTTTTCGATAAAATAGCTAACAACACAATATTCAATTTTTCTTAGGAAATGACGTCAGTACTCACCATATAGCACGTTTACCAATAGATGATTGAGTTCGCATTTAATGACCAATTTTTTTGGCACACATTTTAAAATTCTGTTGGTATTTCTTTATTATTATTTTTGAATTCTACAATTCTTATCAATATCTCCAACTAATTATAAGAAATCGCATGGTATGTTAAAAAATATTAAATTTTGTTAAAATTTTATTGATTAAGCTACTCACAAATTTATAAAGTATTAATACTATTTTTGAAATGTATAAATTGTAAATAGTGAATACTATTTTACCAAAAGTATGAATTGTAAATATTAAAACTATCTTTTTAATAAATTATAATAATTAAAAGTTAAATATAATTGTAAATAGTTAATACTATCTTTTTAATAAACTATAAAAATAAAAAAATTAAATATTAAAATTTAAACAATAGTTCACAATTATATAAAATGTGTGATATATTTTCAAAAATATATTATTGCAATAACATATCATTTGAAAATTCTAAAAATAGAATTTTAACAAATTTCAAATTACAAATGTACATATAAAAAATTCAAAAATTCAATTAGAAACCCACACAAAAAAGAATGATTTGTAATTTTGTTGTCAACTTAGATTTGTCAAAGTACTCTCATATTAATTTTTACCTATAGAAAATGAGATCATGAAAATGAAAATAAAAATAAAATTGAATGATTTTTTACATAACTTCTCTAAATTATATGTTGGTAAGTGTAAGGTGAGTTATATTTCAAATTGATGAGGTCAAGATATCTCTCAATCTTTAATTTAAAAACTTCAAAATTATCAATTGTTATAAAGTATTTTTATGTTTAAACATTTAAATGTAAATTTTAGATAAAAATATTAATTAGGTAATAAAAATAAAGAAAAGATAGAGTTGAACATTTCAATTTCAACATAAAAATAGAATAATCTAAAAGAAGTGAAAGTTGAAAATATGCTTTTTTAAAAATATATTTATTTAAAAATTTTAAAATATTTCTTAATAATTTACATATGAAATTTAGGTAAAAATGTTAATTAAAAAATAAATTTTTTTTTTTTTCAATAGCTTCAAAATAAGTTAAAATATATTTCATAAAAAATTATGAGCATTTTTGTATGGTGTAAAATGTTTCAGCACAAATAACATAGCATGAACTTGTTCACAATGGAACCTAGTTATCTCCTTGGTTTAGAGGTCTTGTTTCAATCATGGTCAAATCCTCATAAATGGACAAAGAACATTATTTGTACATTAAAATAAATGAGATGTTCCTCTTGATTGACATTCCATACCTCTTTTTTAATGCAATTTTATGTGCTACCTAGGTGTTGTTCATTTTGCATGACCAATGGAAACATTAAAATATATTTTAATTTTGTATTTCAATTTTTTTTATCTATTATTGATTTAGTGTCTTTAAATATTATATTAATACAATAACAAATATAATATATTAATGATTAATTATATATTGATTATTTTCATTAATATATATAAAAAAAATTAATAATACTTATTGATAATATTTGATCATTTTTCATTATGTTTGTTTTCTAATATTTAGATGACTGACTATGTGAAATCTTAATGTATCAAATTTGATACAATCGAATTTTTAAAAAAACTTAATTATAGATAATTATATGTTAAATTATTTAACTTAAATTTTTAAAATTTTATTAATTATTATTTTGTAACATATAATAGGCAAATAAATTTTCAATAAATATAATTATTTTTTAAATTATATATTTAAATTTATATTTTTAATGATAGAAATGAATAATTCACTATGATTTAATTCCAATTCAAAAGTTGTATTTGTTATTTAAATATTTCTTAAAATGACATAAATATCCATACTTTTTAAAAGCTTGATAGTTTTTATTTTTTTATTATATTCTAGCTATCTCTATCATTATATCTTTACTTGTCTCTATACCACTTGCTATCTCTATCTTTATAATTATTTCTCTTGTTCTCTTGTATTTCCATCTATAATACATATCGTTCTATCTTTTTTATGATGGAAACTTTGATGCATTAGGTCTCTTGTTCCTATCTATAATTTCTTTGAACACACTTTTGTTATAAACTATAGCATTCCTTTTTTACTACAGTTGTATTCTAATTTGTATCATGCTTTTCTTCATCCAATTGGGAAAAATAATTTAAAAAAACCTCCAACACCAAAATCAATCAATCAGATTTGTCCTTGCACGTTGGGTTTGCCAGAGTTGTCTTCCACTTAAAAAATAATAATTATCATTCACACATGCTTATACACATGCTGTTTGAGATTTTGGTGAATTATATTTCAAAATCATGGAAGATTTAAGGGTTCAGAATTTTCTAGGAAGAACTACGGGATATGGAAGATTCAAATGATGTCTCTATTAATCAGGCAAGAGCTTTCTCTTGCACTTGAAGGAAAAGCAAAGAAACTAGCCTCCATGAAAGATGAAGATTGGGAGAAGCTTGATGAAAAAGCCATGGCGACAATCTTTCTTGTATTAGGCGATAATGTCTTACATAATGTTGCAGAAAAAGCAACAACAAAAGACGTATGGGATAAATTGGCTTCGACATATGCACAAGCATCCACTACGAACAAGGTCTTCATCATGAAGAACTTATACAAGCTCAAGATGAGGCAAGGTGAAGCCATGACAAATCATCTCAACAAGTTTAACACCTTGATCGGCCAAGAAAATTCAGTTGGCATGACACAAGACGATGAGAATAAGGTTGTCCTACGGTTATGTTCTCTTCCTAATAGCGGGGATGGACTTGTGACAACCGTAAGCACTTCAGCATCAAGTACCAAGAAGTTGGCCTTTGATGAAGTTTCAGCCACCCTTCTCTCTGAAGATTTGAGGAGGAAGAATGATGAGTCATCATCCAGTAATGCTCTCACAATGGTGAGCACAAAAAATAGAGGAAGAAGATAATATCTAGAGGCAGATATAATAACAATCGGAGGTCCCAATCTGTAATGTCCCTAGTTGAGACCTTATGTAAATTTCTCATTTAAGCTTTTAGGTGAACTAATTTTTTGTATCTCTTTTCTTAATCATAGATGAAACATTCATATTTCATCAATAATAGATATGTTTATTTATAATTAATTTTCTTGCTAATTTATATCTTGATATATCATATTTAATTTATAAGCTATTATTATTTAATGATATATTTTATTTTGATTATTATTTATCTTTAATATTTTATATGGTATTAAACAACCAATTAATATATAACCTTAATGAATAATATTGGTTATGTAATGTTCCTTCTTATTCTCCTTATAATTTACTGCAAAACCGATATTAGTACAAGATATTATACAATATTTATATGACTCATACTCTATTTTAAGTTAGTAAGGGGGGGATTTGGTTCTTAAGGCTGCCTCTAGGTCGATCTTCATAGAATTCCCGATTCTCGGCTTGAGGGATATAAGTTCCACTCTATGAAATCGGGCTATCGATGCATCATCCCATAGAGCACTGCCCATAAGTACCTCTTGGAAGCAATAAAAGCATTCCAAGCCTACACATATGCATATGACTAGTATCAATATATATACTGCCTATGAGATTATAACAATCTCAGCTTTGGCAACGAGACTATACCAATCTCGAATTGCCATCAATTATAAATTGGAAACGTAGTTATATCAACCTTGAATTGCCATCTGTCTCAAATAGGCAACAAGGCTATACCAACCTTGAATTTCCATTAATCACAAATAGGCAACGGGGCTATACCAACCTCGAATTGCCATTAATCACAAATAGGCAATGGGGCTATACCAACCTTGAATTGCCATTAATCACCAATGGGCAACGGGGCTATAGCAACTTCGAATCATCATTACTTTGATCTCTATGTAGCTTGGGATGAATATAAGATTCATATGTACAGGTACTAGAGGGAAAATGAATATAAAAAACATCAATTTCATTATCTACATAAGGAATGTGAAAATAGTATATTTATTAATATAAATCATAAATGTTACAAATATATATATATATATATATATATATATATATATATATATATATATATATATATATATATATATATATATATATATATCTATATATATATATATATATATAATTTAATTAAAACTAATTCATATATGTGTGTGTGTATAATCTATATATCTAAATACCATATAACTTGAAAATATGATCATATATAGATATTTATAATATTCAATAAATAAATAATTAATTTATATTTTAAATGACATGCTAGCAGCCACAATATTGAATTTTCATTGAAAGTCTTTTATCTTTCACTCTCCTTTATATTATTTTTTCCTCCCTTGAGTTCCTCCTACATTTCCTCCTTTATTTTCTCCTATCTTTTCTCCTATATTATTTTCTCCCAAGCTTTCCATATTATTTCTTCTTGTCTTTTCTTTTTTTTTCCTCTATTGTTTTATTATAGCTTCTTTTTCAAAAGTCATCTCTTTTAGATTATATTATGTTATTTTGTTTATTTATATTTACTATATGAATAATAGATTATACTCATAGTGTGATTGCTTATTTATTATATTTAATAATTTATTAATATTGTTAAATTGATTCATCAATATATTCTATATTATATTATATTTATATATCATACTTTTATTATTATTTTAATAATATTTTATATTAATAATATATTAGTATGCTTATATATTATTTTATTATTTTAATAATAGATTATATTATATTATATCATTTTATTTATTAAAGTTTCTTTTATTATTTTATAAAATATTAATTTCTATTTCAAAATGGGGACATCACACAATCTACAAGAAGATTGCAGTTAAGAGGGAGACAAAACGGTTGTTGGTTTTGTGGGAAGGCTAGGCATGTTAAGAAAGATTGTAGAAAATACAAGAAGGCACAAGAACAAGTGTTGGACAATCAAGAAAACATAGCTTGTGAAAAGGATTTGGGTATCCTAATCCTATCAACAACTGATACAAAATCTGATTCATGGGTATTTGATTTAGGAGCTTCCTTCCATGCTTCCTCTCTCACGGATGCATTTACAAATTATCAAGAAGGTGAATTCGGAGAGGTATATTTGGGTGACAATAAAGCATGTAAAATCATTGGGAAAGGTGATGTTGTCTTGCATCTAGAAGGTGGAGCCAAATTATTTCTCAAAGATGTTAGAAATGTTCCTCAATTAAAGAGGAATATGATTTCAGTCAGCCAACTATATATCCAAGGCTTTAAAAAAGAACTAACGGATACATGGAAAATAGTCAAAGGTTCATTGGCTATTGCAAAAGGAGACAAGACTGGTAGTCTCTATATTGTGAAACCAATCAATGAGGTGGGAGCTACTATGACACTTGTGGACAGCGGTGTTGCACTTTGGCATCAAAGGCTAGGTCATCTGAGTAAGAAAGGCCTTGAGGTAATGTTGAATCGTGATCAACTACCAGGTCTCCAATCTGCAAATTTGGATTTTTGTGAGCGTTATCTTCTTGGGAAACAAAAGTGGGTCAACTTCTTGAAGGATGGACATGAAAAAAAGACAACACCCTTGGATTTAGTGCATTCGGATGTCTTCGGACCTACGGAGGTAACCTCTTATGGAGGCGCACAATATTTTGTTACTTTTCTTGATGATAGCACCCAAAAGGTATGGGTTTATATGATTTCTAGAAAATTTGAGGTATTCTCCAAATTCAAAGTTTTTAAAGCTCTTGTGGAAAATCAAAGTGGTCATAAAATAATGTGTTTGAAAATAGATAATGGAGGTAAATTTTGTTCGTTGGAGTTTGATAACTTTTGTGTAGATCATGGTATAACAAGAATTAAGGTTGTCCCTTATTTGCCTCAAGAAAATGGGGCAGAAGAAAGGTTAAATAGAACCATTCTTGAGAAAACATGGTGTATGCTTTCCAATGTCAGTTTGGGCAAAGAATTTTGGGTGGAAGCCTGCAATACAACAGTCTATTTAATCAATAGGTCTCCTTCATCTCGTCTAGAGTTTGGTATTTCAGAAGAGGAATGGCTGGGAAAAAGGATTTCATACTCACATATCTGAGTCTTTGGGTGTGAAGCTCATGTACATGTCCCAAAAGAAAGAAGGACGAAGCTAGATTTCAAATCACAAAAGGGCATATTCATGGGATATGGAGAAGACCAATTCGGTTACAGAATTTGGGATCTAGTTGAAAAGTGAATTATTCACAGTCATGATGTCATTTTCAATGAGCAAAAATTTCCAGCTCTTAGAGACATTGATAGGTCTGAAGGAGAATATATTTCTTTCAAAGCACTCTCAAATAGTGGTTCTTCTACACATCTAGGAAAAATTCTCTATAGTTAACTCCAACCTCTATTTTAATTCCTCCCTCTCAATCCTCATCAAGTGAGGATGATTACACACTTGATAATTTATTCGATGGAGAACAGAGAGATGTGTTTGATTACAAGTTTTCAAGAAATAGGGGACCGTGTTCAAGAGAGACCATGCTCTTCCCTTCCCCACTCCATGACACTTCTAGCCACATCCCTCACGGCATCTCCCATAATGCAATAGCTGAGGTAGGCTCACATGAAGAGGAGTGTGGGATGCCTCCTGTAGACCTGCATGAGCTGCACGATAACTCCTTCTCCCCTGTAGACCTGCGTGAGCTGTGCGGCAGCTCCTTCTCCCTTGTAGGCCCGCATGAGATGCATGGCAGCTTCTTCTCACCTACAGACGCGCGTGAGATGTGCGACAGTTCTTTCTCATCTGTAGAACCAAAAAGGATGTGTTCCATCCCATCCTTTGTAGAACCACATGGCATGGAATTCAATTCCTCCAGCGCTACCACTACATACAACATTTCTCCTGCAGCAAGGTATATGTCCAAAACATAATTTGGGGAAACTGCCAGAGTTCATCTACACACAGCTCCTCCCATAGAAAAATATGTTTATCAACATGATGATTTAATGGTTGGGAAGGTAAAAGGGTCTAGAATTCAAAATCTAGAAGATGTTCAACATACTGATATGCAGAGACATACTGATAATATTGAGACAAATAATATTGGTTGTAATAATAATATCAATTTACAATCAAAATTATATATTGATTCCAATCAGAATCAAGGACTCAAGAGATCAACCAGAAAAAGGAAAATTCCCTCTAAATTTTCAAACTACGAATTGTTATTCGCTGAAGAGGTAGAGCCAGAGCTGTTAATTTCTGAGCAAATCAAACCAACAACTTATAAAGAGGCATGTATAAGAAGTGATAAGAACAAATGGTTCATTTCTATGGGAGAAGAAATGAGTTCTTTAGAAGCTAACCAGACATGGGATTTGGTTGTTCTTCCACCAAATTGAAAACCACTTAAGAACAAGTGGATATACAAGTTGAAAGATGAAAGCGGAGGTCAGAAACCTTACAAAGCAAGACTTGTGGTAAAGGGTTATGCTCAGAAATAGGGGATTGATTTCGCTGAGATATTCTCTCTAGTTGTGAAGATGACATCCATCTGAATAGTATTGGGATTATCAGCCATTTGGGATCTCGAATTGGAGCAACTAGATGTAAAGACAACATTTCTACATGAAGACATAAATGAAGAGGTGTATATGAATCAACCTAAGGGTTTTGTGAAAAAGGGCCATGAACATCTTTATTGCCGGCTGAAGCGTAGCTTGTATGGGCTCAAGCAAGCCTCGAGGCAGTGGTATGTTAAGTTTGATTCCTTCATGCTTGAACATAACTTTATCATATGTGAATTTGATCTGTGCATTTATTACAAGACACTTCCGAATGGTGAATTTGTAATTATTCTTCTCTATGTTGATGACATGTTAGTAGCACGCACAAGCTCTAAAATTGTTAGTGAGCTGAAAACTAAATTGGCAAGCACATTTTCTATGAAGGATTTAGGGGCAGCCAAGAAGATTCTTGGTATGACTATCACCCGGGATAGGAAGAAGAAAGAAATTACATTGTCAAAAAAAGAATACATTGACAAAGTAATTCAAAGATTTGGTATGGCTGATGGGCATAGCGTTTCTACTCCGCTTGCTTCTCATTTTCAGTTATTAGCTAATTTTTGTCCACAAACACAAGAGGACAAGGAATATATGGAGGACATCCCTTACAAATCTGCAGTTGGTAGCATTATGTATGCTATGGTTTTGACACGTCCCGACATTGCTCATGCGGTGGAAGTTGTGAGTAGATTCATGAGCAATCCTGGGAAGACTCATTGGGAGGCTTTCAAATGGATATTAAGATACCTTAAAGGAACTTCAGATTTGGTCTTATGCTTTTGTAGCAATAATGAACATTTACGGGGATTCACGGATTCAGATCTTGTTGGAGAATTGGATAAGCATAGATCTACTACCAATTACACATTCATGTTTGCTGGAGCTGCTATTAGTTGGGCCTCAAGGCTGAAACATTCTATTGCTCTTTCTTTCACTAAAGCTGAGTATTTGGCACTTTTTGAAGATACTCAGGAGATGATTTGGTTACAGGGACTACTTGGTGAAATGAAGTATCAACAAAATGATTGTGTTCTATTTAGTGACAACCATAATACCATCTTTATGGCTCATAATCATACCTCTTAGTGATTTTCAAAACAAATTGACATCCATGCTCACTTTGTACGACACATGGTTGAAGAGGGCAGGTTGAAGGTTGAAAAGATTGATACCAAAATAAAACTAGCAGATATATTCACGAAAGTTGTAACCAAAGAGAAGTTTGAATGTGCAAGAATTTCTCTTGGACTTGTTAAGCTAAAGTAGGTCAGCATGTAGAGCAGGGGAATTCCTGATCAACTTAAATATCCATTGACTTCCGGTGAGAATTTGTTGAGTATTTGAAGGCCAACAGACTTTTGTCTGTTGTCACCTTTCCCTTTCAGCTGCTCGGTTGTGAGATTATTTATAACACTCTCCAATTCATTGTAAACATTCAGTTTTGAGTTAATAAAGTTCTTTTTCTCTAAGTGTGAACGTAACCACTATTGTGGTAAACCATGATAAACAAGTGTGTTCTATGTTTAATTATTTTCTACTCTTTTATTCTATGTTCTCTTTTTTTCATTTCAAACTCTTCAATTCTACATCAAATCCAACAATATATTATTAGACTATAATGTGAATGGCCGAGTGGGGGACTTTGGGTTGGCAAGGTTATACGACCATAGTGAAAAGCCCCAAACTACTCATGTGGTGAGCACGATGGGTTACATTGCGCCTGAGCTTATACATTTTGGCAAGGCTTCTCCTTCCACAGATGTGTTCAGCTTTGGGGCCCTTCTGTTGGAGGTTGCCTGCGGAAGGAAGCATGTAGATGCCCAAGGTATGATTTTGTTTCACTAGGTTTGGGATTTGTATGCAAATGGAAGGCTACTAGATGTAGTTGATCAGAGGCTTGAGGAATTAATGATAAAGGCGAGGCTGAAATTGTGATTGTATTGGGACTTGTGTGTTCAAATCATGATCCAGAGAAGAGGCTTAGTGTGAGAAAAGTGTTGCAAATACTTTGTGGTGAGTGTGCTTTGCCTGTGGGTCTTCATGTGCCCTCAGCTTTTTAACATTTCTTACATTGTTTTGCATTCATCAACAGCAAGTGGTTGGTGGTTTTTTAATAGAAATTATACTTGTGAAGTGAATTGTTATGGAAGACCAACAAAAACAACATAGGATTCTGATTGGGGTCTCTATAGAGAATACTCGTCTATGTACATTCATAATTTATTTATTATTATTTTTGTAATGGGAAGAGTGGAGAAAGATTTAAATTTTTATAACAATTCCCATGGTTAATAAATGAATGATGTTGAATAGATCAGTTGTCTGTGTGGTTGTTGGAATTGTGAAATTCTAGTATTTGACAATTTTAGAAGTTTTAAATTCGGAAAATGGTTTTTGGAATTTGGTTGGAACCATGGAATTCAGTGGAATTCATAATGAGAAGATGGAAAATGTTGTTTGCATATGGATTTCAAAATATTATAAATTTTTCTTTACCTCCAATTCCCTTTTAAGTGGAATTGGAATTGAATTTCCAATTCCACCTATTTAGATTGATGATTGAAATGTTGGTTTTGGGGGTGAATGGGAATTAACAAATCCCTATTCCAATTTCATGTTTTGAACACAGGTAAGTGCACAAAGATGGGGGACCAAAAAGGGGGTATAAGATGCCACTTTTTTCTTGAAATCAGTAAACTCTGAACTTCAACAAGAAATTGAAGATAGTTAGACTCAAAATTTTAAGATGTGACAAGAACAAGAGTTGTAATACTCTGAATCTAGTTCCTAAACTACTAATTTATTTTGAAAATGGTGCAGATTAAGGCCCTCAAAAAGGGGGAGCACAAAAAGTGGTCCTATTTTTTGTGAAAAAACATAACATAGCATCTGGTGTGCTCCCCCTAAAATGTTAAAAAAAATTTGAATTTTTTTAATCGCTCCAGTGAGAAGTTAGCTAACACCACGTAGTTTATCCCAAATTTTTTTGCTAATTTTTTGATGAATGTATAATTTTTGATGAATTAACAAAGTGCACACATCCTAAAAACATAAAATTTATGTGTGCTCCCCCTAAAAATCATTTAAAACTAATCAAAAATAAAATTTTCTTTTTTTTAAAGTGTGTAGAATGGAGTCTAGTTTCTAAAAATGTAACTTGTTGCAAAATTTGATGAACGAGCCAAAATCTATGCCCAATATTCTACATGTTTCTTTTTTACAAAAAATAGGCATACACACAAAAGAAATTAGAGATGAAAAACTTAACATAATCATAATTCAAAATAAATTATATGCTTAGATAGCTAATAGAGAGATCTACAATATCATGTCATCTGATTTTTACGTTATTGAACCATGAGTAAACTTGACGAAGAGCACACAAAAAAAGTTGTCATTTTTTTGTATGTTTGCTGGAAAACACATCTCAGGCCTATTTGAATCCTCCAAGCCTTTGGGTTGGATCTCCAAGGAAAATCCAAGCCTTAGGATTGGTAAACTCCAATGCCTTACCAAGCACATATGCCCTATAGGGCATGCGCGCTACGGGGCATGCACACTATGGAAATCTATAACTTCCATGGGGCGTGTGTGCTATAGGGTGTGCACCCTATTTAAGTCATAGATTTCAATTGTGAGGAGAAATAGTCAGAGTGAGAGGAAGAGATCTCTCTCTCTCTCTCTCTCTCTCTCTCTCTCTCTCTCTCTCTCTCTCTCTCTCTCTCTCTCTTCTTGTTTTGCATAGGGCGCACGTGTTATGCAAGAGTATGCATAACACTTTTTAGTTTTGCATAGCGTGCTCGTGCTATTGAAGACTAAAATAAATGGTCTTCTTTGCCAAGGATCTCATGAAAGAGGCCCACTTTTTCTATATGTTGTCTGAGTTCTATGTGTTAGCTAACAAATATTTTCTTTTCATGGTGTTGATAGTGACAAAGAAGCATATTCTATCAATTTGCACCATCTTTTTGTTTAAAAATAAACATTGAATTGTGAAAGTCAATCATTATCACCAAAATTTATCGATTGAGGTAAATTTTTTTATTATTTTACATGTCAAATGTGAATAAAGAGTGTTTTGGTTTATAATTGGTATGATATAGACTTGTTCAATACATAATTTGATATAATTGTAATAAATTTATATTATAATTTGTCATATTGTAAGAGGTTTATATTATAATTTGACTTATTATTTTACATTTATATTATATTTTTAAAATTGTAATCAATTCATATGTAGAAATCATCATCATGCCAAGGAAACAAGAAAATACTTTAACACTAGAAGAGAATGAAAGAGACAAAGAGAAGAAAATGGAAATAATGAGACAACTTCGTGAAGAAAAAAATTTGGATACCATAGAAGAAGATTTTTCTTTGGATGAGGAACATGAAACATCAATACAAAGTAAGAGAGAATTGGAATTGGAAACAAAAAGACAATGAATGAGAAAGTTGTGTGCAACAAGACAATTGAATTATGAAGATGCAAGCACATCATCTATGAGTTCCCAAGTTGAAGAGACATTATTATCCAATGTTGGAGGCACACCATTGTATCATGTTGAAGGCACACCATTGTCTACTTCCGAAGGTGTGGGCACACCCTTGTATCATGTTGAAGCACACCATTTTCTACATCTCAAGGTGTACATATCCCCTTGTATCATGTTGAAGGCACAAAATTGTCTACATCCCAAGTTGTAGGCACAACATCGTCTCATGTTGAAGGCACTCAAGATGGTACGAAATTCACACATAATGTTTTTGATGCTCCTAGAATTATTTATAGAAAGTCAAAATATTTGATTGATATTGATACTAACATTTTGCAAGCAATGCCTAACAAGATTCCCAAGCATACTTGTCAAACAAATGCTAATCACATTTGGAGATTTTTTTTGAGAATTTAAACATGACAGGAAGATGTCAACTATTTTTTGAAATGATGAGAAATTTGAAATTTAGGCCCATCATGAAGATTCTTGGGCTAAGAACGATGGATGATTCAAGTGAAAAATCTATTGTAAAGAATCTAATGACTGCATATGAGAGTGTGGATTCTACATCATGCATGAAAGATAGTAATGTCACACGTGTACTTACATCAACAATAGTAAGCACTCAAATGAAGAAATTTTGACTCATTAGAAAGACAAGAAAAACATTGAAAATAAGTAGAAAGTCTCCAATGAGAGTCTTGAGAAGGGGTCAAAGAGTGGAAGATCCAAATAGCAATGAGTTATGGGCATTTTCCAATAGACTACCGCGAAAAGATAAAGAATTATTGAAGCTTTGAAATCCTTGATTGAAGAATTTTGGAATAATAACACGTGGGTATCTCTTCATCAAAGAGATGTTATAAGAAAGAGGATTGGTAGTCGAATTCGTGTTCCACATCCAAAACATTTTTTGGATTCAACTCAGACACAATTCTTTGCAAAATTTATGCATATGTATCCTCAAATTAAAATTAGTTAGAGATATTTTGAATGTGTAAACCTTTTTATGTGAAGATAAATCACACACGCACAACTTGTTGTAGGGTACATATTGAATTTTCTAACCATTTTGAAGTTTATAGGAATATATGGGTAGATTTGCACTCTAACAATGTTTTGCAAGATTTTCACATAAATATCCCACCTAGATCTTCAAGGGAATTAATATCTACCATTTTATGTGAAAGAGTGGATGGTCAACAATTTTACAAGCTCTCATACTTGAATGGTACATGCATAGATTGTGGAGGTTTGCGACATTTGCCAATTTGTCAACATATGGAGAGTACGTATGCAATCGATAATGAAATAGCAGAATTTGAAAAATATAAGACCATGACATACAATCTAAAAGATGGAAAAGAGGCTAAAAGATGTGATTTAGTAATTGAGAAAATTACAATATATCAATTCATGGACATTTTTTGTGAAAAAATTTATTTATGAGTATGCAAGGCATACACATAGAGCGCAATGGTTGGATATGCAATTCAAGTTGTGCAAGGACACATTCCCACTTGATACCATTGTTTCAGTTGTGAACTTTGCAGAGAAATACACACTACGACCACAGAATGAGGTGCAAGCAAAATATTACAGCTCTCAACAGGTTGCTATATTTGTTCATATAGCATTCATGCATTCACCAGATAGTATAGAGGAGAACATGAAGATATTGAGGGAGTATCATTTATATCAGCAATGATCACTCACATTTTACAGAGTTTGTACACGATTGATTTCAACTATTTTATGGTCATATGGAAAATAGGGGCATAAAATATCATCGACATATCATATGGTTAAATAATTGTGCATCATAATTCAAGAATTCTCGGATGTTTTATTGGTTGTGCAGTATTCATAAGATTACTAGAATTTAATATATGTGGAATTTCATAGAGGCCGGTCATGGAAAGGGAGAGCACGATGGTGCAGGTGCATGTATTAAAAGAGCCTTAGCACATGAAGAATTAAAGTACAAAGAGAAAGCAACATTGTTAGATGCGGGATGTATTGTCCAGTGGTGTAATGCTACAATGGGTCCAGGTAATGAAGGTGAGTCTACGGTTCATAGACTTTTTTGGTTGATGGATGAAACTAACATTGCACCATTTGAGGATTGTTGTACACTGACAAGATTGAGTGATCTACACTCTTTTAGAAGTTGTAATGCAGGTTCATGGAGTATCCACACACAACATATGGTGTGCTTTTATTCATCATGTGTAGATGACGATTGGGATGGGTGTGAGTCAAAGGAATGGGTTGAAGAATGGTATACACGTATTTTGAGTCCACTTGCCTCCTATCATATTGACAGAAATGGAATCATCCATTGACTTTGATCTCTTATCTGATCTAGTACAACCAAGTAAAATTTTCCACATACAAATAATCTCAAATTTAGTACTTTATCATAAATATTCAGTAAACTAATTTCATCATTATGTTTATATGATTACAGGCCATGTCTTTTCTATTATTGCACCTGAAGGCAATGAAGAAGGGATAGATTATTATTTGTGTCATTGTGTTGAGGAAAAAAAGAAATTGGATCACTCGGTTATCAATGGTGAGGAATTAGAATACCCTATAGGAGCAGTGGTTGTAACTGGTACATGGCTTAGATGATGTGCTATGAAGAACCCTAGGTTGTGGTTGTTCAAGGATTGGGAGACACACATAAAGATTCTTCATTATTCAAACCTCATCGTTGCATCAAATGTCCACTTGATCAGATATGGGGAAGACTGCATAATAAAACTCTTTGGAAGGTTCATGAGTCAGACCACGAGGCAATACTTGTGACAATCAAGGGTAGGGAAGATCCAATTGGTTCATTGGCCTAAATTAAGATACAAAATATTGTAATATCAAATTTATATAGCACTATAAATTGGGTGGACTATAAATTGCTCATTTATTACCCCTTATGTATAATGAGAAGTTTGTAAGATTTAATGACAACCTTTCTCTTCTATCTTTTGGGGCAATACCAAAGGTTTTCTCTACTTAGCTCTTTCCTCCAGCGCTCCTATTGAGTTGAGGTGTAAAAATATTTTTCATTATTAATAAAAAAAACTTTATGATGTTATGCCAATGACTTACAGTCACATAATACTTGGAAGGCCATGGAAGAGCCTTAAGGAACCAACTCACTTCAAGGATGCACTATCTCATTTCCTTTCCAACTTCTCCCTCTCTGAAACAAAAGGTTTACATTTTGGTTTATCTAGATTAATACATTTTCCAAAATGACGGGTGCCAAAACAGGGCTCTCCCAATCACTGACTGTGACTAATTATCACCTTAAGTAGGCTAACTCAACTTGAGGATTCAACAAGTAACTTGGAATCAACTCAAGGAATTAGTCCTACTCAAAGATCAAATGGAGTTCTCTGACTTTGTAAGTTACTCCCACAACCATTCTCATGAGTTCACTAACACTTTTCTTTGTTCCAATCTCTCCAAACACCAATACCCTCTTAGGCCACCTAGTGTACCTAGTGTCTCCACCACATCAAAACTCAAACCAGACTTCACACCCTGATCCTAACACCTTAGATCATCTCAACATGGTAAATTTTCCATGTTACAACTTCCCATTCACTCCTATCCACTCATCCTTCACCATTCTTCTACTATAGCCTTTCTAGGCCTGTCTAATAGCCCTTCAAACCTTGAAATCAAAAATTCATTCACAATATCCCTAAAAAACCTAGAAATGTTTTTACACTTTCAAATACCCTTTTTAGATTTACTAAGTTGATATCATTCTTAGACTTTCACGACCTAATTGGTGAACACTTCCTTCACCCCCTAACCCTTCAACTAGGCCTAATTAGCTCTTGCCCAAAGAAGAAACTCTATCATCCACTAATCTCGAGGACTCCACAACCACAAAAAATCTTGATAAAGGATAAAAGACAACCATTTTTAATCTTAGTTTGTCCATATTCACCCATCTAGACTCCTATTCAATAAACCCTCATATTTGGCCTAGAAACTAAGGGTTTTAGAGAAATCACCCTATCAAACCACTCACAACTCTAATCAAGATTCTAACACCTTAAAATGAATCCAAATAGACCATTCCAACCCTTAACTACCCTCTCCATCCATCAGATTACTCCCAGCCATGACTGGTGTGGGACTGGTTTCCCTTAATCAGTAATCTTTCTCCATTTGGGTTCTTCAACACTCCTTCCCAAACCCCTAAATAAGGTCAATGTATTACAAGGAGTTATGGTATATTTGACTCACCACACCAATCATAATAAACACATTGGTGGGTGAGTCAAATTATTTTATGGAGACTTTTCTCTGATTGTTGTCTATGGCCCAATACTAGCACAATCACGTATACGAGTGAGTGCCTTAACCTTATTCCAAAACAAAACACTAAAAAGAATTTAGTAACATGTACACAAAACCAAAAGAAGGTTGTTTACATCAAGATCCAATCAACAATACATTGCCAATCATGTTTTTGAAGTCGGTCTATATTGACTGTACCCCGACAAAGAGCTAAAGTTGCAGAGAATTAAACTTTTATTGAAACAAAAAGTTCTTTTTACATTGTCTTTTCAATCCACACAGCCTATGAATCTACCCTACACTCCTCACACTTCTCTATTCATGCCTATACTATCAAATAATCCTTCCTAGGGTCGGCCAACTGCCTGGAACTAGTTACAGTCAGTTTAAATGACTGTTTACTTGTAGTTATTTGTTTAGATTACTTGGAAGGCCATGGAAGAGCCTTAAGGAACCAACTCAATTCAAGGATGAACTATCTCATTTCTTTTCCAACTTCTCCCTCTCTGAAATGGAAGATTTACATTTTGGTTTATCCAAATTAATACATTTGCTTCCATTACTAGGTTTTACCTTCTTCCCTTGCAGTTGTTCTATTCCTTGTTTCACACATTTTCCCTTTTCAAGTCCAAATGCCTTTGCTGGCAAATTGGTGACAAAATAATTGCATAAGATTTGTATTTTCTTATTCATACATGATGGAAGGCTATTATGCACTTTCCCTCCTTTAAAATACTTGTAAGGACTACATTCTTTGAAAATAGGGAAAATATGGACATTAAGTTTAATTTTGCTTTTGCTATCATCTACCCGCTCAAAAATGCAGGCATCTCCATCCTCAAGATTATTGGCAATTGAAAAAATCTCCATCCATGAATCAAGGAAGCTTCAAGGAGATCTCTGAGGAATTGTACAGGCCATTCCCTTTTGTTAGGATCCACAAGAGTCACCATTGTTCTTTCTCTTGGTAATTTGAGTTTATCTACAAATGTGTTAGGTGTTGTCTGCAGAACAAATTTTCACATAAAATAAGCAACATTACTAGCATGAAATCAGTGATCTTTACAGGGTCATATCTCAGAGCTCATGCAAGGTAGTATCAATCTGTCAAGTGCTACAGGATAGTGTTGTCGGGGCCTACAATAACCTTTCTTAGTTTTCAGAGATTCAAGTTCATTTAAATTTGGCAACACATTCTCAGTTGATGTCAGAACTCAAAGTGTTCCTCAGTTCAAACAACCAACATTGTGTATCTTTCCAACTATCGGTCATAGCATCGAACCGTCTATTCCAACAACTCTAAATGGCTAGGTAAATGCTAGGGGAAACCTCATTTTCCACACACAGTCATTCAAACACCGCCAATGACTTTGGGTTGAAGTGTCCCTCAAGGTCCCTTCAGCATGAAATCGGTGATCTTTAAGGGGTCATATCTTGGAGCTAATGTGAGGTAGCATTGATCCATCAAGTGATATGGGACCATGTTACCAGGGTCTACAATAACTTGTCTCAATTTTTAGATATTCAATTTCGTTTAAATTTGACAACACATTCTTGATCGATGTCAGAACTAAAAGTGTTCCTTAGTTCAAATGGCCAACATTGCGTATCTTTCCAACCGTCAGTCGTAGCATCGAACCGTCTATTCCAACAACTCCAAATGGCCAAGTAAATGCTAGTGGCAACCTCATTCACCACACATAGTCATCTGAACTCCACCGATGACTCTGGGCTGAAGTGTCTCTCAAGGTCCCTTCAGCATGAAATCAGAGATCTTTGCAGGGTCATATCTTAGAGCTCATGTGAGGTAGCATTGATCAATTAGGTGATGCAGGATCTTGTTTTTGAGGCCTACAATAACCTGTCACAGTTTTTGGAGATTCAATTTCATTTAAATTTGGCAACACATTCTCAGTCGATGTCAGAACTTAAAGTGTTCCTCAGTTCAAATGGCCAACATTGCGTATCTTTCCAACTGTCGCTCATAGCATCAACTATCTATTCCAATAGCTTTGAATGGCCAAGTAAATGCTAGTGGCAACCTTGTTCACCACACACAGTCGTTCGAAAGCCACCGACAACTCCAGCCCGAAGTGTCCCTCAAGATCCCTTTAGCATGGGATCAATGATCTTTATGGGGTCATATCTCAAAGCTCATGTGAGGTAGCATCGATCCTTCAGGTGCTACAAGACCATGTTGTTAGGGCCTACATTAACCTATCTCAATTTTCATAGATTCAATTTCATTTAAATTTGGCAAGACATTCTCGGTCCATGTCAGAACTCAAAGTGTTCCTCAATTCAAATGGCCAATGTTGTGTATCTTTCCAACCGTCGGTCATAGCATCGAACCGTCTAATCCAATAGCTCTGAATGGCTAGGTAAATTCTAGGGGAAACCTCATTCACCACACACAGTCATTCAAACACCACCGACCACTCTGGGCCGAAGTGTCCCTCAAGGTCCCTTCAGCATAAAATCATGGATCTTTACAGGGTCATATCTCAGAGCTCGTGCAAGGTAGCATCAATCTGTCAAGTGCTACAGGACCGTGTTGCTAGGGCCTACAATAACTTTTCTCAATTTTTAGAGATTCAATTTTATTTAAATTTGGCAACACATTCTTAGTCGATGTCAGAACTCAAAGCATTCCTCAGTTCAAATGACCAATGTTGCGTATCTTTCCAACCATCGATTGTAGCATTGAACCATCTATTCTAAAAGATCTAAATGGCCAAGTAAATGCTAGTGGCAACCTCATTCACCACACACAATCATTCAAATGCTGATGACGACTCCAGGCCAAAGTGTCCCTCAAGGTCCCTTCGACATGAAATCAAAAATCTTTATGGGGTCATATCTCAGAGCTCGTGAAAGGTAGCATCGATCTATCAGGTGCTACAAGACCGTGTTTCTGGGGCCTACAATAACCTATCTCATTTTTTAGAGAATCCATTTCATTTAAATTTGGAAACACATTCTCTATTGATGTCAAAACTCAAAGTGTTCCTTAGTTCAAATGGCCAACATTGTGTATCTTTCCAACCATCGGTCGTAGCATCGAACCGTCTATTCCAACAGCTTCGAATGGCTAGGTAAATGCCAGTGGAAACCTGGCTAACCACACACAGTTGTTCAAAAGCAGCTGACAACTCTGGTTTGAAGTGTCCGTCAAGGTCCCTTTAGCATGAAATTAGTGATCTTTACGGGGTCATATCTCAGAGCTCATGTGAGGTAGCATCAATCCATTAGGTGCTACGAGACCATGTTGTCAGGCCCTACAATAACCTGTCTCAGTTTTCAGAGATTCAATTTCATTTAAATTTGGTAACACATTCTCAATCGATATCAGAACTTAAAGTGTTCCTCAGTTCAAATGGCCAATGTTGTGTATCTTTCCAACCATCAGTCGTAGCATCAAACCATCTATTCCAATAGCTCTAAATGGCCAGGTCAATGAAACTTCATTCGCTACACACAGTCATTCGAATGCCACCGACAACTCCGGGCTGAAGTGTCCCTCAAGGTCCCTTCAACATGAAATTGATGATATTTATGGGGTCATATCTCGAAGCTTGTGTGAGATAACATCAATCCATCAGGTGCTATAGGAACGTGTTGTCGGGCCCTACAATAACTTGTCTCAATTTTTAGAGATTCAATTTCATTTAAATTTGGCAACACATTCTCAGTCGATGTCAAAACTCAAAGTGTTCCTCAATTCAAACGGCCAATGTTACGCACTAGTACATTTGAGGTCAAATTCTAACGGCCATTTGTCAGATTTGCAATGCTCATTTGTCGACATTTCGACACATGTGTCTGTCACCATTTTTGTGTTGGAGATTGTGACGGAAGAGATATCTATCAATTTACCAACACCTCATTACGTCAGAAACTTGCACATGATAACAAATTTGTTATGGCATTTCCTACTGTCCATCTATCAAAATTCCAACACAAAGACCTATCGGAAATATACAATCGCTGTCGAAACTAACTGTCGAAAAGATATCCTTTCCGACATTAGAACTGTTGGAATAGCGACATATCTACAACCAACTTCTGACAGATAAACCCGTCGGTGACATAGCATTACTGTCAGAATAGTCTGTCGAAAATTACATATCTGCAACATTTTAACTATCGAAAGAGCGATGGTAGGGTAGTATATCTCCAACAGGTTGCCCTATCGAACGTATAGCATTACTGTCGCAATAATTATCGTAAAGTATTTTTCTCTGACATTTTATTTGTCAGATAGGTGACATGTTGGATTATATTCCGATAGGAAATGATGTCATATGTATAGCACTGCCGTCGGAATGAATTATAAAGTGTCAAAAAATTGACGGATATGCACATTAAAGATAACACAGCTCAAAAGACAATCATAGGTTGTCTCTTTCTTCGGTCTATATTATTGACAGAATGTTTTACCTTTCATTAGCTCATCAAATCCGGGGATTTGAAAGAATTTAATAGAATATTTTCATGACAATGTATATTATTGAAGTTGATGTTGCATGAATTTATCTACTTTGCGCACTTGTAGACTATGAGGATGATGATAAAGAAGCATAGCCATGGGATGAGATGCTTCTTTATCACCATCCTCATAGTCTACAAGTGCGTGAAGTAGATAAATTTGTGCAACGTCAACTTAAATAATATACATTGTCATGAAAATATTCTATTAAATTCTTTCAAATCCCCAGATTTGATGAGCTAATGAAAGGTAAAACATTCTATCAATAATATAGACCAAAGAAAGAGACAACCTATGATGGTCTCTTGAGCTATGTTATCTTTAGTTCTAGCTACTGGGTAAGGCCTGGAAGACTTATACCTGTCGATCATCGAGAATAATCACTACCTTGCATTTATGTACACTACACAAATTGATCCTAGTCTCTCAAAAACATTTTACACTTGTACATCTCATCAATACTGGAGGCCTAAAGTAATTTTATATGATCACTAGCACATTTTGTGCATGGATGAGAAACAGTATCCAAAGTTTCTAGATAACAGTTTTTGAGAAGAGGAATGAGTGGAGGCCAAAGAAGGGATAATTGTGAAGGTTTTATAGATGTAGGTTACTGAATCATCATCTCTGCACTGGTACTCAATCTGGCCTCCACTCCATATATGTCTTCTCAGAATCTAAAAACTCTCCATCATTGATTCCCATCTTTTTTTTAGCATCTTTGTGGACTAAGACCTTAAATTATTGAGCTTCTCTTTGTTTCGAGAATAGTTTAACATTCTCTACTTAACAGGGCCAACCATGTGAAGGTGGAAGCTCACATGGCCCCTCCTAGGACCCTTTATGATATTTTAAGACCTTTAAGATGTATTCTTAGGGATCGTAAAGGGTCGTAAAGGGTCATAAGGGGTCTTGGGACACAACAACTAAGAAACATAAATGTAGGCATCATGGTCACAATTTTTTGGAGACACAACATAATTGAGTGGTTTTCCTAGACGATGCAAAGTAGTGGTTGCTTTGCATTATCTGGGAATAGCACTCAATTATGTTGTGTCTCCAAAAAATTGTGACCATGATGCCTACATTTATGTTTCTCAGTTGTTGTGATATCTACATCGTAGTCTGTCATTGTTGTAGTAGCAGAGCCTATATTCCACAATAGAAAGGAAGACATATTTTTATCCTGGGTCTGGATCCTACCCCAATTATCAAAGGATCTAGGGCCAGACTAGAAAGATGTCTTCCCATTCTATCTACAACATTGTGTCCATCCATGATCTCAGGAATATCATCGTCTTTCCACTCTTCATTTGCCAAAATATACCGCTTCTTCAAGCTTGTAGAGTAATCTTATTAATAAAAGAACTCTTGCCAACATTAAGGTACCCATAGATCAAAATAGTTGATGTTATTGGTGCTTGTGCTCAAGGATATCGATTCATTGTTTTGAAACGGCCAAATCATTTTTATTTTGATTATAGAGAAAAGGAGTGGGATAAAATGAGCAAGTGAAAGCTGATCGAGCATGAGAGAAGGCATTGCATTTTATTTGATCATGAATGCTCTCTGAAATGACCAATCATGTTTTCTATTCGATTATTTTTGGTTCTTTTTTTTCCCATATTCAGTAGATAAAAATCATGGCAACAGCCACTTAGCCATCTTTTTGATGTTCTAGGTATTTTACAAAGATACAGGTATGTGGATTTATCATTCAGTTGCTTGCACTTATTGGTCAAATGTAAATATTTTGTCAAGTTGAAAGGGCAAGATATCAGTTTGGTGTTTTTAGCTTATGTTAAAAGTTGATTTGGTAAAATCCTCAAAAAACACACTACATGTTCTAAAATGTAAAGAAGTTGAATGTTAAATGTAAGATATATATCTCATCCATAGTAATCAAAAGAAATGACATGAAACTTATAAGGAGATTTACCAATCCAAAAATATAAACGAATAGGAAACATGATTGGTACCTTATGAATTGGTTTTTGAGGTGCACAATCTTCATCAATCTCCTCAAAACAAGACCCCTCCTCACGAAAAATGCAGTTAATACAAAAAAAAAATCTACAAAACTGAACCAATGGCATGTTTAGAACAAAGAAATAGAATGATAATAATATGCTAAAAATTCTATTATGTTTAATACACGCAAAAGGACCAGTCCCAACAATTCTTAAACATACTTTATCTGATATGATAATTGTTAAACTCTAAGTTTTGCACCCTATTCAAGTCTTGATAACCTAGTATAACTTTGGGATCATCTCCAGGTTGTGGGACCTTTGTTAACTAAGATGAAACCTCTAGGTTCTAGGCCGGTTCCTCTTGGATAATCACCTTAATTTTATTCTTGATATAAAAGTAAATTCTTGAGGGAAAAGGGATAGAAGGAATACTGAAAGGGAAATGACTAAAAGAAAACTATCCTACTAGGTGATACACCAAATAGATATGAACATAATATACTGACCAAATTAGCATGAAGGCTCTCAGATCTAATAGAACACAATCTTCCTAAATAGGCTTGCATAAGTGTTTCACAGAGAGGTATGAACAAAAGACACAAACTGTGACCTGCAAGCAAATGTTCTCTTCAGCAAAAGGGCACAGGAATGAGACAAGATAGCTAGGGATGAACAAAATCCACAAAACTATCTAAATTAGATCACACATAATAGCACACAAATAAGATGAAAGAAAGAAGGGCTATGGAGCTCTAAGGTTTCTCTAACAAAGTTAGTATATTATACTCAATAACAGAAATATAGATAAGGGAAAGGCTTGAGGGTAGAGAAAATTCCACAGAAAACCTCTACTAAATATGATAAATCAATGAAAGATTACAAACTGTAGAAGCCAAAGGGAAAAAAGAATGCCACGAATAAATCCTAAGAAATGAAAACTCTCTAAGCTCTAAAAGCCCCAAAAAACTAATATATACATCTCCCTTGCACATAGGCAGGGGTAAAACTTTTAGGGTTACATAGATTTTCATATAATAATAGAAACCCTAATTCTATGATTTATTATCATAAATGCATTCTTGAAATATCTTGATCAATCAGATATATGTCTGCATGCCTCTCCAATCACCATAACTACCTCAAAAAAGGTTGGCTGATCCATCCACTTCTCTGCAAGTCGGGGTTACCATGAATGCTCAGATCAAATCTCTTGTAGATATTTTGAATTTAAAAAGTATAAATGGTCACAAGTGGTGCCAACCATCCTTATTCATCAATGACTGATATTTAAACTAGCATGGCTCCCCAGAAAGCAAGAATCAGGCCAGGACGATTGCCTAGATCTTCGTATCATTTTCCTAACTACAACCATCCTGGAGAAATCAATTTTTGAGCTACCCTTTTGTCATTCATGGTTCATTGTAACAAACTGACATGAAACCTTGTAGAAAGATTCAAATGTTAGCCTCAACGGCTAATCGATCAAATTTTAAAACACAACCATTGATGTTGTATTTTCCTGGTAGATCAAACAGTCTTTATAATCCATCAATAGCCATAAGCCCCTTTGAAAAGTCTACGGCCACATCATCACCCCTTGGCCAATTAAAAACAAACACCTCAGCACGATCGGCACCTCGGACCCACCACTTTCTTTACTTTTCCATCGAACAACTGTCGTAATGCCGTGAAGGATAAACTTTGAGCACTTTTTTATAGCGGCAATGCGATAACCATAGATATCAACCGAACTTTAACCTGTCGAGCAACCTAACCACTAGAAGAAACATAACTGCTCACCGAATCGTTGAAGGCTAAGACATGAACCATTAGGATTGCGTGAATATGTGACCGAAGAAAATGTTGGGTCATCGAATGAAAAGTACTTAACCACCAGAAATAAGAGACCTCGCGAACACACAGTCGCCCAATCGCCGAATAAAAACTTAATCGCCCCAGGAAACTGGAGATCAAGCAACTGAAAAATCATGAAGAACTGGGACCCACTGAGTCATGGCAGTGCACATAGGAAAAGATGACACTAGATAAGAATTGCAAAGTGGCGAAAGGTCGAAAACAACTAAGGTTTTCTTTTAAACTGAAAAAGGCATCAAAGAAAAAGAAAACATTGAGGGTTTTTATGCTTGCACAAAAGGGTGACAAGGAAATAGAAAACATCGTGGGTTTTATGGCTGAGACAACTTTTATGAAAACGCCCCAACATAAAGACAACTATTTCCTGCAAACCTTCAAAACTTGAATATCTCACTGGTTTTTTCGATTAAGCACATGCAATCAAAACTGGAGCCTGATGACATAATGAACAATCTGAGGCTGAGGGTGCAAGCCATGGAACCTTTTAGATTTTCTTCGCAAGCCGAAACAAGATTGCAGGAAGATGAGGCAACAAAAGGTGACAGGAAACACAACCAAGACCATAAAAATATGAGGTCTCTCTCACAAGCTAGGCTCTGCCCCTGTGGGAGCCTCATTTCACTCCACCTGTGGTCAAAATTGTATGATAGGAAATTTTGGGTAACAATAATAACATGCTAATTAAACTGATAAAGGTGTTATCTGCATTTAATCTTCCAATTACTAATTACACAAAAAACAAATTTACAAAACTGAACCAATGGCATGTTCTTCATGTGGTACAAGGAAGATTTGGCTATGAAAAAAAAAAGTGAAACGACCTCATCATTTTTATTTCAATTGGATAGAGGAGTGAAAGCTGAGCGCAAGAGAAGGTATGTGATTTCTTCATCTTTCGAGCATCTGGCATCATATTCAACCATAAATTTCAAATGCATTGCATTTTATTTGATCATGAATGCTCTCTAAAATGACCGCATTCTACTGGTGCCGTGCCCTAGCCCGTGCTTTATCTCCATTATTTGATGTTATTGGTGCTTGTGCTCAAGGATATTGATTCACTATTTTCAAATGTTTGGATCATTTTGGTCGTGACTACACAGTCAGGAAATGTAATTGTCTAATGATTATATGTAATGTTGAATGGATTAAATGCTTTATTCTTGGTAGAAGTGAATGGAAGGAATAGCGTTGGTGTTAGGTTTCATTTATTATTGAATTCAATGGTTTCCAAGATGTGTTGAGGAGTTTTCTCCTTGTTTAATGTTAACTATTCCTGCACAATCCACTCATACAACAGTGAAATGCTATGTGATTGACAATTTCATACAACTGGTCCTTTGGTGTGTGTTAAATACAATCCAGTCACTTATTGAATGCTTTGGAGACTACTGGTTTGACTGTCCATGCATTACCAGTGACTGAGATTCATTAAAGGATACAAAACCCTTCATTTTGGGGTTATTGTGTGTGGACTCAAATGTAGGTTTGATTTGGTTAATGTTTAGAAGAGATCAATAAAGTATTTAAAGACAATCTTACATATTTGGAGAGATTTGAGAGGCACTTATCATGAATGTACCCTCACAAAAAGCAGCATAGACTAGTTTTACTAAGTTTCCTTTCTCTATTTTGAGGTTTCCTTTCTCTGCTACAAGGGTACAGTCAGAGGGTTCATTGACAAAATGATCCTTCAAATGGTTATTATGAATATGAATGATTTGATATAACATATTGCTCATTTTAATTGAAGTTTGGAATAGCTTGTGCAAGGGTTAAAGTAGTTTTGATCATTTTGGTCAAGACTGTTCATCTACACAGTCAAGAAATTTAATTGTCTAATGATTATATGTAATGTTGAATGGATTAAATGCTTTATTCTTGGTAGAAGTGAATGGAAGGAATAGTGTTGGTGTTAGGTTTCATTTATTATTGAATTTAATGGTTTCCAAGATGTGTTGAGGATTTTTCTCCTTGTTTAATGTTAATTGTTCCTGCACAATCCACTCATACAACAGTGAAGTTACAAAACTGAACCGATGGCATGTTTACAACAAAGAAATAGAATGATAATAATATGCTGAAAATTCTATTATGTTCAATACACGCGAAAGGACCAGTCCCAACAATTCTTAAACATACTAGTTATCTGATATGATCAATTATTAATAAAGGTCTAATTATGTAGACTACTAGCACAAAGGAAGACTTGACCTAGCCAAATCTTCCTTGTACCACACACAAAAATGTGTGATAACTATGTCTACTCCAACCTTAATTGTTTAAGAATTCATCATATTAGATAAAGTATGTTTAAGAATTGTTGGGAGTTCTATTAGACCTTTGTTGTAAACATGACATTGGTTTTCAAATATTTTGATATCCATTTTTTTGAAATGTTGACTGTGGTTATCAAATGGACAGCCCGTGAGCTTCTAGCTAGGCATCATTTGTATTGATAGCTTATGGCATCAAATGTATTGTATCGTTGATAGTTGAGACTTTGTTAAAAGAAAATAGGATAAAGAACGATTTTGATTTAGTTTCTCTATTTTGATCTCTAAGTGGCTTACAACCCTAGAGAAGTATATGCAGATTTACAGATGTAGTTGCAGGATACATAGCAGTTGATAATTCACAAGAAATCTATGCATCCAATTTGAATAGAAATTAATACAAATAAATAGGTGTTAGCTTGTGGTGACTAATCAGGAAAGTAATATCCAGGAAAGTACTAGTGGTGAATTTTTTTGAGGCTGACTACTTTTTGATTATTTGGGCCGACATGTTATAATTCATTCTAACCCTAAAGTGGCAAAAATATTGTATAATATGGCTTAGGGTTAGGGATTTTTTGAATGTATGATTTTAGTACTTGCGGTGGAATTGAGCTGTAAGGGATTACAGATTGTAATCAGGTTGTAATCACTGGATAATAATAATATTGGACTCGCTGTTGGTGGACATAGCCCAGGGATTGGGTGAACCACGTTAAATCTTTGTGTCTTGTGTTCTCTTCTGTGTGGTTTATTATTTTCTGACATTAGTTATATTTGCACATAATTGTTATTTCTGCCTTGTTAATCCTAACAAGTGGTATCAGAGCAAGGTTATTTCATTCATTCTTTCATCTATTCTCTGAAGTAGATCTCACGAGTTAGTGGGAGATTCTCTTGGTTAAGTGGGAGAAATGGCAGATGAGGGTAGGCTGAAGGTTGATAATTTTAATGGGAAGAACTTCTAGTTATGGAAGATGCAAATGGAGGATATCTCTATCAGAAGGATCTATGGCGGCCATTAGAGGGAATAGCCAAGAAAGAGGCAGAAATGTCTCAAGAAGATTGGGATATTTTGGATAGGAAGGCACTGGGGAGTATTCATTTATGCTTGGCATAATCGATGGCATTCAATATTACTGGAGCAATGAAAGCTAAAGATCTGATGGACACCCTAGCGAAGTTGTATGAAAAGCCTTCAACTTCAAACAAGGTATTTCTTATGAAGCGTTTATTTAATATGAAAATGGTAGAAGGTGGATCAGTCACTGATCATTTGAATGAGTTTAATATAGTTACAAGTCAGTTAACCTCAGTTAAAATTACTTTCGATGATGAGGTTAGGGCTCTCTTGATTTTGTGTTCTTTGCCAAAAAGTTGGAATGGCTTGGTAATGGTTGTTAGTAATTATGTTTCTGGTTCAAATACCCTAAATTTTGATGATGTTGTTGGTGTTATATTGAGTGAGGAAATTCATAGGAAAAGCTCAGGGGCATCCACATCGGGTAGTGTACTGAATGCAGAAAGCAGAGGTAGAACAAGAGATAGAGGAAACAACTCTGGAAATCATGGGAAATCAAGAGGAAAATCAAAGGGAAAAAGGTCTAAATCCAAAGGGCCAAATGATT
Organism: Chamaecyparis obtusa; assembly: GCA_027943335.1. Taxonomy (NCBI): domain Eukaryota; kingdom Viridiplantae; phylum Streptophyta; class Pinopsida; order Cupressales; family Cupressaceae; genus Chamaecyparis; species Chamaecyparis obtusa. The sequence goes on from BSBK01004590.1 coordinate 658,849, forward strand.
GCTGGTACTGTGGAAAACCAGGTCATAAGAAGAAAGATTGTTGGTCTCAAAAGAAAGATCAAGGAGACAAAAATGATGGAAACAAGGAGGAAAATGTGGTAAGTAACAAATCCGAAGAGAATGCTTTGCTTTTGTCTTTAGAAAATATTGATGATTCATGGGTGTTAGATTCGGGGGCTTCATTTCATGCTACACCCCATAGAGGTTATTTTGTTGATTATGTCCAAGGGGATTTTGGGCTAGTTTATTTGGGAGATAATGAACCCTGTCAAATTGTTGGAAAAGGAAAAATCAAGATTAAGTTGCAGAATGGGAATCATTGGCTACTACAAGAGGTAAGACATGTTCCAAGGCTGAGTAGAAATTTAATTTCAGCAGGGCAACTGGGTGATGAGGGTTGCACAGTTACTTTTAATGATAAAAATTGGAAGGTTTCAAAAGGTTCCTTAGTAGTAGCAAAAGGTGTGAAAGTAGGCACCTTATATCTTTGTACAGGTCATATTTTTCCCTCTACTTTAATTGTTTCAGAGAAAAATGAATGTTTAGGAACAATTGCTGCAGTTGAGCAGGTAGAACAAGAGACAGTAGCTGGAGATTCTGAAATAGCGTTGTGGCATAACAGACTTGGTCACATGAGTGAAAAAGGTATGAAATTACTTCATTCAAAGAAAGTATTACCAGGTCTGCAATGTGTTAATATGGATTTCTGTGAAAGTTGTGTGTATGAAAAGCAAAAGAGAGTCAGTTTTGTAAAGAGTGGGAAGGAAAAGAAAGATGAAAAATTAGAGTTTGTGCATACATATGTATGGGGTCCAGTTCCGGTATCTTCCCTTGGTGGCTCTCAGTATTATGTTACATTCATTGATGATGAAACTAGGAAAGTATAGATATATTTCATTACACAGAAATCTGATGTATTTGAAACTTTTAAGAAATGGAAAAGCTTGGTTGAAAATGAGACTGGAAAAAGATTAAAATGTCTCAGATCTGATAATGGTGGTGAGTATTGCAGCAAATAATTTGAAGATTATTGTGCCTCTACTAGTATTCGTAAACAAAAAAATTGTACCAAGGACTCCACAAGAAAATGGAGTGGCTGAACGCATGAACAGGACAATAATGGAGTGTGCAAGGAGTATGAGGTTGCATGCTAGGCTGCCCAAAAATATGTGGGCAGAGGCTGTGAACATTTTTATTTATTTAATCAATAGAGGCCGCTCTACTCCTTTGGACTGTGGTATTCCAGAGGAAGCATGGAGTGGTAAGAAGGTGAGTTATTCTTTTCTCAAAACCTTTGGTTGTGAAGCTTTTGCACTTATAGATTCTGAAAATAGAACCAAGCTAGAAGCTAAGTTAAAGAAATGTGTATTTGTTGGATATGGCATTAATGAATTTGGTTATAGGCTTTGGGATTTTGAAAATCATAAAATTGTAAGAAGTAGGGATGTCATATTCAATGAGAAAGTATTGTACAAAGATCTGTTGCTGCAGCATGAGAAGAAAGAAAATGATTATGTAGTACTGGATGATACTCCACAAGTTCATGTTCTAGTAGTTCCTTATGCTCTGCAACAACAGCAACAACAAATACCACACACACCAGTGAATGTTAGACAGTCAAAAAGGCTAAGTAGACCTCCAGAAAGATTTTCTCCATCTTTGTATTCTATTTTGTTAACAGATGCTGGTGAACCTGAATGTTATAATGAAGCTATGTAAGTGGATACAAAGCTTCAGTGGGAGTCTGCAATGACAGATGAAATGGACTCTTTGCTGAAAAATCAAACATGGGATTTATGTAAGTTACCTGCAGGTAAAAGGGCTTTACAAAATAAATGGGTTTACAGGATAAAAGAAGAGGATGGAGGTAAGAAAAGATTTAAAGCTAGATTAGTCGTAAAAGGATTTGCACAGATACATGGTATTAATTTTGATGAGATATTTTCTCCTGTTGTTAAAATGACTTCTATCCATACTGTTTTAAGTATTGTGGCTACTGAAAATTTGCATTTAGAGCAGCTTGATGTTAAAATAGCTTTTCTTCATGGTGATTTGGATGAAGAAATATATATGGTTTAGCCACAAGGATTTGAGGTCAAGGGTAAGGAGAATTTGGTGTGCAAATTGCAGAAAATTTTATATGGCTTGAAGCAAGCACCTCGGCAATGGTATATTAAATTTGACACTTTTATGAATGAGCATGGATATAGTTGGTGTCATTCTGACCATTGTGTTTATTTTAAGAGGTTGGATGATGACAGCTACATTATTTTATGTTTATATGTTGATGATATGCTTGTAGCTGGGTCTAACATGGATCATATTCAAGGGTTGAAACAACAATTAGCAAAATCTTTTGCTATGAAGGATTTGGGGGCAGTAAAACAAATCCTTGGTATGAAAATTTGTAGAGATAGGAAAAATAAGAAATTGTCTCTATCTCAGGCTAATTATATTGAGAAGGTGTTGCAACGTTTCTCTATGGAAAATGCCAAAGTTGTCAGCACACCTTTGCCTAGTCATTTGAAATTGACTAAGGATATGTGTCCCAAGAGACCAGAAGAAGAGACTAAAATGTCTAAGGTACCTTATGCTTTAGTTGTAGGGAGCTTAATGTATGCTATGGTATGTACTAGGCCAGATATTGCACATGCAGTGGGAGTCGTTAGCCGATATATGAGTAACCCTGGTATTGAGCATTGGAATGCAATCAAATGGATTCTCAGATATTTGAGAGGTACATCCAGTAAGTGTTTACACTTTGGGGGTTCTACTACTACTGTACAAGGCTATGTTGACTTAGATTTGGCAGGAGATATAGATAGCAGGAGGAGTACTATAGGTTATATATTTACTATTGGTGGGATAGCAGTGAGTTGGATTTCTCAACTACAAAAGGTGGTTGCTTTATCCACTACAGAGGTAGAGTATGTTGTAGCTACAGAGGTAGCCAAGGAGATGATATGGCTTCAATTCTTCATGGAAGAATTGGGACATCCACAAAAGGATAATTTTCTACATACAGATAGCCAAAGTGTCATTCATCTTGCAAAGAATTCTGCTTTGCACTCAAAGACAAAACACATACAGTTGTGGTACCATTTCATTCAGTCAGTTTTGGATGATGGGAAGTTAAGGCTGGAAAAGATTCATACTAATGATAATCTAGCATATATGTTTACAAAGGTAGTAACAAGGGAGAAGTTGAACTCATGTTCAGCTTCAGTTGGTCTTCTAGCCTGAACAAAATAAATGAACAGTTGAGTCCAGGGTGGTTCGATCCAGTGGGAGCCTCATATGGTAGTGGTATTGCTACAAGATCAGTCTCCAAGTGGGAGGTTTTTTTGTATAGTGTGGATACTGATCAGTCACCAAGTGGGAGATTGTTAGCTTATGGTGACTAATCAGGAAAGTACTATCCAGGAAAGTACTGGTGGTGAATTTTTTTGAGGCCGACTACTTTTCAATTATTTGGGCTGACATGTTATAATTCATTCTAATCCTAAAGCGGCAAAAATATTGTATAATATGGCTTAGGGTTAGGGATTTTTCAAATGTATTATTTTAGTACTTGCGGCAGAATTGAGCTGTAAGGGATTACAGATTGTAATCAGGTTGTAATCATTGGATAATAATAATATTGGACTCACTGTTGGTGGATGTAGCCCAGGGATTGGGTGAACCATGTTAAATCTTTGTGTCTTGTGTTCTCTTCTACGTGGTTTATTGTTTTCTGACATTAGTTATATTTGCACATAATTGTTATTTCTACCTTGTTAATCCTAACAATAGGGTCCTCCAATGGCCCAATCATCCAGACCTTGACTGTCCCCTCAACTAGTGACCCTTCAAAACTAGGTTATCATGCAATCAGTGAGTGATCCTTCATTCTCCTAGTCTGGCCTGCAACCAAACATATTATAAATACACAATACAATGATAAAAAGTCTTTCACAATCCCCCTTCCCTCAAGGAACACTATCAACCATCCCTTCCACATAGCATTTCACTGTTGTATGAGTGGATTGTGCAGGAACAGTTAACATTAAACAAGGAGCAAACTCCTCAACACATCTTTGTTGTAAACATGTCATTGGTTCAGTTTTGTAAATTTATTTTTTGTGTTAAATGCATTTATATGGAACATTAAGAATAGTAATAATATGCTTAGTCTATTAGTAATTGTAGATTAAATGCCCATAACACCTTTATCAGTTTAGCATGTTATTATAAGATACTAAAGAAGACCTGCTATTTGTCAGAGAAATCTTCACTGCACCCCACAATGAAGACAATGAAGATTGACCTCTTGCCCCACAACAAAGAACATTGTAATAAGAATAAGATATAATATAGTGTTAGAATAAACTTTGAACAAAGACATGTAATGCTTAAGTTAATGATCTAAAAAGTTGCAAATATAGGAATTGAAAAAGAAGATAGTGCCAAAAAACATTTTCACAAATATGAAACATGAGGAAAAGTAATAACATTAACAATGCCAAGATTCACAGCATTAAATTTCACTTGCGGATGAGTTTCTGCAGTGGGTTACCCAGCATCAAAAATATGTTGAGTTGCATTTGAGCTGTAACTAAGAGTATCATGTAGAACAGACCCTAAACTTTGAAAGCATTCTCTTGCCTGGCAATTCAAAATTCAATCTAGGAAAGCATCAGTAAGTGAAATAATTATAGACATCAACATCAACATCATCATAATCATTAGACATAAATTATAGACATCAACATCAACATAATCATAATCATTTGGACGGTATTCATTTTGGATAGTACTATGTTTCTTGAAATTTTTTATGATGCGTCTAAACTTTAAAGACATATTTTATGGCTTAACGATAATATAGATTAGTGTTTAGTTTTCTGATGGAATGTTGTTGATCATTCATGGTCTTGAAGACACTTTTGATTTTTTTGATTCTCAAGTATTGACGTTGTTTCTCAATGTGATATAGACTAACCACAAGATGGTTCAGCTGGTCCTCTCTTTCTATTTAATCATTTGTCTTCTTCATGGTGTAAGTGTCAATATGTTATAATCCAACCAGCATGTCATACCCCCACTTCTAACAAACTTCATAGCATGCAAATCATAGCCAAAGACTTGGGTGATCATCATACACAAACAACGATTACACTTAGGAAACAATGATCATTAATATTCATTAATGGCGGGCAGTGATTCCTTGGTAATAAAGGCATTGACAACATTCATCATCTTAACCAAGTCATGGGTGGTGATCCTTGAAATAGCACAATTAGTAAAAGGAAATAAAAACATAACATAATTTGGAGTGAGGAAGAAGGAAAATTGGAAAACAAAATATGGAATAATCAGGTTGGAATTGGAGAAGAATTCAAAAATAAACTTAAATTAGAAAAAAGCTAAGTTATCTAGTTCTTTGTTTGAGGCTGGGTTCCAGTTCTACTTTGTTGTCCTCTAGGTTTGAGTTGGGTTCCTTTGGTAGGAACTTGGGTGCCTGGGCCAATCCCGGGTGCACCTGCAGTATTATAAATATGATACATGAGGTATTTTATTCATAATTTTATAGGCTAAATCATTATTATGGTAACATGGGTATGACCACACTCCATGCCTTATAATGGTACCCCACATGGAGTATGGTTCAAATGAAGTTGAACCAAATGCTGACCATGATGGCTATGATCATGATGAAGATGAATATGAATATTAAATATAAAATATGGCTTGTAATTTGAATTTCATTGTGAATGAAGAAATTATAGATTCAAGTTGACTCATTCTATGTTGTAGTATATTTGTTCTCTAGATCTACCATATTATATGTGTGTAGCCTATAAGGGACATCTTCTACTCATCCATGATCAGAGCTCAGTGAGAGTTCTTAGGAGAAGGACAAGATGTCAGTGGGAGATGGAGAAACCAATATCAGAACACCACTTGAAGCCTTGCAATGTTGAGAGTGGGATAAAAGCTACACTTGAGACCCTATATAAGGAACAAACTTATTGAGCTTCACTTTGTTTCAAGAATAGTTTTATATTATGTACTAAACATGGCCAACCACGTGAAGGTGGAAGCTCATTCCCCCCCCCCCAACATCACTCTAAATTCCCCGTTAACATCTAACATTCATTCATTATTTCATCCATTAATAAAATGTAACATTCATTAATTATCACACGATAACATTCATTAACATTCATTCACACATTAATAAAATGTGACATTCATTAATTATCACATGATAACATTCATTAACACATTATAAAATTTATGAACATTCAATACCACATAATTAAATTCATTGGCGTATAAAAATCAGTCATTATCAATTAAGGTGCATAGATGACAATCATTTCTTTTTTTTCTTTTGATTTCTAGTTTTTAAGAAGTATTAAGAGGAGTATCGATATCATCATGATGATCATCTACCCTCTCATTAGATCTCAATGCACACCTAGTTCTCTATTGATGCAAAGGGGGGTCATCTGCAATAACATATAAAAGGGTTAAATTAAAAACATTAAAAATATTTTAAAGTATTTCATTACTTTACAAGCCATAATCGTATAGCTCTTTACCTAATCTAGTCACATCATCAACATCGAGGTCAGTTTGTCTGGCCTCCGCCTCAACCTCAACATGCTCATTAACAATAGCCTCTACACTCTCTACATCTACAATACAAATTGTTACATTAATCCAAACACCAATTGAAATTAAATTTGTATTACTATACCAATCAATTTAAGATGTTTACTTGTATTACTGTGATGCACATCCTCATTGTCATCAACACGCACATGTTGTGTAAGGCAAGAATCGGTAGGCTGCATTTCAATTTCATATGCATTCATGTTATCATTGTTTTCTTACTTAAAATAAATTTACTCACTTTATGTTGGAACTTAACATCAAATAAACTAATTGGTAAATAATTAAATTTGAAATATCATCTATTTAGCTTACTTACCGTGACAGATCCATCAGTAGAACCTTGTGCACTTCTTATTCTTTTTGCCACAACTTTATAGCCTTATTGGAAGCCAATTCTCCTGTCCTCTTCTGTGAGACATACATTGAACTCTACGCCCTGCATTTTTGCTTGGTATCATCAAATTTTATTTTATTGTTTCATCAAAACAAAAAAATATTTCAAATTATAAATAAATATTATAAAGATCAAAGAATTATTTTAAGTGTTAAAATCCATCTACAGATTTTATTTTTCCTCATTCAATTTTGACAATATTAACACTTACAACTTGTGTAGCAAGTTTTGAATAACCGCCAGAGCCTAGCTTGTGTTGCTCATGCTTTTGTAGTCTTGCCTTTATTTCCTTTGATGTGTCAGGCAATCTATGAAGAGATTGAAATATTTTAGTTCATATAAATATGAAGAGTATTTAGTAGACAATTATATTCTTAACAGCATCACATACCTTCTTCTGTTCTCTAGTGGCGTATTTCCTTTTATAATTTCAGTTTTCTCATTCGTGTCCAGAATAAGAGATTTCCACTCTTTATCAGGAATGCAAGGGGGGCAGTGGTAATTTGGGTTTTTGGTTAATGTACACTTGTACTGGTCCCTAATATACCTCAAACATAACCTAGCTCTTTGAAGGAGCTTACCCTTATCAAATGCATGAGGTCCAAAAAAGTTTGTCATACTCTCTACGAGATCATCCTTTAACTTTTGATTTTAGGTTTTCCACCTTTTAAGAAAGAAAATAGTGTTAGATTAAAAAATGGATGTAATGATAACTATCCTAGCAATGATATGAAATCAAAATAGTAGATTGGGGTTTTAGTTCGGATATGATGTTCCACCTTGTACAAATGGTGGGCCTGAATATCTGCAAACACTCATCATTAAGTTTACTATTAAAAACATCATTCCCTACAAAATAATCATGGGATCATTAGTCAAAGGATATAATAGCATAAAATAACAATACAATAGACGTAAGCTTCTCATATTGAATGTAAGGTGTGATTAACATATGATTGTATAGTAAAAGAAAGGTCTAATCTTTAAAGTACCTAGAAGTTTTGCTATTTTCAAGGGAACTCCTTCTTCTTTTCTCACAAGCAATATGCAATCCTTCACCATTCCTATACTAGGAATACTAGTACATCTAGGAAAATCACCATCAAGTGTTGCATCCTATGTTGCATAAATTGAATCCATTACGAAATGGCCCTAAGAAAGAACACTTCAAGATAGATAAATATATATATAATGATAGAGAAAATAAAATCTGTGTACGAGTAGATGGTGCCATGGCATCTGTGGCCATGCTATGTGTTGTTGACATTGCAGGACACAGTACATTGGAGCCTACCATTGTATGAGGTGGCAATAATAAATGATCATTGACAGGTGCTGAAGAAAAATATTGTTAGAGCATAATAAAACCAATGATTAGCATGGACAATATTGTTAGAGAGTAAAAAAAAATATAGTCCAACATGCGATCTACCTGAACCAACTGCAGTACCCTCATCATGGCTGTGAGGATCAAAATTACGCAAAAAAAGCTGTAAAAGCAACACATCCGCTTATTTTTTAATGACATAAAAGACTACTATAACATAAAAAGTATTATTGAACTTTTGTTATAATTAAAAATTACATTAATACTTACTCTGTAATTTTGAGATAGGTGCATCAGTTTAGTTGCCCTCTTTTGTGACTCAAGAGTGGGAGGGAATATAGATGCCAATTCAGCCAACCTTTTTCCAATTTTGTGGAGGCATATTTTAAATGCAGAGGCCGGCTCATCACAACTGGCCAAATCAACAACTAGGTCCTTGTCAAAGGACTCCTCTTCAGAGATTGCGGGTTCCTTTCCCTTTCTCTGCTGACCACCTGTTTGTGACAACAATATTACTAACACTATTAGAATTAATCTATTTAATAGTGATGAAAAGAATATAATAAAAAACTTTATTTAACATTTTTCTTCTATCTAATTTTTAGTACAATAACAAAGAGGTTTACCTACTGGGAAGAAGTGCATGCACGATCATCATTGTCCCCTCTACGTGGTTGCTCCATATTGTGGTCCTGTGTTATTATTTAAAATTAACTAATAATTAGAAATGACTACATTAATAAATTTCATTAGAAGATGATGATGGAGATGAGGTGGATGGTGAGGAGACTCTTTAAATGTGGTTGGCAAAAAAACTCAATTATTTATTGGTACATAGTATGTACCTACACCCTAATGATAGTGAGATTGTTTGTATCTATGCAATTCAAATTGTAATCAATAAGTAGCTCTTCTCCTGCACTTATTGATTTTATCGCACATACAAATTCATGATTTCTCTCGCGCACCTCAAATATGCAATTGGGTTGCTTAATAGTTGACAAAATTCGCATGCTATTTATAAAACCTCAATATTCCCTGATGCTTTTGGCCTTCTGTCAATGTATATAGCCACTCTTTTACTTTTCTCATTGTCTTATTGTTGAATATAATTTGCCAAGAGTGCATATCTACGCATACTTTTTTTATATTAAACAATTCGCATCCAAATTTTATAATCGTAACAAGGTCCAACATACTTCATCAATTCAACAACTTTGTTGTAAGAGACCTTTATGCCATCCATGGAAAATAGGCCCAAACCATGTATTGACGATTGTGCAATATGATATATCTTGCCTTTAACACTAAAATCGGTGTTTATTGGAGGAAGTTCCTTGGGGACCCATTGTTTTTGTAGATTTTGGTACTTAGAGGGCACCTCGATGTTGCCTTTTCTCTCATCATCATAAGAACATGACCCCCCTTGAGCAAGGAAAAATTTCATGCATTTATTGAATTTCCTTCTAGTCTTTTGACCTCTAGTTGATCTTCCTAATCCAAACATACTAAATGACTCACTTTCTTTGGTTGAGGAAGACACATCTGACAAATACCTATTTGCTGCTACCTGCACTCCATCAAATGAGAGAGATAGCAAGTAATGTGAGATATTTTGCAAATTGTGAAATATATTAATCTTTATACAGTGTATTGACTTATACCTGTCGATCCATGAGACTGTGTGGGATGCTCGTGAAGGAGTCCAGTAACCTACATATGTAATTCAATTATCTAATGTTAGCTAAAAAATTCATGATACATATACTCAAAACCACATAGTAAGTACATTAAAAACTATAAGCATCCCATAGTAAGTACATCACAAATTAATTAGATTAAGTAGTGATTGCATAACTACACATTTTATCAAGAAATCAATATTAAATAGATTAAGTAGTGATCACGTAACTGTACATTTCATTCATGTCATTCATCTTCTTCTTCTTCCAACTAATCATCATGATCATCATTGATGTCGACATCATCACTGCCACTGTCATTATCGTCATCTTCATCGTCATCATCATCATTGGCATCATCATCATCTTCTTCTTCTTCTTCTTCTTCTTCTTCTTCTTCTTCTTCAAGAAAAGTTGTGTCAGGAGCATCATCGACTAACTGTTGTTTGTGATCATCATCTACATCATCTTCTAGTTGTTCGCAATCTTCTTCTTCCATCACATTATACCTTATCAGCCTTCCTCTTGGATCATGTCTAACAACAAATGACCAACCCGATTTATGTGGAACCTCTGAGTAAAATACTTGCTCACATTGGCTTGGAAGAACATAGGGTTCATCCCCAACTGGCTTAAACCACCTTGTATTAATCATTGGAAATCCATTGTCATGTTCAATAACAGTTCTATCAGGATCATTTTAATTAAGTCGTAGCCTATACCATTTGACGATGAAGAGAACTAATCCAAAGGAATTAAAGTCACACTCAAGTATATCATCCAAAATGTCATATTATTGATTTTTAGATTCTTGAGGATGTAAGTCATTTCTAGATGAAATATTAGTTACCTGAAAGACTACACTTATCCCAGAATCACAAGTTTTCTTTGTGTCATCCAACTTTTTGATGCGAAATTTATGACCATTACAAAACATAGCCTTGTGGTATTTGACCTACAAAAATATGTAAAACATGTATAAATTAATGCATCAAGAGTTCATAAACATACGAGTGATTAACAAATTCATACGTACCTGAAAATCTCTTAAACCATGTGCTAAATCTATTTCGCTTTGTGTAACATTTGGATCTCCATTACAATGAGCTTCATTAACCAATGAAGACATAGCTTCCCATGTTAATGTGCGACCTAAATGATGACATCATTCAATCTATTTTGTCATCCAATCTTGATTGTTTGCAATATACAAATATATTGCATCCCACTCTTGAATAGTTGTACAAAAAATAAATAGACTACTTACAACCGATTAATTTTGAAGATTAAGAATTAATTAACAGCTACAATAACATCTTATAATTTATTACCTCTCACTTTCCTCATTCTACCTTTCACCACCAAGTGCTCCCCTTCAAATTTTCTAATGGTGTCAAGATCCCAAATGCGATCTATCTGGATCTTTGCTGCAAGCTTAGGAAGATATTCAGTAACATACAACATAGTCTAGTATACCATATATCCCTCCATCATAGAACCCTCAGGACATGCTCTTTGCTGAACCAAAGCCTTAAAAAATTTTAGGTGCCTCTCAACCATCCACATTGACCGAGTGTGTACGGGTCCACACATTTCAATCTCCTCAACTTGGTGTATGAGGTAGTGTTCTTGTGCATTGAAAAAGGTTGAAGGTAGACACTTTTGCATTTCACACATTAGATGAAGAATTATTCTCTTCCAATATTTTATATCTAATCTATGGATTTCTTTAGATGACAACCACCTACAAGACATTCAAGACACAAAAATATATAAACATGAGACTTTACAATATATGTATACAAAAAATTGAACAGATATCATTTCTTACCTCATGCATTTTTCAAGATCATATATCACTTGTTTGATGTTATTGTCAAAGTTCTCTAAGAGAGATAAGGGTAGCACGTACTGCAACAATTATAAAAATAATCATGTCATTCTTTTCTGATATAATACAATGAGAAGTACATGTAGTTTACAAATATATTGTAAATACAAAAGAACATGACTTACCTTGATGAAGGTATGCCAATCATGCATTTTCAACCTTGGCCCAAATTCACTTTTCTTTGATATGGTACTGCTTATGTTTGTAGCAAATCCTGTGGGAAATCAAATTTTTCGTATGACTTCTTTTATGTCATCACTTTGTTGTTCTATTAATAACCAAGGAAGGGCACTTGTATTAATATGTTCTCCATTTCTATTTGATTCAATGAAATTTTTCATTGCATGATTGGACTCACGAATGTCGCTATAAATTTTGATAATTTTTTCTTTGTCAGACCTTCCATCCAATAACTTCCACAATATCTCCATTATATTCTTTCCAATATGCATATTATCAAATAAATGCACAATTTGCGACTACTTGTAGTAGGGAAACCTACTAAATTGTCTAGGATAACTCTTTAGTCCCTTTGGAAAGTGCTCAGTAGTGTTGCCTTGACGACATTCACGATCATCAATCACATAATCAACAAACAAAACACAATAAAAATATACAAATTCTAAACATAAACCATTAGGTAGAATGGTAGTACCTTGATGATTAATTCTATTATATTCCAACTTCCATAGGTGAGGTGTCATTCTCTGTGGCTTAGATGTAGCCTCTTCTTTCCCATTGAAAAGATGTTTTTTGATAATTCAATAATTATGATTTTTGTGGAGAAAGTGTCTATGCTCGTCAAACAACTTCTTTCCTAAACTTTTTGAATGATGAGATTTCATCTTTGGACCGCAAACTAGACATGCAAATTTTCCCTTTGTTTGAAGACCTACAAGGTAATGATACAATTAGATTAAATATGTTAATTTTTATTTTTAGAATTATCATGTGCAACTTGAATTCACCATAACATACTAGAAAAATGTGTTAGCGTTAAGGCATCATATATTGTCCATACAAGCATTGCATGGAATTGAAATTGTTTGTCTCCTATTGGTCTAGAGATTTCATACATAGTGACACCTTTCCATAACTCCACCAACTCATCGATAAGAGGCTCAATATATACATTCATATCTTTAACTTGGTATTTACCTAGTTGAATGAACAACAACATTACATAATTATTGTGACCATTTTACTACAAGATTTATAATTACATGGAGATAACTATTAAATGATCAAATACTTGGAACAATCATTGCCAACATAATGTTCTCCCTCTTTATTGACATCCATAGAGGAATGTTATTGTTGATGACAAAAATAGGTCAAACAGTGTAAACAGATCTTAGCTCTCCAAATAGATTGACACCGTCTACTACCACTCAAACCTTGAGATTTCGAGGTTCTTTGATAAAGTGTGGCCACTTTTCCTCTATGTCTTTAAATACAGAACCATCCATAGGCATTCGAATAATGTCATCTCAACTCCTATTGTGTGCATGGTAATCCATAAATTGTGCCAAGCTACTACACCTAAATAATCTTTGCAAACGTGGTATAATGGGGATGTAACGAAGAACCTTGTGAGGCACCTTTTTTGTTATTTGATATGTTCGATATCTACTCATATGACATTCAGGGCAATCTGTTACAAATTCATGTTCTTTATGATAAATAATATGATCATTGGGACAAGCATTTATTGCTTGATACTCTATTCCAATATCTTTCATAGTGGCACATAATTCTCGGTATGAGCAAGGGAGAATATTCAATGGTGGTAACAAGAACTCATCTATCAATCTATAGAAAAAATATAATTTGTTAATATTAACAATATTTATCATACATGTTTCACCATTTAATTACTATAATGACATATATGACATACCTTAGCACACATGGCATTGTTGTGTTGGATAAACCATTCATAACCTTCAAGTTCAACAACAACAATACAACAAAGAGAAGAGTTGTTTGGGAGCCTTTGTAAAGGGGTGTGGTTGCCTTCTCAAGTAGAGGTATATCATGGATGACATCAACATCATCCTGATCATCATCATTAGTTGCACCAATACCAAATGTGTCATGGATCAATGTATTAGTACCATCATCTGGTGCATCATCATCATCTTCCATGGGATCATAATCTTCAGCTTCAATATTCGCACCTCCATGATCCTCCACTTCCAAAGCCATATTCTCAATATTCGCACCTCCATGATCCATATCACGTTCTCCCCTAGGGAGGTCGACCTATATAAAAATGATGAACACAAATAAACCATGATAATGATCTCATCATCAAGTGTATTCCATATATATTAATTGTTAAATAAATATAATGAAAAACTTACCAATTCATGATAATCAAACCCTCCTTCAATGTGATCATTATCCCTACAATGTCTCTTAGTTTTTTTGATTAGCAATCTTCTAATGTTTAAGCCCTTACAAATATTGCAGGGACAATAACATTTTCCATTGCCTTTTCTTTTAAAGTTCAACCACAATCTATTGATTGCATCCCCATTACCTTCTTCACTTGGATTGTCTAAAATGATCCTTCTTCACTTAGATTATCTATAACCTAATTATATATAGAAATTGAAAACTTAGTTATGAAATGATGTTGTAGTATAGTATACCAAATTGAAACACTTCTATTATTATAGTCTTCCACCTCAAACTCTTTCCTATTGTCGCAATAAAGAAAGATATTCAAATAATATAGTAGTCTGTAAATCAAACTAAAATGGAGGCAAGTTGCTGATTAAGGTTGCAGGGAACAACACCTGTCAGTACTTTTATTGAATTATAAATTTTAATTTTGAACCATTATGTGAATATAGAACATGGATGTAATCTCAAAAAATAACAAAATGTAGACATGATAGATTACTTATTTTGTTATTCTACATTACTTACTATTTGAGTGCACATTCCACCTGCAACTTGATCAAGTCTTGTTTGATGCTTCAATTTTATGTTCATTGTCCTGTAGAAGTACATAATTTTGTATTTGCCCAATATGTTATTCAAAAAACAATAATAGAATAAAATACTTGTTGAGAAAGATCATCATAGGAGTACCAAAAACTCAAGATCTGAAGGTAACACAATATTATAAGACTCTTACATTCAAACTTCAACTCATGCACCTAATAAATAGGAGAAAAAATACATGAAATTGAAAAATTTTACTAATGAATTGTGTTTTTCTTCTCATCTTAATCGGCCAAATTTATATGAGATTCTAAAGAAGGCCTCACTCTTAATTAGAGTCAAATCTTCCTTGTACCACACAAAAAAATTGTGTGATAACTATGTTTACTCCAACCTTAATTGTTTAAGAATTCATCATATCAGATAAAGTATGTTTAAGAATTTTTAGGACTAGTCCTTTGGCATGTATTAAACAGAATACAATTTTCAGCATATTATTATCACTCTATTTCTTTGTTGTAAACATGCCATTGGTTCAGTTTTGTTAAAAAAAATTGTGTTAGATGCATTTAAAATTATCTTCATTGTCTTCTGATTGTCTAAATGCTTCTTTATTTGTCAGCCAATTAATACATGCTACTATATAAAGAAGACAATCAGAAGACAATGAAAATTTGTTTGACAAAAATGAATACACTAAAATGAACCAATGGCATGTTTACAAAAATTATCATAACTCGCAAGCAAAACTAAAACAATGGCATGTTTATAACTCATTAATAGTGAGGCCTTCTTTAGAATCTCATGAGTTTTGTACTACGTATGCAACGTATTGTGAGTTTGAAGAGATTTCGTACTATGTGTGATAGAACCTACTTTATCTAATATGGTGCATTGTTAAAAAAATTAAGGGTAGAGTAGTTATTACTTAGTTTTTTGTGGGGGACAATGAACATTTGTCTGACAAATAGCAGGTCTTCTTTAGTATTTCATGAATTTTTACCACATATATTGTTTCAAGCCTTTGAGTCCTAAAGAAGAAGAATGGTGTAAGTTGAATAGATCAGAGTGAATGGGGTGTTGAAACATGGTGAATAGACCATGAATAGATGATACTTGATGTCGTGACTAAGTTTCCCTCACAAACAATGGCATAGACTAGTTTTACTAAGTTTCCTTTCTCTATTTTGAGGTTTCCTTTCTCTGCCGTAGGGGTACAGTTAGAGGGTTCATTGACAAAATGATCCTTTGAATGGTTACTATGAATATGAATGATTTGATATAGCATATTGCTCATTTTACTTGAAGTTTGGAATAGCTTGTGCAAGGGTGAAAGTAGTTTTGATCATTTTGGTCATGATTGTTCCTCTACACAGTCAGGAAATGTAACTATCTAATGATTATATGTAATGTTGAATGGATTAAATGCTTTATTCTTGGTAGAAGTTAATGGAAGGAATAGTGTTGGTGTTAGGTTTCATTTATTGTTGAATTCAATGGTTTCCAAGATGTGTTGAAGAGTTTGCTCATTGTTTAATGTTAACTATTCCTACACAATCCACTCATACAATAGTGAAATGCTATGTGGAAGGGATGGTTGATAGTGTTCCTTGAGGGAAGGGGGATTTTGAAAGAATTTTTATCATTGTATTGTGTATTTCCAATATGTTTGGATGCAGGGTAGACCAAGAGAATGAAGGATCACTCACTGATTGCATGATAACCCGGTTTTGAAGTGTCATTGGAAGAGGGGAATGAAGGATCACTCACTGATTTCATGATAACCCCACCAAGAATTCTTTCCTTTAAGTTTCCACAACATCTCAAAGTGTGATCATTATTCTTTACTTTCTTCTATATGCTATTCTTTCTATGGTTTTGTTATCTCAGAAATATATCAAAAACATTGCAGATGTGCATATAAAAGTAAAATATTGTCCTTCAATTGTTCCACATTGAAGCATTTCCTCTTTGGAGTATTCTCTTCATTTGTACAATATCTGTCAAAAATGGTTCCCATATTTCTTTAAGATCTATTTTAATCTTTATATTGTAATTTTGATTAGATTTGACCAATATTTGATTTCATTAGTACTTTATAGCATATACTCCTAATGTGAAATGTGGAGGGAAAGAAAGAGACACACTAGGTATGAATTACATGATATACCAATCATCACTTAGCACTTAAATAATAAATATGGACAAGGAAAAACCCCCTAACCTTTGGATGTTTGTTTCATGTTGGCCTCTTATTATATGCAAAGGTAGGCCTTTCTTAGGCTCACAACCATAGTGTAGGGGCCATAAATTATGGATCCCAAAATAGTGCACACTTGTATTAAATTAGGTTCACTATACTACAAGGGAATGGAAACCATGCAATAGTGCCTCATGGGGATGGAAGCAACCCTTCACCAAGAAGATGATTGTGTCTACAATATTTACTAGAGGCAAAGAACATAATTTGGTTCCAGCAATTACTCCTAGAAGATAATGGCACCCACAAAACACTTAGAAAAGATAACACTCACTATATGTTTTATCACTCTTTTAAAGCTGGGACAATAAATCTCAAAGATTGATCAATGAATTCTTGAACACAAAGAACCATTGACAAATATGATTCATGTGTACAATAGCCAACAACCAGTTGTTCCAATCATGGTGTCCAATAATTATATTAGAAAAAGCATCTACAAATCCCTTACACAACCATAATAGATTCAAACCATGAACTATAAGAACCTAACAATGGGACTAACAAAGATACAACCTAAACAAATCTTGATCATATTCCACCCTATTGTAAGGCCCAAGAAGTAACTCTATCTTAAAGCTGCACATTCCTCTAGATGAAGCTCAAAGGCCAGGTAGCTAAAGCATAGCAATACTTGAATGAATATAGGAATAATTTGATGTACAATCATTTGCTAGCTTGTTTTGTGGGTTTTCCACATTATATTTTCCCTTTAACCCCATTTATAGTTTGAGAAAATAAAAAAAAATTGTTTTAGATTTATATTATCCTTTTGAACTAGCACACTACCATCAAAATGCATAATCATTGGTCATCTCAAAAAAATTCCTATTGATTAGTAGGATATCCTTACAAAAATTTGATGCATGGATTTCTTTTGAATTATCAATTGCTATGTATCCTACAACTATGGAAGGAATAGTGTTGGTGTTAGGTTTCATTTATTATTGAATTCAATGGTTTCCAAGATGTGTTGAGGAGTTTTCTCCTTGTTTAATGTTAACTATTCTTACACAATCCACTCATAAAACAGTGAAATGCTATGTGGAAGGGATGGTTGATAGTGTTCCTTGAGGGAAGGGGGATTGTGAAAGACTTGTTATCATTGTATTGTGTATTTCCAATATTTTTGGATGTAGGGCAGACTAGGAGAATGAAGGATCACTCACTGATTGCATGATAACCCAATTTTGAAGGGTCAGTGGTTGAGGTGACAGTCAAGGTCTAGATGATTGCACCATTGGAGGACCCTATTTCTTTGTATTAATTTCTATTCACATTGGATGCATGGAGTTCTTGTGAATTATCGGCTGCTATGTATCCTGCAAGTGCATTCGTAAATCTGCATATACTTCTCTAGGGTTGTAAGCCACTTAGGGATCAAAATAGAGAGACTAAATCAAAATCATTCTTTGTCCTATTTCTTTTTAACAAAGTCTAAACTATCAATGATTCAATATACATTTGATGCCCTAAGCTATCAAATATACAAATGGCACCTAGCTAGAAGCTCACCAGGAGAATGAAGGATCACTCACTGATTGCATGATAACCCAATTTTGAAGGGTCATTGGTTGAGGGTACAGTCAAGGTCCAGATGATTGCACCATTGGAGGACCCTATTTATTTGTATTAATTGATATTCAAATTGGATGCATGGATTTCTTTTGAATTATCGGCTACTATGTATCCTGCAATTGCATCCGTAAATCTACATATACTTCTCTAGGGTTGTAAGCCACTTAGGGATCAAAATAGAGAGACTAAATCAAAATCGTTCTTTGTCCTATTTCCTTTTAACAAAGTCTCAACTATCAATGATACAATATACATTTGATGCCCTAAGCTATCAAATATACAAATGATGCCTAGCTAGAAGCTCATGGGCTGTCCATTTGATAACCACAGTCAACATTTCAAAAAAATGGATATTCTTGAGCACAAGCACCAATAACATCAAATAATGGAGTTAAAGCATAGGCTAGGGCATGACACCAATAGAATGTGGTCATTTCAGAGAGAATTTATGATCAAATAAAATGCAATGCATTCGAATATGATGCCAGAGGCTCGAAAGATGAAGAAATCACATACCTTCTCCCACGCATAGCTTTCACTCCTTCTCCCTCTCCTTCTCTATCCAATCAAAATAAAAATGATGAGGCTATTTCACTTTTTTTTTCATCTATACCCCGAATCTATCAGAATTTCAATGGTCAATTGAACACCCATCAGAATACCGACACCATCGGGGCCTATTAAAAAAAAAACACCAAATTCGTAATAAAAAGTTACCCATCGAAAACTTCTAGCAAAATTTGGCCCCAAATGTAGTAGTGGTGTATCTTTCCAACAGTTGGTCGTAGCATTGAACTGTCTATTCCAACAACTTTGAATGGTTGGGTAAATGCTAGGGGAAACCTTGTTCACCACACACAGTCGTTCGAACGCCGTCGATGACTCTGGCCCGAAGTGTCCCTCAAGGTCCCTTCAACATGAAATCAGAAATCTTTACGGGGTCATATATCAGAGCTCGTGTGAGGTAGCATCAATCCATTAGGTGCTATGAGACCATGTTGTCAGGGCCTACAATAACCTATCTTGTTTTTCACAGATTCAATTTTGTTTAAATTTGGCAACACATTCTCGGTCGATGTCAGAACTCAAAGTGTTCCTTAGTTCAAACGGCCAACGTTGTGTATCTTTCAAACCGTCAGTCGTAGCATCGAACCATATATTCCAACAGCTCTGAATGGCCAGGTAAAGGCTAGGGGAAACCTCATTCACCACACACAGTCATTCAAATGTCGCCGATGACTCCGGGCTGAAGTGTCCCTCAAGGTCCCTTCAGCATGAAATCAATGATCTTTACAGGGTCATATCTCAGAGCTCGTGTGAGGTAGCATCAATCAATTAGGTGCTATGAGACCATGTTGTTGGGCCCTACAATAACCTATCTTGGTTTTTAGAGATTCAATTTTTTTTAAATTTGGCAACACATTCTCAGTCAATGTTAGAACTCAAAGTGTTCCTTAGTTCAAACAGCCAACGTTGCGTATCTTTCCAACTATCAGTCGTAGCATCGAACCATCTATTCCAATAACTTTGAATGGCTGGGTAAATGCTAGGGGAAACCTCATTCACCACACACAGTCATTCGAATGCCACCAATGACTCCGGACTAAAGTGTCCCTCAAGCTCCCTTTAGCATGAAATTGATGATCTTTACAGGGTCATATCTTGGAGCTTGTGTGAGGTAGCATCGATCCCTCAAGTGATATGGGATCATGTTGTCGGGGCCTATAATAACCTGTCTCAATTTTTAGAGATTCAAGTTCATTTAAATTTGACAACACATTCTCGATCGATGTCAGAACTCAAAGTGTTCCTTAGTTCAAATGACCAACATTGTGTATCTTTTAAACCATCAATCGTAGTATCAAACCGTCTATTCCAATAGCTCTGAATGGCCAGGTAAATGCTAGGGGAAACCTCATTTGCCACACACAGTCGTTCAAACGCCGATGACAACTCTGGGCCGAAGTATCCCTCAAGGTCCCTTTAGCATAAAATTGATGATCTTTATGAGGTCATATCTTGGAGCTCATGTGAGGTAGCATTGAGCTATTAGGTGCTATGGGACCATGTTGCTAAGGCCTATAATAGCCTCTCTTAGTTTTTAGAGATCCAAGTTCATTTAAATTTGGCAACACATTCTCGGTCGATGTCAAAAATCACAGTGTTCCTCAATTCAAACAGCCAACATTGCGTATCTTTCAAACCATCATTCGTAGCATCGAATTGTCTATTCCAATAGCTTTGAATGGCTGACTAAACACTATTGAAAACCTTTTTTGGCACATAGTCATTTGAATGTCGCTGACCACTCCGGGGTGAGCATTAGGATGAGTGCAAATATGTATTTAGATGCAAAAGGGCTTGTGGTCCATTTTGAAATTTGGTCATGTATTTGGATCATGGAATGTTATTTGGATCATGTATTGATCATATTGTAACCCAATCTTAAATGTAACCTTAATGGCACTGAGAAGCCTAAAAGGTACCTAGTGGTCACTATGAATGGTTATGTATTGATCCTAGGTTAGGGGTTGATGGAAATAACCTATAAGGGTCTATAAATATGTACTAAGGCCATTAGAGCCTTTACATAGTGTTAAAAGCACTAAATGTGAACAATCTTGTAAATTGCCTATATTGGCAATATAAGCCAAATAGGGCTTAATTAGAGTTAGTAGGGATTAGTAGGAAGTCTAAGTTAGTTTGGTTTGTAAAGGTTTTCTCTAAACCTTTTATAAGTAGTTAAATTTGGAAAAGGATGTTGGGTTGTCGAGTTGACAACTTTTGTTGTCAACTTGACAACTAATTCTAGTGTTTGTCATTAACAATCAGTCAATTAGGGGATAGTTAAAAGTTAGTTTGTAGGTTCTAGTCGGTCTTTTGGAAGATTAGAGTCTTTTTGGAAGGGAACCACATGAGTGGATAGGGTGAGAATGTTGTTGATCTAAAATGGATTGAGTTTGTATTATCTTGAATCAATAAAATCAAAATTTCTTTGCACATTGGTATTCCATTGGCCTACGGGTATAGTCAACAACAGTGAACTGTTGTACTTGATCTGAATGTGATCCTTGGTTAGTTTTATGTAGGAATGTTTATTTGCATTTTTTTTGACTTGGCTATAATATCTTTTCATTACCTTCATCATTGACAACACTAAGGATTTAACTAGTGTATTGACAATGACTAGTACAAGGGTACAACCAACAACTAAGGGACCCCAAAATACTATAACCACAGGACCCTGAAACATCAAGGAAAAACAAAACAACTGCCTTCAAATGAGCCAAGGCAGTAATATTGAGCATCTCAATGGTGTTCCTATCCTCCAAGGGGTGGTCCAAAATACCAGGGGTATCAATAACGTGATACCTCAAGTACTTATAATCAGTATGCCCGACAAATAGAGACTTAGTAGTAAAAGCATAAGGTTGCACATCCACATCCACCCTAGTAATCTTATTAATAAAAGAACTCTTGAAAATATTAGGGTACCCACAAATCAAAATAGGCCTGGTATTAGGGTCAATAGATGACAACCTTTCCATATGTTGCCTCACCTATTCGAGGTCATGTCTTTATATTGTGACTGTCCTGTGGAACAGGGAACACACCAATGAATATAAATGTTTGATTCCACATGATCTTAGATAGGTTGTGATGTAGAAATATTTCCTTATATTATATTTATACATTTCAAGATTTATTTCATTACTTTTGTTATTATTATAGTCAAGGAATTGACTATTATTGAGGACAGTGACTGGCATTTGTAGCACAGTCAGCATGTTAAAGGTTTGAATCCTTTATAATATGTAAGGCACTCCCACCTCTATGTTAATTATGGTTTGGTTGGATATTTCCATTGATGTATTGTATGTATAAGATCTATCTTTGAATGCAGGGGAGTTGAATAGAAGGTGAGAAGAGACAAAGACAGGCCTGGTGAAATCATGGTGAAAGGAGTTGAAGGTAAGCACCAGTCATGGCTGGAAGTGACCTAATGATTGGAGAGGGTAGATGATGGATGGTAAGGTCCTTTAGGATTTATTAGAAGGTGTTGGGACTGGTGTAGAGGTTGGGTGTTGTAGGGAAGGGTATTTTCTACAAAACCCTTGGTTTCTAGCCCAAATAGTGAGGGTTTATTGAATGGGAGTGTAGATGGGTGAGTATGGGAAAACTAAGTTGAAAATTAGTTGTCTTTTATCCTTTATCAAGACTATCTAGGGTTGTGGATTCCTGGAAGTGAGTGGTTCTAGGAGTAGCTTTGTTAGGTGAGGCTAATTAGGCCTAGTTGAAGGGTTAGGGGGTGAAGTAAGTCTTCACAAATCAAAGAGTTAAAGTCTGACATTGATATTAGTTTAGTAAATCTAAAAAGGGTACTAGAAAATGTAAAAACATTGCTAGGTTGTTTGGGGATTTTGAGAGTAAATTGCTGATTTTAGTGTTGGAAGGGCTACTAAGCAGGCCTAGAAGGGCTATAGAAGAGGAAGGGTGAAAGATGAGTTGATTGGATTGAATGGGAAGTTGTAACATGAAAATTATAGCATGTTGAGATGATCTAAGGTGTTAGGATCAAGGTGTGAAGTCTGGGTTGAGTTTTAGTGTGGTGGAGGCACTAGGTGCACTAGGTGGCCTAGGATAGAGTTGATGCTAGAAGGCATTGGAACAAGAAAACAAGGAAGTGAATTTGAGTAGTATGGTTGTGGGAGTGACTTACAAAGTCAGAGAAATCAACTAGATCCTTGAGTGAGGTTAAGTCCTTGAGTGGATTCCAAGTTGTTTGTAGAATCCTCGAGTTGAGTTAGTCTCCTTAGGGTGATAGTGAATGTTGTCCAAGTTTACAGTAACAAGGAATGTTAGTCTCCTTAGGGTGATAGTGAATGTTGTCAAGTTAGTCTCCTTAGGGTGACAGTAACAATATACATCAATAAACATACAAGCATAACTATAAGGCATGGGAAATTTACAAAGCATAAGACATCCACATAAACATAAATTAGTATACATCATTACACCAAACACATGAATCGCATACCTAAAACATAAAAAAAAAAATATTCATAGGGCATGAAGCCAAATATATATGTCCAATAATTTCATACATTGAATATATTCAATACAGTTAAACTGGCTTCCTCAAAGCCAAATGGATGTACAACGTATCACTTATACAATATACAAAAGATATGTCCACTAATGCCATATAGGCATACAATCTATATCCCTAATCTAGTCCTTTCCTGCCAGGGGAAGAAAACAAATCCTGAGCTGTCTTTGATCTTCATGTCGATGGAGATGTAGTGGATGTTGTAGTCTTCCGAGTGCACTCACTCGTGTTCCTATCTAGATTCTTCTGTAGATCGAGCTGATAAAAAAAATTAAGCATCAATAACTAATATACATCAAAATTGAATTATACAATGACATAAAATTGAATATTCACTTAGCTAGCAAATAGTCACTATGTACATCCACTGAAGGCGCATGCTGGCGATCTAGAGTAATAAGTCCCTACAACAATGATCAAAATAATCATTAAAATACATACATGAATATCATTATAAAATTCAATACAAACTATTAAAATTAAAATTAAAATTAAGTGATCTCTTTCATACCTCAGTCAGTGCTTCAGAACTAGCTACTATTGCAGCTACTCCATGATCCAAAGTATCATGAATAGAAGGAGGAGTCTCTGATGTCAATAACTCAAAATGAAACAAAAAAAGTATTATGTAGCTATCAAGATTACATATATTTTTTACAACCCTACTAATGAGTAAATGATACCTCCGTGAAGGTTCCACCATGTCGAAGCTCCAACATTCAACTAGTGCACATGTACATAGAGAATTATAAGATAGCCATTCATATAAGAACATACTACTGACATGTTAATTATAATGTATTATTACACATATACCTGTGGACTCAATGGTGACGTCACAAAGCCAGGTGAAAGAATGTGATCATCGTGCCTCTGGATTTTGATCATAATTTGTCTAGTAATTTAGTTATTCATTCATTTATTAATTAAATATAATCAAGTAAATAAAATTAACATGCAAATAAAGATACCTCAAGGAAAGTGGCACAATGCCCCTTGCTGTTTGTTGTGAACGTCGATGGTCCACTAGTGAACGTCTAATGCACATGCACAATAAGTTATGATACAATTATTCTTATAATTACATAATAATCAAATATATCAATTAAAATGTTTTATTCGATACATACTTGTGGAATTGACAATGATGTGTAGAAGGGGACATGAGGATCATTACCACTACCACCACCACTGACACTCTTGCCCTAAATTTTGATCATAATCAATAGATACTAAATTAATTAGTTATTCTTTTATAAATGAAATATGATCAAAGCAATTTAATGAACTTGGAAATATTTACCTGTGTGTCAATGCCAAATGTCATATTTAGAAAACTATTAGTCATCATTCTAGGATCCTCTTCCTCTCTCTTGGCAGTACCAAATGTGCACAAGCATCCACATGACTGACAAATATGCCCCCTCAAAGATTGACCATGGTCACCCTCAACTAAAGGAGTGGCACACTGAATGAGAGTCTGTGTCAAAGCACTAGTCATGCCTAGTGTGTCTGCCTCTACATGTTCCTTCACAACGGAAGGAATAGTAACATGATCCACTTGTGGCTTGCCAATAGGAACCCTGGGTGCATTAGGGTCATGATGTGCCCCCGCTCTATCAAATGATGACCCCCCTCCTCTACCCTAAGAATCTAGATAGTCAAAATAATTTGGCACCTCCTTGAGTACAAACTCGCAATAGGGTTTCCTCAAGAAATATATAAGAACCTCATTATTTTTACAGGGAGGCGAATCAAAGACCATCCACCATCTCTCCCAAAAGTTGTTTTTAATGTCTTCATTTAAGCACCAATGAATTGGGAACCTCCTTGTTGTAGTTCTAAGAGTATATGTGTCCCTTGGTTTTTTAAATAGCTTGCAAATGTCATCTTTTGTGATCTTTTTCCTTTTTATGTCCGCATAAGATAATTTATTTGCATAATATTATTTTTGTTCTTCTCTTTTATCCTACCATTAATTAATTTGCCCACTAACCGAGCTTATGTGGGTCAAGATTGCTTCCAATGATTTAGCAAGTCTTTCCCTTCTAGGATTTGTACCACTAGAATATTTTAACCTCATAATTAAAGATTCTAATTCATTTTTCCCTCTTTTAATGTGGTTCATCAAATTTTCTTGTGTTCCAGGAGGAGGTTTCTCGATTGGTGGAGGCAATTGAGGTTCATTTTCTTGGTTATTTTCTTCATTTGTTTCTCCATTCATTTCTTCTTGAGGAGATGAAGGGTTTGGTTGAGGGAGATTATTTATTCCTAGCAATTAAAAAAACTAGATTTTAAAATCTTAATTACACACAAATTTTAATAAAACATATTTTAACAAAATAAATTCCTTCAAAATTGAAATTTTAAAACAAATAAGAGGCATAGGTTGTAAGAACACTTACCTCTTCTTCTGAATCAAGCTTGACGACGTTGTGGAGCCATTTGATGGATGAATGAATGAAAAATACGGATTCAACAAGCCAAAACAATTCTGCGTACGCACTTGGGAAGGCTTCGTTTGCTGCAAACGCAAGTTTGTGAAAAGCAAAATGAGCTTTCCCAACCGCAACAAACACTAAATAGTGTTTTTTCAAAACACATGCACGCTATAGGGCACATGGGCTTTGTAAAAATACTTTTTAGTATTTTACAAAGTGTGTGCGCCCTATAGGGTTCACACGCTATGCTTTAGATTGCCCAAGCCTAAGGCTTGGGCAACCCAAGCTATAGCGCGTGCACCCTATAGGGTGCATGTGCTATGTTTTAGATTGCCCAAGCCTAAGGCTTGGGCAACCCAAGCCATGGCACGTGTGCCCTATAGGGTGCACGCACTTTAGTGCGTACGTACTATAGACGATGGGGGACCAAAAAGAAAAGTGGCACCTTTTTGGTCCCCCGTCTTTGTGCATATACCCACACAAACATTGAAAATGTCAATTCTGAGATTTGACAATCCCAATTCTAGTCTAATTCTAGCAAACAATGGGCCCTTATTATGGAAAAGGAAGCAATATGTGAACACATTATAATAGCTATGAATCCTACATGTAAGATACTTTGAAAGTGATTATATTCTTGTTTCAAGTGCTTTTTGCTTTGAAACAAAAAAATATGTCTTTTGTACAATTTCAAATATTTCTCCCGCACATTTTAAGTGTTGCAAATGCTTTGTTGCAATGTTGATTCAAATAAAAATAACAATATCCATTGTTTCACAATTTAAGTTTGATGCTTTTATTTAAGCTTGTTAACATGAACTTTAAAAGGATGTGAACATCTTATTGCTTTAAAGCGACCTAGAAATCTTTCTATAACTTGAATGCAATAAAATATAACAATTACTAACAAAGAAAAACAAAAGTGATTCATCCTTGCATACCATAGAAAATTTGAGCAAAAATGTACAATATTTATTTTTCAATGTAAAATAAAAGTCAAAGATAGTAGTGTTGTAAATGGACACTAACCTATATATATATATATATATATATATATATATATATATATATATATATATATATATATATATATATATATATATATATATATATATATATATATATATATATATATATATATATATATATATATATATATATATATATATATATATATACATACACACACACACACACTCCAAAAAGAAATTGTTTTTGAATCTTAGAAAAATTAAAACAAATGAAATAGAAATTAAGTAATTTATAGACAATAGAATGAGAGTTTGTTGTTTAAAGATAACAAAAATATTTTGAGGATGAGTAAAAGAGCAAGTAAAGAAGATTAGGATTCACATCAAGTTCATTACAAAAATAGACAAAAAATAGATATCTTACATGTTTCTCTAGAGTAAAAAAATAGTTGTAGTTGCAGTTGTATATTTAATACCTACATTTGTTGATTTAATATTCACACTCGTACATTTAATGTCCATTTTTTTACAACATTGTACCAATAGTTGTGACTTTAAAGTTGTTATCACTATATAAGGACTACCCACAATTGAATGAAATGTACTCTTAGTTGCAAAAAGCAACTAGTCATGTGATGCCACCTTGACTATACAAGTATGGGTATCATTTTTGTACAACCATTGGTCTCACCTTTTTTTTGGGTTGTTTTGGACACCTTGGCAAAAAACATACTAATGTGGTATTATATCTAATGATGTGGCCCTGAAACCTTAGTTATAAGAAGGGGACTTGCCAAGTAAGTTGTTGCAAAAAATTGGGACTGATTTAAAAATTTTACGTAGGATTTTGAGAAGCGCAAGGTTAGGGTGCTCAATAACTAGTTCCTCTCCCCTATTCATCTATTTAGGGAAAATGAAATTACATGTTCATAAACTTAATGGTAGGCATTTTGTAATTTTATATAAGGATTTAACATTTTATTTGTGTTATTTTTGACATCGTAGACATAATTACAACATTAAGAAGCGTCATGGAGTAGTTACAGTCTTTGCTCGAGCTTGCAAAATTGGAGTGCAATTTGTAGCAGAATAGAATGTTTGTAGAATATATTTTGACAGTTATAACATTTTAGTAATGTTAATAAAAATTTTAGGGTCTTAATGAGAATAATTAAAAAAATATTCAAATTCACTTCACCTTTAGTGGTACGGTAAGGATTTCATTCTTATGCAGTTTAAGTTTTCTTTTTGATGCAAGAGCATCTCAAGTCCTTCGCAATCCTATGTCACCAAAAAGAATTTGGAGTTTTGTCTGTGTTGCTCGGTTTCTGCTTTGACCAAGTTGGTCGGTAGTTGGTCAGTTTCCTTTGGTTACCAAGTGTGGTCGATTATCTCTTGGGCGGTCAGTTATTTCACTGGCGCTCGACATTACCTATTTGTTGCTCGGTTATCTTGCTTACCGACAGGTCTGTTTTGTTTCTTGTTGTGGCTGACTTATGCATTTATATTGGATCACATAATTAATGTTGGAATCCATCATTGGGAAGTGTGTGGTCCTAGATTTGACCATTACTTCCATTTATTATGGATCTGAAGGCCGACTCAACTCGGTAGCTTCTTGTATAATTAGATGTTTGGTGGTAGTTTGAGAGGGCAATTTGGAGAGAAGATAATAGACATTAGAATTGTGATTTGTAGAAAATCCTCACATGTTTGAGGACTTCTGTAATTCATTGTAATATCAGGACCAAACTAGGAAGGCCTTACAGCTCGCCATGTATGATTCAAATTGATGATAATATATGAAAGATCTGGCATTCTCTCTCTCACTCTTATTGTTTGTTGCTTCCAAATGTGTGTTGTAGGCTTGGATCATTAGGGTGCACCATCCTTTGGCCCCTCTTGCATCCCTGCCTTGCGTCAAGTGGTATCAAAGTGAGGTTAGATCTTGATCTAGGTCTACAGAACTAGGTTTGTAGGTTCTTCTTGAAGCCCTAGTGAATTTTTGTAGGGTAGCAGATTGCAATCTGACCTGCAATTGCAGAGGGTTGTCAAGATGGTCCATGGAAGGTGAGATGCAAATCTAAGATTGGTAGATATGCTAACACAGATTGTTGCTAGATTAGAAGTAGTGGAAATAGCCCAAAGAAGAGGCAGACATCTTGAAGATGTTAGTGATGACGAAATTGAAGAAGAACAAGTGAATGCAGAACCTACTCCTATTATGGATCAATGCGAAGAAATATTTTTGAAGGCTTTGACAAGTTTGAATTGAACATCAAATTTGAATTCTCCTGAGTATAGTAGAAAATAGGATTCTGATGAATTGGTGGACTGGATCACTGAGATGGAAAAGTATTTTGAATATGAAAACATTCCTGAGGATAAGAAGGTGAAGATTGCAAGCACAAAGTTGAAAAGTCATGCATCCTTATGGTGGGAACATCTACAGATGGATAGAAAAAGGAAAGGTAAAGACAAAATCAAAGTATGGAGTAAAATTGTGAACAAATTGAAAGGAAAGTTCTTACCCTATGATTATCAGATTAACCTAGTTTGGCAAATGCAAAGTTTGAGACAAAAAGATATCTTGGTAAAAGAGTATACTGAGGAATTCTATAGATTAGATATCAGATCTAGACATGATGAAGATTATGTGGAAAGAATCGGTAGATACCTAAATGGTTTGAGGGTTTCCATCCAAGAGGAAATTAGTATGGTCAAATTGGAGAACATTAATGAGGCTTATCAATTTTCTTTGAAAGCCGAGGAGAAATTGAACAAGAGACATGAACAGAGATAGAGACAGAGAGGTGGTAGAATCCCTAGAGGAAGAGGTAGATCTAATGGTGAAATTGGTAGATCTGAACCAGAAAAGACAAATCTGGACAAAGGCAAGACCAAGTGGAAAGGTGAAAGTTGTAGAGGCAAAGGCAGTAACTACCGAGGTGGTTATGGTAGAGGAAGTTTTTGAGGAACTTTTTATAACTATGGAGAGGAAGGACATAGATCTTTTGAATGTACACAAGCTAGTAAATAGGCTGGTAGCAGTAGAAATTCTTTGATGCAAGAAGAGTCACCAAATGAACCTGAGAAGGAAAATAACTTGATGGTAAGGAGAGCACTGTGGAATGAAAGCAAGAAGGAAGATCTGGTAAGGAAAAAAATTTTCAAGACCAGATGTAGAGTTTCTGACAAAGTTTGTAAGGTAATCATTGACAGCGGTAGCTTGGAGAACCTAGCATTTGAAGAGATGGTCACAAAATTGTGGTTGGAAAGGTTGGTACATCCGAAGCCCTATCAGATTTCATGGATCAAAGATGAACATACACTCCTGGTAAGTGAACAATGTTATGTGAATTTGAAGATTGGAAAGTACTATGATAAGGTGTTATGTGATATCATGCCTATGGATTATTGTCATATTTTGTTGGGTAGACCTTGGCAATATGATAGACATGCTATATATGATGGGAGATTGCATAAGTATACTATTGTGGCTGATGGAAAGAAACAAATCTTGTTACCATTAATAGAAGAACCTGTTAGTAATGTTTGCACATCTGTGAAAGTTTTCTTGATGGAAGGAAGGAAGTTTGTTAATTCTTTGAAGAGGAGTGATGTATGTTTTGCTATGATTCCTAATAAGTTGAGTAAGAAAATAGAGGATAATGTCCCTGAGGAGATTGATAAGTTACTCACCGAGTATAGTGATATCATTTTTGATAATGTACCTGATGGTTTTCCACCGAAAAGAAGCATTGATCATTGTATGGATCTAATCCCTGGAGCTAGTTTACCAAATAAGGCACCTCATTGATTGACACCTACCGAGAATCAAGAATTAAACTGACAGATTCAAGAATTGCTGGAGAAAGGTTTGATCAGAGAAAGTTTGAGTCCTTGTGCAGTACCTATTGTATTTGCATTGAAGAAGAATGGAGAATGGAGAATGTGTACTGATTCTAGAGAAATCAATAAGATAACAGTGAAGTAGAGGTTTCCTATACCGAGAATAGATGATATAATGGACAGTTTGACTGGAGAAAAGTATTTCACAAAGATTGATTTGAAAAGTGGGTATCATCATATCAAAATCAAAGAAGGTGATGAATGGAAGACTGCTTTCAAGACAAAAGAAGGTTTGTATGAGTGGTTGGTTATGCCTTTTGGTTTAACTAATGCACTTAGTACTTTTATGAGGTTGATGAATGAGGTTTTGAAGAAATTCTTAGGTAAGTTCGTGATGTATATCTTGATGATATTCTGATATTTAGTAAGACCAGAGAAGAACATTTGTTGCATGTTAGACAAGTTTTGTAGAGATTGAAAGAGGAGAAGTTGTTGATAAATCTAAAAAAGTGTTCATTCATGAAAGAAGAGATTGTGTATTTGGGATTTTTTATTTCAGCTGATGGTTTGAAGATGGATCCTAAAAAGGTTGAAGCTATTTTGAATTGTCCTACACCTGTGAATGCTAGTGAGGTAAGATCATTTCATGGTTTGGCAAGTTTTTACTAAAAGTTCATAAGGAATTTTAGTTCAATTTGTAATGCTATGACTGAGACTATGAGAGGAGACAAAATAGAATTCAAGTGGACACATGGAGCTGACATAAGTTTTGAGACCCTAAAGTAGAAGGTTGTTGAATTACCTATTTTGGCATTACCTGATTTCAATAAAGTATTCCAAGTAGAATGTGATGCAAGTGGAAGTGCAATTGGAGCTGTGTTAAGTCAAGAAGGTAAACCTGTTGCTTTCTTTAGTGAAAAGTTGAATGATGCTAGAAGGAAATATTTTGTGTATGATCAAGAATTCTATGCTATTGTTCAAGCACTGAAGAAATGGAGACATTATTTGATACTGAGTGAATTTTTGTTGTATACTGATCATAAGGCTTTACAATATTTGGGTAGTCAGAATAAGTTGAATCAGAGACATATGAAATGGGTTGAGTATTTGCAGAGCTATACATTTGTGATAAAGCATAAGAGTGGAGTCACTAACTGAGTTGCTGATGCATTGAGTAGAAGAAGATCTTTGATGACCGAGATGAAACTTTAAGTTCTTGGTTTTGATGAGATGAGAGGTTTGTATGAAAATGACCCTAATTTTTTTGAGCCATGGAGAAAGTGTAGAGCACCTATTCAAGATCAACAAGACACTAAGTGGGATGAATATTTTATTTAGGAAGGTATGTTGTTCAAAGGTATTCAGTTGTGTATACTGAGAGAAGTAATGAGAACTAATCTGATAAAAGAGAAACATAGTAGTGGTTTGGCTGGACATTTTGGTATTGATAAAACATGGAATTTGCTTAAAGAGAAATACTATTTTTTGCAGTTGTATAAAGATGTTTAGAAATTTGTGAAAAGTTGTGGAATTTGTCAAGTTACAAAAGGAGTAAGTCAGAATACTGGATTGTATACACCAATTGTTGTTCCTGAGAAACCTTGGATTGATATCAGTATGGACTTTTTTCTTGTCTTACTGAAGACAGTAAGAGGTAATGATTCTATATTTGTTGTTGTGGATAGATTTTCTAAGATGACACATTTTATATCCTGTAGAAAGACATCAGATGCAGTACATGTAGAAAATCTTTTCTTTAAGGAAATTGTTAGATTGCATGGATTATCGAGGACTATTATCTCTGACCGAGATAGTAAATTTGTTGGTTATTTTTGGAAAACACTTTGGAAGAAATTTGACACTAAATTGAAATATAGTTCTACATTTCACCCACAAACCGATGGACAGATTGAGGTTGTGAACAAAAGTTTGGGAAATCTTTTGAGATGTTTAGCTGGAGACACACCAAGTAATTGGGATTCTGTGTTGGCACAAGCAGAGTTTGCATATAAAAATTCAATGAATAGGAGTACTGGAAAGACACCATTTGAGATTGTGAATGGCACACAACCGAGAGGAATATCTAATTTGAGAGACATTGCTGATGAGAACAAGAGAAGTGTTGAAGGAGTAAAATTTGCTGAGTATATGAAGATGTGAAGCTGAAGCTGGAAGAGAGTAATTAGAAATACAAAGACGAAGTTGATAGATCAAGAAGACATAAAACTTTTGATGTTGATAATGAAGTGATGGTTCATTTGAAGAAAGGAAAGTTTCTTGGTGGAACTTATGGAAAGCTGAAGATGAAGAAGTTTGGACCTTGCAAGATTTTGAGAAAATTTGACAGTGGAAATGCATATGAGATTGAGTTACTTGATGACATGGACATATCACTGATTTTCAACATTGCTGATTTATATGAGTATCATGAACCTGATGAAGAAGTAACAGTACTGACAGAATATCCTAAGAAGCAGAATGATGAAGTTGAACAGATTTTGAAGGAAAGAGTTGGCAAAAGTACAAGAGGAAAACAATACATAGAATATCTGGTTAAGTGGAAGAGTAGACCGATGGAAGACAGTTCTTGGATTTCACACTCTGAGTTGGATGTAGCTCGAACTAGACCTACCAAATGATTCAAAGAATCATTTCAAAATAACCCCAGGTGTCTGATGCAGGAGCATCTTGGGTCCTTGGCAATCCTGTGTTACCAAAAAGAATTTGGAGTTTTGTCTATGTTGCTCAGTTTCTGCTTTGACTGAGTTGGTCGGTAGCTGGTCGATTTCCTTTGGTTATCAAGTGTGATCAGTTATCTCCTGGGCGGTTGGTTATTTCACTAGCACTTGACATTGCATGTATGCTACTCGGTTATCTTGCTTACCGATGGGTCTGTTTTGTTTCTTGTTGTGGCCGACTTGTGCATTTATATTGGATCACAGAATTAATGTTGGAATCCATCATTGGGAAGCATGTGGTCCTAGATTTGACTATTACTTCTATTTATTATGGATCTGAAGGCTGACTCAACTTGGTAGCTTCTTATATATATGTAGATGTTTGGTGGTAGTTTGAGAGGGCAGTTTGGAGAGAAGATAGTAGACATTAGAATTGTGATTTGTAGTAGATCCTCGCATGTTTGAGGACTTCTGTAATTCATTTTAATATTAGGCCCTAACTGAGAAGGCCTTATAGCCTGGCATGTATGATTCAAATTGATGATAATATATGAAAGATCTAGCATTCTCTCTCTCACTCTTGTTGTTTTTTTCTTCTGCATGTGTGTTGCAAGCTTGGATCATTAGGGTGCGCCATCCTTTGGCCCCTCTTGCATCCCTACCTTGCCTCACTTTTCAAGATGTAGATTTTTAAAAAATATAAAAATGGGTTATTTATTTCTTCACTACAAAATAAAATTAAAATCTCCATCAAGGAGTCAGTCAATTCTAAGACCCACTTAATTCAAGCCAAAAAAATGCTCCATTTATAGAATGGGATGCCAAGTTGCGGCTGAGGTGGAGTGGTATTAAGGTCCTTGCATGGGTTTGTGAGGGTGGACATGAGGCAAGTATATAGTGACCAATTGTCTAGTGGTCACCTCTAGCTTTTGGTTAGACTAAGCCAAATTTTCAAGGCTCCTCCAAAGGACGTAACCTTAACATCTCTGGAGAAAATTGGAGGTGGAATGAGATTCTTCCATAGTTGTTAGTGATCTAAGAAAAGGTAAGATGCCAAACTAGTGGCTTCAGGCGGTATTGGAATAGACACTTGAACTAATGACATGTCATTTAATATGACATTAATAAACCATATTTACCAAGAAGGAAATGTGGAGGCTAATAGATTAGCCAATTTCGGAGTAAATGAGATTGATAAACTTGAATATTATTCAAATGAAGTACTATCATGCATTTATTAGCACTTCACATCACTTGTAAAAAGACCATCATCATTGATCGACAAGGAATGAACTTCAAAGGTAGGAGGCATTGATATGTTTTAAATTTTTCACTTTGAACTATGATGTATTATTTGGAAAATGCAATCATAAACATAGTTGGTATATCCTTCAAAATATTAAGGAACATTCCAATATCTTGAAGGATAACATGATAATGATAGGACCATTATTACTTAGGATGGAAACTTTTTTGGCAGCACACTTTTTATTTAAGTGTAACAATAGGAAAAGGAATTCATTCCAAAATAGTTTCGTTGGAGATTAAAAATTGAGGAGAGGAGGATGAATTGTCCAATTTACTCAAGATGTGAAAAAAGGAAAATGACCTTTTGGGGGTTTATATCTGATATGATATTGCACTATGCATGTAAAGAGCTCAAGCTTTTGACTATGGAATCCACTACAATGGTGATGGGAAAAGAATTCTTGGTTTCCACAAACTACTATAGAGTCAATAGTAATGAACTTCTAGAATTCTAGCTTCTTTGTTACATTTGGTGGGAGAGAAAGTGAAAAAAAATTACTATTAAGGGAGGTATTTAAGGGAGAATTCTTGGTGGACAACATCAAGATGTCATTGTGTTTGCAGAGACAAGGATAGGTATTCCCTAGGTGGTTGAATTGTCAAAACTTCTACAACTAGAGACTAATGTTTCCCAAAAACCTTTCATTATGAACTTGAGTGAAGATGCCTTGGAGAGACATAAAAAATGGGTTATTGTGGGCCAGGATTTCTCAAGGAAATGGAAGTATATTGACATCGAGCTAAATTTCAAGTAGTTGGATGACTTTATCTATCTATCCCTCTCTCCTCTCTTTGTATCTCTCATTCTCTCCCTCTTAATACCCATCTCCTTCTCCATCTTCATCTCTATCTTCCTCTCAATCTCTATCTCCTTACCTCCCTCTCTTCATACCCATCTCCTTCATCTCAATCCACATTCCATATCCATCTATATCATCCTCTCAATCTATATTTCCTTACCCTTCTTCTGACTCTTCCCCCCTCTATTTATCCTTCTTTTTATCCCTATCTCTCCCTATTGCAAACATATTATGATCTTGTTAGTAATGGAGCCTAATTATCCTCCTTTATTCCTTGTCATGTTTGGATCCCTAATAGTGGAAGAGACCCTTTTTGGCTTAACCAACATCATTTTGTACTTTTTAAGTGTATGCATAATTATACCATTTTTTTTCCCTAATTCAACCTCTTCGGCATACCCATCACACACCAAGGTGCAATTACTTGTTAGGAACACAATTCAACATTCTAGCTATGATCATGTTCTCTATCAACTTCACACTGTATTTAATTCATGGTATTGTTCATATTACTCTTATTATGGATTCTCTTGTCTGAACATACTTTATTCTAGAATGATGATAGAAGCTTATTTTTCCTCAATAACATTTATTATTGGAAATTGTCAACAACAACATTTTATAAACTATTACATTCCTTTTTTTATTGCTATTATTAGTTTCTACCAAAGGCATCATACTACTGCATTCGTTCAATTCAATTTTCAATTAAATTGACCAATCATATTCTAGAATTAAAAAATTAAATGAAACTTCTATTGTGCATATCTATTTTTTAATTTACATCATTTTATAAATCTCATTTTTCTTGAATTCTATTGGACTATAATAATTTATGTAGGGAAAAAATTCAATTTTCCTCAACAAAAAAATATAGATTTTTAAAAGCATGTAAACTATCATTGTCCATTGGCAAATACTTTCCGCACAGATATCAATACAAAATTATCGTTCATTAATGGCAGCCTTATCTAAATGCAATTGTCTGGGAAAGTTTGTAAAGCCGGTTTAACAAAACAAGTAAGGATTTTTTTGATAAAATAGCTAACAACACAATGTTCAGATTTTCTTAGGAAATGATGTCAATACTCACTGTATAGCATGTTTACCAAGAGACGATCGAGTTCGCAATTAATGACCGGTTTTTTTGGCACACATTTTTAAATTCTATTGGTATTTCTTTATTATTATTTTTGAATTCTACAATTCTTATCAATATCTCCAACTAATTATAGGAAATCACATGGTATGTTAAAAAAACTTAAATTTTGTTAAAATTTTATTGATTAAACTACTCACAAATTTATAAAGTATTAATACTATTTTTTAAATGTATAAATTATAAATAGTGAATATTATTTTACCAAAAGTATGAATTGTAAATAGTTAATACTATCTTTTTAATAAATTATAAAAATTGAAAGTTAAATATAATTGTAAATAGTTAATACTATCTTTTTAATAAACTATAAAACTTGAAAATTAAATATTTTGATTTAAATATTAAAATTTAAATAATAGTTTAAAATTATATAAAATGTGTGATTATATTTTTAAAAATATATTATTGCAATAACATATCAAGTGAAAATTCTAAAAATAGAATTTTAACATATTTTAAATTACAAATGTACATTTAAAAAATTCAAAAAGAAACCCACACAAAAAAGAATGATTTGTAATTTTGTTGTCAACTTATATTTGTCAAAGTACTCTCTTATTAATTTTTACCTATAGAAAATGAGATCATGAAAATGAAAATAAAATTGAAAGATTTTTTAAATAACTTCTCTAAATTATATGTTGGTAAGTGTAAGGTGAGTTATACTTCAAATTGATGAGGTCAAGATATCTCTCAATCTTTAAATCAAAAACTTCAAACTTATCAATTGTTATAAAGTATTTTTATGTTTAAACATTTCAATGTAAATTTTACATAAAAATAAAGAAAAGATAGAGTTGAACATTTCAATTTCAACATAAAAATAGAATAATCTAAAAGAAGTGAAAGTTGAAAATATGCTTTAAAAATATATATATTTATTTAGAAAATTTTAAATATTTCTTAATAATTTACATGCAAAATTTAGGTAAAAATGTTAAGTAAAAAATAAAAATTAATTTTTTTTCAATAGCCTCAAAATAAGTTGAAATATATTTCATAAAAAATTATGAGCATTTTTGTATGGTGTAAAATGTTTCAACACAAATAACATAGCATGAACTTGTTCACAATGGAACCTAGTTATCTCCTTGGTTTAGAGGTCTTGTTTCAATCATGATCAAATTCTTATAAATGGATACAAAGAACATTATTTGTACATTAAAATAAATGGGATGTTTCTCTTGATTGACATTCCATACCTCTTTTTTAATGCAATTTTATGTGCTACCTAGGTATTGTTCATTTTGCATGACCAATGGAAACATTAAAATATATTTTAATTTTTTATTTCAATTTTTTTTAATCTATTATTTATTTATGGCAGGGCGAGTAGGAGCAGGGTGTACAGGTGCAGGACGACCTCATTTAGATGTAGAAGCAGGTGCAAAACTTGACAGATCAAGCACTTATCTACATCCTGGTCCACAATAGTTTAGAAATAGGCAGTTTGACATTTCTCATAAGGGTCTAGATGAATGACCTAGCCCAATTATTTTCCAACATGCCATTTGTGCAGTCGGCAGATTAGAATCTAAATGTTTCAGTTTTTCAAGGATGCCCATTTGTGGAAAGATTTCCCCACAAGGGACACTAGGCCTACGATGAGAATGCCAAATCAATTTTTTGGGGTAAGGCAGTGGTCCAGCCTGCCAAACCCTTTTTTGTAAATCCTCGATTTCACATTCAAACTAAATCGGTAGTCTCTTCTCATCAGTTTCCTGATAGTAGAGATCCTAACCCTCATCTTAGGACTTCTAATACAAGTCAAGTGTTCATTAGGATGCTATGGCATGGGAAAAGTTCATTTGAAGTAGGTGAATCGTCTAAGCATACAGAGGTCAGATTACCGAATCAGACCACCTCTAATACTCCTCAGCACGATACATTTTTTGAAAATGGTAATGGGCAGGAAATGAAAAATTAAAAAATTCCACTTCATAATCAGTAGAGGAGGGGTCCTGATGGTAAGCAGTTGAATGGGAAGAAGGTTCCAAGAAATTCTCTTCATCAACCACGTCGATTGAAATAGCCACAACCCATTTTTGACATATGCGAGGGCACTCCACCGAGCTCCTCGGTTATTATTCTTCCACCGCATGTTCCAAGTCAGGATAAAAATGTGAAGGAAAGGGTAAAGGGCATAGAGCTCAATCAGCAGGCTAAGAAGCATACAAAGGATCCCATGGCTTCATTTCCACAAACAGCTAGAGCCCCCTTCAATCCAAAGAAACATGCTCAGATTTGGAAATGAAAGCAGAATCAGGGAATATAATCTATGGAGAAACCCAAAAATGATACAAACTGCATGGCTATAACACTTCTTGCTCATTTGCTTCAACAGCCCATTGGTCTCTTTCGCCACTCAACTCTAATAGGTAAGTTTAACAGCTCTACCTTACTTTTTACTAATATTAAAGAGTGGGCATTTTTCGTATTGGGAAGGATTAAAAGATATTTTTTTCATAGATATGGAAACAAAATATTTTGTTGCCACATTTTCTTTGAAAGAAAATAGAGATGCGGTCCATAAACATAAAGGTTGGTTCTGTCAAGGGTCAAGCCTATTTACAATGATTTGGGTCCCAAATTTTAATCCCCTCTTATCGGGTGTTCATTTTTTTCCATTTTGGATTTCATTCCCTTTTCTGCCATTGGAATACAGAGATCTAGAAATCATTGAAATACTGGCAAATAAACTACGGATTTTCCTTAAGAATGACCTTATCCCTTTTGAGTGTCCGCACTTAGAAGTTAGAGTATGTTTACTATTAGATATGCATAAAGAACTTCCAGGGGAAATA
Source organism: Chamaecyparis obtusa (assembly GCA_027943335.1). Lineage (NCBI taxonomy): Eukaryota > Viridiplantae > Streptophyta > Pinopsida > Cupressales > Cupressaceae > Chamaecyparis > Chamaecyparis obtusa. Next base: position 698,725 of record BSBK01004590.1, read on the forward strand.
ACCATTAATTCACAATGGGGTTCATGGGATTAGAAGGTTAAGATTCAGGATGAAGCCACTGTGCATAAATTTTAGCATAAACTCAGTCATTTTAATGTTCAGTGTCAAGATTCACACCAAGAGATAACAAAAATTTGTTTGGATCATTCATTTGACCCATCAGCATGTACTCTTAATGATAAAGCACGCATGGGCATACTTGTAACAGTCCCAAAATTAGTAGATATCTCGTTGGGAAGAGATCAAGTGGTGAATATAGTTAAAGGTTCAAATGCAATATGTTCTCATCATGAAAAACTGGTGACTCTTTCCATGGTCAGATCCTTAATGGACCCAAAGTCCCCTTTTGTGTTCTCATTAAATAAGGTTCCCTCACTAGCCTACCCATTTCATCTTCACCTAATGGTGTTGTGCCAAAGAGGAAGCTGATAACATGCAAATTTGGAGACTATAAGATGCAATACCTGGGGAACCAGATTATATCAAAAATAGCCACTAAAATTATTTTTGATATTGCTGAGGAGGAAGGCGTATGGGTAGTTGAACAAGTATCTGATAAGAGGCTCGATGGGTTGATCACATAATTTCAACTTTGGCAAAATCAAGTTTCTTCGTATGCCTGGGGTCAGGAATAGAATGCCTTCTCTAATGGACATATGGATCAAGAAATGTGTAGTTTACCGTTAGTGGCCCCTATTCAACAAGATGACAAACCTTCTTCCACTAGAGGGCTAGACACTCAATCAAGCTAGGATATTTCAACTGAGGTTTCTTTTGACGAAGACTCTTTGGGTGTGGAAAAATGCATTTATCAAGAAGTCCAAATGATGATAGAGGATTTGGATTTGAATCAGTCACTTATTCAGGGTCAGCAGTCTGAGGTCAAATTCTGTCAAACATTGGCCGAAACAGATTCCTTTGCTTCAGCAAATTTATATGACCATCAAAAGATACTTTCAATTGACCAATCCCCTTCTCAATGTCAGATTCCTTCCAAGACTCCCAAGTTTAGAGGTCAACCAAGAGGTTCCAAGACAAGGCTAGAAATTGCTCCAGGCATTCAAACTACTTTGGATGATAGATTTGTGGTTACAAAATGAGTGACAAGGAGAACAAAGGGTTCTCCTTGTCAATAATGAAGATTACATCTTTGAATGTTAGAGGCATTAATGCCTCTGACAAGAGAGGTAGGATCAAACATTTTATTGATTCTATGAAGGCTGATATTGTCATGATTCAAGAAACTAAACTCTCCCATGATTCTTTTCATAATACAGTGGAAAAATGGTCAAATTGGGTCTCAGCACAATCTCATGGGATTGGTGCTTCTGGTGGATTAGCCGTTCTTTGGAACCCAAGATTAATTTGGGGTCAACTCATTCAAGCGCATTCTAACTGGCAAATGTTGAGTATGTTTGAATTTGACACCTCATTAATTTTAATAAATGTTTATGGACCCAATTCAACATCTGAGAAACTTAAGCTTTGGGATACTCTTACTCACATGATCCAGTTTCAAGAATCACAAAATGTCATTCTTGGAGGTGACTTCAATGTGATACTTGATCACAAGGAAAAAATAGGGGGCATTAGTCTACCAATCAAAATAATGCAAGATTTTTCCAATTTTGTAGAAAATAATAACCTTTTGGATGCTCACCCAAATTCAGGTTCATTTACATGGACTGACAAAAGATTTGGGTTCACACAAATAACTGTCAGATTGGATAGATTCCTAATTTCACAAGAATGGAGACTTTAGAATTTTTAGATTCAATTAGAGATTCTATCCTTACCAGGTTCCGATCATTTTCCAATTTCCATTACCATGTCTTAGGAAGTCAAATGTGATATACTTCAGTTCAAATCATCCTTTAAGTTTGAAATAATGTGGCTTCGTCACCCCCATTTCCTTTAGCTGATTAAGCCATGGTGGATCAGTGCACCTTTTGTAAAAGGCTCCAAGATGCATCAATTTTCTATGAAATTGAAACATGTTAAGGAACTTATTAAAAAATGTAATCAACAAGTCTTTAAGAATGTTCTCAAATAAAAGGAGGTAGTTTCAAAGTAGTTGGAAGAGGTTCATAACATGATTATTCAACATGGCATGGATAATGACACTTATGTTAAGTAGAAATCCCTACAGAAAGAATGGGAGGAGTTGTGTAGCAAAGAAGAGGAATATTGGAGACAAAAATCTAGAGAATTGTGGTTATGGGAAGGTGATAAGAATACAAAGTATTTTCATGCATCTGCAAAACAAAAGAGAGTAGAAAAAACAATATTTGAGATCAAACAAGCAAATTCAGGCCTCACCATTAATTCAGCACATCAAATTCATGAGGAATGGGTAAAAATTTTCAAGAATCTCCTTGCTCCAGCAGTATATCCTTCTCCATCGGACTGCCAAGTCAAGGAGATCCTAGATGCAATCCCTACATTGGTGTCCCCCAGGGACAACGACATACTTATGGCTCCATTCTCTATTCAATAAATTAGAAAAGTTGTCTTTTCATTTCCCTCGGATAAAGCTCCGAGGCAGGATGGATTTATTGCTCTCTTCTATCAAGGCTATTGGGATACTATTGGTTAGGACCTTTTAGCAACAATTGAGGAGTCCAGAAAGAGCTGGTCCATGCTCAAATATTTCAACACAACTAATATTACAATAATCCCAAAGAGCAAGGAGCCAAAAACATTTGCAGATTTTCGGTCAATATCATTATGCAACCTGTCTTACAAGATTGTCACAAAAGCCCTCTATTTAAGGTTGCAGCATCTCATTCCTGACATTATCTCCTCAGAAAAAGGTGGCTTTGTCCCAGGTAGGGAAACCATGGAGGGAGCTTTGGTTGCACATGAAGTCCTTCACTCTATTAATACAAACCAATCATCTAACTTTGTGATAAAATTGGATATGATGAAGGCCTATGATAGAGTATGTTGGTCTTTTCTTTTCCAAGTTATGCATGAAATAGGTTTTTCAAGATGTTGTTGTAAATGGATCAAAGCTTGCATTTCAGGAGCTTGGTTTTCGGTAATCATTAATGGTCAATCCATGGGCTTTTTTCTATCTACACAAGGGGTGAGACAAGGAGATTCTATATCTCCCATTTTGTTCATTATCATGGTTGAAGCCTTCAGTAGAACCATTAAGTCCCAAAATCTGCTGGGCAACTGGCAAGGGGAAAAAATTATTTGTACTTCTTTTTCCATCACACACTCATTATTTGTTGATGACACACTTCTATTTGGTATGTCACAAAGTGAAAGGGGCGAGACAAATTAAACATACTTTGGAGCTTTACTTAGTTGTTTCAAGGCAGAGAATCAATCCACAAAAATTGAAAATATATCTATTCAATACAAACAAAGTTATTTCAGATAGAATTGTGTAGATTCTAGGATTTCCAGTGGACTTCTTACCTTCCGTATATCTTGGAATACCATTTTTTATGGGATCAAATAAAACAAGTTACTGGGCCTTAGTCATTGAAAGAATTAAGGGAAGAGTTGTGACATGGAAAGCTAGATGGCTATCTTTTTCAGGGAGAATCCTCCTAATTAAATCAGTGCTTTCAGCCATCCCAAATTATTTTCTAGCTATCCTTAAAGCACCCCCTTCTATCCTTGCACAAATACAAAAGTTAATTAAAGGAATCCTTTGGGCAGGAAATATGAATGATGAGAAGAAAACTCCTCTCATTTCACTTCAAGACATGGCTCATATCTGACTTGTAGGTGGTGCGGGTGTTCATGATTTAGTAAAAAGGAATGAAGCTTTTGGGGGTAAGCTAGTTTGGCAAATGTATAGTAAACTTCACAGCACATGGTGTCAAATTATGCAACAAAAGTACCTTGATAATAACGAGCCTTCAAGAATCTTCTCAACTTCGGACCTCCCAAACGGATCAACGATATGGGACTTTATGGTAGTGTTGAGAGATATTGTCTTCAAGTATATCACATGACAAGTTAATAGTGGTGATAAGATTAAGTTTTGGAGAGACTCCTGGAATGGCCAGCCTCCTTTAATATCTTTTCCAAACACAAAGGATGTTATTTTAGTGTCAGAAATTTTTTGGGGAACACAAATAAGTCATTTCATTTTAGTAGTCTCTCTTCATTCAGGAAAAGTCATATGGAAGGATCCAGATCAACTCCCATTGCCTCAACAGGATAGGGATATCCTTCATGATTTACTTAGAAATAAACATCTCTATTTATCAAATAGTGATGACAAACTTATCTAGGCTCTAGCAAAGGATATAAATTACTCAATTAAAGAGGGGTACAAGATCCTACAACAAATAGGTTCAGATAAACTCCCATCCCGAGAATATTCTTTCTGTTGGAACCATGTTGTGTTACCAAAAGCGGGATGTTTTGCATGGCTTGCAATCAAACACAAATTTTTGACTAGTGATAGATTAGAGAGGTTGCACATTGCTCCTACCTTCAAATGTGTGTTATGTGATGACTTAATTGAAATGGTTGATCATCTATTAGTAAGTTGTGAGTTTGCACAACAATGTTGGATGTTTGTTCTCAAAAAACTAAACTATAGTACTCCCCTTCAGAATAAGATTTGGGACATCTTTCAAACATGGCTGGTTCTTTTCCAAAATTCCTTGTTATCCATTTTATGGAAATGTATGCCAGCTTTAGTGATTTGGGCCATCTGGTGGGAAAGAAATAAATGAATTTTTAGAAAAGAATTTCTTCAGATTGATAGGGTATTAGAAGGTATTGAAAGGTCAATAACTGAAGTGACTATTTCAAGCATCAACAGATGCAGAATTAATCCAATTATTACTCCATGGGATAGCAGGATTCTTCAGGAATGGAAATCTCTAGTCATACCCACTGGTTGGGGTTTACAAAACAAAGTTCTCACCAAAATCGACTGTTCCACAATTCACTAGCTTCCGCCCATAGAAGGATATCTAAAGCTCAATTTTGATGGAGCTTCTAGAGGGAACCCGGGCAAATCAGGGCTAGGTGCTTGTATTAGAGATTGCAAGGGAACAACTTTGGCTCTTACCACTGATTCACTCCCTGATGGAACAAACAACATGGCAGAGGCACATGCCTTATTTGGAGGCTTAATTTTGGCTAAAAAGGGTGGTTTTGTTCATTTGCACATTGAAGGAGACTCTCAGGTAATTATTAATGCATGCATTAATAGGCAGATTATTTCATGGAAACTTAATTACATTCTCCTTCAGATTTGGAAATTATTAGACTACTTTAATGAGGTATGTTTGTCACATACATTATAGGAAGGCAACAAAGTGGCAGATCTCCTTTCCAATCTCAGGTGTGAAGGTACAGTGATTTCAACATTACATCCAGATGAATTCATAGCACATCATGAAATTCTGCATAATCTGATTACAAGTGACATGGAGGGTAACTGTTAATGATAAAAGCATATGGTGTGGCTTTCAATCATGTGAGGTCATCATCGGTTGTGCAAAATGATATCATTACATGGTACACATTATTTATTTGTAGCCATCATTCCCTTCACCCAATGTGTGTCTGCATGAATTTGAAGTTAATGTTGGGACGCATGGTTATGATCGTAGGATTGGGTGTCACTGCTGCATCAAATGAAGTATATCCTCACATGGCTTCACACATGTCAAACTAACCTTCAGATTTCCTACGTTTAATTTGTATCTGCTTGCACTATATTCACTCACAACAGCATATCTTTCCACAATTTGAAAGTACAAATCACTTCTTTAAGTATGCTAGCCTTACCAGATGAGTAGTGTGCTGAATTGAAATGTCATCTCCCGTGGATGTGTGTGCTAAGTACGATACCTGCAATAAGTTTCATTGGGAAATTTTGTCAAAAAACTATAGGATATGGACTCATCCTTAGCTTGATGAAAATGTATTGTCGCTGATTGTTGATGATGTTGCTCTCGATATGATGTTCATAGTTAACCCACCTTCAATTCATCGAGCAATCAAGCATGTCATCGAGGATGAAATTATTTCCCCAACTGCTAGGCATTTCTTATTTCCTTCGAATTTGGTCTCTATCTTTTTGTCAAACTCAATGGATCTTCAGCAATCCATTCATTGTCTGGAGGCCCTTGCTCTAAAGGTCGTCAAACAACAATACTGGGATGACAATAAGCTAAAGATTTCTGTGTAGCATTATGATCTTTGGGTTGGTAACGCATTGGTTGGCGGTCTATTCACAAGGTCACAGCTTCTTAGGAAGCATGAATTCATGGTCATTTTTGAAGCGCTTCAAAGGTCTTTTGAGAAGCAAAGTTCACACGCCATGAAATCTACCTTACAAGTATCGGCTTGTGCCCTAGGATATCAACTTGAGGAAAGAGTCTGGAGAATAGGGTATGCCCTGTTAGATCTTATGGCCCTATTGAATAATTTCTTTCCAGCTCGACCCCCTCAGTGTTCTTTGGATTGGTCGCCTTCGGTCCCGTGTGAATATGTGCAGGCTGGGCAAGTTCTTAGGTTGTAGAATACACATTTGCCCCCTGATACAATAAAAGCCTTTGCCTTGGGAGGATCTTCTTCTCGACATGCTCGTGGATGGGATATGCCTGCTTTTGACGACTCTCCAAATTAGTGCTCGGGTGGCATGATGCTCAGGTCGGATAGGTGCTCGCCATCAGTAGACCCTATTAGTGGATGCAAAGATGACTCTTGGTCAAAGGGTGGACATGGTTGTACTGCGGAGCTTGAATATGAAGAGATTTAGGAAGGATGATAAATGGTTTTAATTGTTGTATAATTTTTGAAGTTGAACATAGAATGCTCAATGATTGTAAATACGTTATTTATGTATCCTCTATGAGGGTACTATTTGAAAATGTTGATAATCCAAACTTTTGTACTTAGCAACGATACCGAGTTTTCTTGCTGGTTCTTTCTCGGATGAGCTTTTGAACCAATCTTTTTTATAAATAAAATATATTCAATGGCTTGTCCACTTTTGCCAGAAAAAAAAAGATTGTATTAATACAATAACAAATATATTATATTAATGATTAATTATATACTGATTTTTTTTAATAATACTTATTAATAATATTTGATCATTTTTCACTATATTTGTTTTCTAATATTTAGATGACCGATTATGTGAAATCTTAATGCATCAAATTTGATACAATCGAATTTTTAAAAAATTAATTATAGATAAATATATGTTAAATTATTTAACTAAAATTTTTAAAATTTTAATAATTATTATTTTGTAACATATAATAGGCAAATAAGTTTTCAATAAATATAATTATTTTTTAAATTATATATTTAAGTTTATATTTTTAATGATAGAAATGAATAATTCACTATGATTTAATTCAAAAGTTGTATTTGTTATTTAAATATTTTTTAAAATGACATAAATATCCATACTTTTTAAAAGCTTGATAGTTTTTATTTTTTATTCTATTCTAACTATCTCTATCATTATATCTTTACTTGTCTATATACCACTTGCTATCTCTATCTTTATAGTTATTTCTCCTGTTCTCTTGTATTTCCATCTATAATACATATCATTCTATCCTTTTTATGAGAGGAACTTTGACGCATTAGATCTCTTGTTCCTATCTATAATTTCTTTGAACACACTTTTATTATAAACTATAGCATTCCTTTTTACTATAGCTTTTGTATTCTAATTTGTATCATACCTTTCTTCATCCAATTGAGAAAATAATAAAAAGACCCCCCAACACCGAAATCTCTCAATCAGCTTTGTCCTTGCACGTTGGGTTTGCCAGAGTTGTCTTCCACTTAGAAAATAATAATTATCAACCACACGTGCTTACTTACTGAGGCCTCGCTAGAGTTGCAAATTGCTCCACGTCTTCTTCTTTGAATTCTTATCAGCTTCTTCAATCTTTACATTTTTAGTCCTTCTTCAATACCTCACTCCACTCAAAGATTGCCATTTGGACTGTGAACACCATCTTTCCGTACCCTTTGAGGAGATGCTAATTCCACAGTCCAGTCAAATAAAGGAAGCTTGTTTTTCGGGAATCCTCTCCCTCATAAGAAGACAAGCCCGCCCCCACCCCCACCCACAAAATAAACACCGCTCAATTCAATGGCGAAGATTATGCAGACTTGGATGCAGATTTTGTGCCTCTCAACCATTTTGACGGCAGCTCGGGGCGTTCAACAGAATTATACCAGTTTCCTCTTCAGCCAATTCAATGCCACAAGCACAAGTACAATCAAATTTGTTGCAGATGCCTCAATACAATCCAACGCAATCCGCCTCACAAATCACTCCGAGCGGGTCATCGGACGCGCTTATTTTGACAGGGCCGTTCCCATGAAAAGAAACGGCTCAGTAATCTCATTCAGCACAAGCTTCATATTTGCAATTGTTCCGCAGCCACGCTCAGGCGGCGGGGACGGGCTCTGCTTCGTCATGACGCCCACCACCGCTCTCAACGGCGCTTTCGCCACGCAGTACTTGGGCCTCCTCAACATTTCCAGCGATGCTCAAGATTACAACCATGTTTTTGCAGTAGAATTCGACACTAGTCGGAGCATAGGCGTCGATAATATGGACGGCAACCATGTGGGAATCGATGTCAACAGCGTCAAGTCGGTGACGGCAGAAGCGGCTGGTTACTGGGAAGGGAACAGTTTGACGCCAGTTAATCTCAAGAGTGGGCATAATATAAGGGCCTGGATCGACTACGACGGCGATTCCAAGCAGCTGAACATAAGTATTGCCGAGGTCGGGGAAGCGAGGCCGCAGAAAGCCCTTGTGTCGAAGAAAGATTTGGATTTGGATGGGATTATTGAGGATGAGATGTACGTGGGGTTTTCTGCGTCTACAGGTGAGGTTTCCATTCCACACTTCTTACTGTTTCGTTTTCGTCTTTCTTGCTGTAAAGATTGTAGTTGCGCGTCAATTTGTTTTAACAGAAGTTCAAAGTCTAATCTGCCAACTAGTTTTGATTCGAATTACATCCACGCTACCATACCAAACATAGACCAGCAGAAAGAGAAACTCCACTTTCCTTCTTTTTGTTTTTGAGAAATATGCCTCTCATATTTAAGAGGTTTGTGTTTATAGATTTTAGTAAAATATTATATTATATTAAATTGATATAAAAAAAATGTACACAAAGTATGTCTTAAATAAGATTTGTTAATGTAAACTTCATAATGTGAATGTAAGTTTAATGAACCTTCTTACATATTTGTGTCTAACTTTTGGAAGAATGTTGAATTATGTTGCATCAACAGGTAGTTCCCCTTTAGTTGAGAACCATTACATTCTAGCATGGAGCTTCACAACTGGTAGTCGAGGGGCTCCAGATCTAGACACCTCACATCTTCCTTCTTTTTATGTCGAAACCTCCAAGTTCTACAATTCTGTAAAATTCATATCCATTATTGTAATATGTTCAGCTGCTTTCATCTTGTGTCTCATCCTCGGCACATTTTTTTGGCTCAAAAAGATGGACTACATAGAATTTCATGAAGAATGGGAGCTGCAATATTGGCCGCATAGATTTGATTATGGAGAACTCAAGCTTGCCACAAAGGTAATCATAAATAGAGAAATATCATATTACATCTACAGAAATTTTCTATAACTTTAATCTAATCCACATTATCTAAACGTCAAACTTTTTTTAATATTCAGAAATACCTAATTTTTTTCCTTACATGACAGAATTAAAAAACTATGAGAATTTTTCATATCTTCATTATTTTAACATTAGATGTCTTATTTTATTTCTGGTTAGTGTCTTGATCTTGCGCTCAATTGAAACCTTATTTTATTTACCTAATCTTGGTGGAGCTTCTAAGTTATATGATATTTCTTTCATTTCAAGTCCTAGATATTGAAAAATCTGCCTCTTCAAACCTCCATCTTTTTAATTCATTAGATCATGATATTGACAGTTTTTTTTCTTATCGAAACAATGGAAAACATTCCATAGGAAAAGGCAAACAGCAAGCTGCGTACATTTTGACACAGTGATGAGTAATGAGAAGCCTGCTTTGTCTCGCAAATGTGCTCATTGCAAAGTTTTCCACGCAACAGTTATTTTCTGTAATGTGAAACAGAATCCTGAACAAGAAATCTGTTTTACTGCAGGGTTTCAGGGACGAAAATCTTCTGGGGTATGGGGGATTTGGACAGGTATACAGGGGCACTCTGCCTTCGGGCGAAGAAGTCGCCGTGAAATGCATCACAAAAGATTTCACAGAAGCAATGGACGAATTCATGGCAGAAATTTCCAGCCTTGGGCGGCTGCAACACCGGAACCTGGTGCCGCTCAGGGGATGGGGCAAAAAACACAAGCGCATCTTCATCATCTTCGACTACATGTCCAACGGAAGCCTTGAAACAAATTTGTATGGTCCAGAATTGAATCTTACATGGGCTCAAAGATACAAAATTCTCATAGATGTGGCCGTCGGAATGCTGTATTTACACGAGCAGTGGGAAAAATGTGTGGTACACAGGGACATTAAATCCAGCAATATATTATTGGACTATAATCTGAATGGCCGAGTGGGGGACTTTGGGCTGGCAAGGTTATACGACCACAGTGAAAAGCCCCAAACTACTCATGTGGTGGGCACGCTGGGTTACATTGCGCCTGAGCTTATAAATTCCGGTAAGGCTTCAACTTCCACAGATGTGTTCAGCTTTGGGGCTCTTCTGCTGGAGGTTGCCTGCGGAAGGAAGCCTGTAGATGCCCAAGGTATGATTTTGGTTCACTGGGTTTGGGATTTGTATGCAAATGGAAGGTTACTGGATGCTGTTGATCAGAGGCTTGGGGAAAATTATGATAAAGGCGAGGCTGAAATTGTGATTGTATTGGGACTGCTGTGTTCAAATCCTGATCCGGAGAAGAGGCTTAGCATGAGAAAAGTGTTGCAGATACTTTGTGGTGAGTCTGCTCTGCCTGTGGGTCTTCATGTGCCCTCAGCTTTTTAAGCATTCATCAACAGCAAGCGGCGAGTGTTTTTTTTACAGGAATTATACTTGTGAAGTGAATTGTTATGGCAGACCAGCAAAAACAGCATAGGATTTCGATCGGGGTCTCTGTAGAGCATACTCGTCTGTGTGTACATTCATAATTTATTTATTATTATTTTTGTAATGGGAAGAGTGGAGAAAGCTTTAACTTTTTATAACAATTCTCATGGTTAATAAATGAATGATGTTGAATAGATGGGTTGTGTTTTGGTGCTGGAATTAAATAATGTCAGTATTTGATTTATGGAAGTTTTAAATCTGGAAAATGGTTTTTGGAATCTGGTTGGAACGGTTTGGTTCACCTGAATTCATAATGAGAAGATAGAAAATGTTGTTTGCATATGGATTTCAAAATATTACAAAAAAAAATTTACTCCCAATTCCCATTTAAGTGGAATTGGAATTGATTTTCCAATTCCACCTATTTAGATGGAAGATTCAAATGCTGGTTTTAGGGGTCAATGGGAATTAACAAATCCCTTTTCCATTTCATGTTTTGAACACAAATATTGAAAATGTCAATTCCAAGATTTGGCAATCCCAATTCCAATCTAATTCCAGCAAACAAACGAGCCCTTATTAGGGAAAAGGAAGCAATAGTTGAACACGTCGTAATAGCTATGATGGTAGTTGTATATTTAATACCTACATTTGTTGATTTAATATTCACACTTGTAGATTTAATGTCTATTTTTTTAATATATCACTATAAGGACTACCCACAATTGAATGAAATGTACTCTTAGTTGCAAAAAGTAACTAGTCATGTGATGCCACCTCAACTATACAAGTATTGGTATCTTTTTTGCACGACCATTGGTCTCACCTTTTTTTTTGGTTGTTTAGGACACCTTGGCAAAAAGCATGCTAATGTGGCATTATATCTAATGATGTGGCTCTGAAACTTTAGTTATAAACAGAGGACTTGTGGAGTAAGTTGTTGTAAAAAATTGGAGTGATTTGAAATTTCTACATGGGATTTTGAGAAGCACAAGGTTAGGGTGCTCAACTACTGGGTCCTCTCTCCTATTTGTCTATTTAGGGAAAAGGAAATAACATGTTCATAAACTTAATGGTAGGCATTTTTTAACTTTATATAAGGATTTAACATTTTATTTGTGTTATTTTCGACATCGTAGACATAACTACAACATTAAGAAGTGTCATGGAGTAGTTACAATCTTTGCTCGAGCTCACAAGATTGGAGTGCAATTTGTAGCAGAGTAGAATGTTTGAGAATATATTTTGACATCTTTTTTGCACAACCATTGGTCTCACCTTTTTTTTGGGTTGTTTAGGTCACCTTGGCAAAAAGCATGCTAATGTGACATTATATCTAATGATGTGGCTCTGAAACCTTAGTTATAAGTAGGGGACTTGTGGAGTAAGTTGTTGTAAAAAATTGGAGTGATTTGAAATTTCTACATAGGATTTTGAAAAGCAGAAGGTTAGGGTGCTCAACTATTGGGTCCTCTCTCCTATTTGTCTATTTAGGGAAAAGGAAATAACATGTTCATAAACTTAATGGTAGGCATTTTGTAATTTTGTATAAGGATTTAACATTTTATTTGTGTTATTTTCAACATCGTAGACATAACTACAACATTAAGAAGCGTCGTGGAGTAGTTACAATCTTTGCTTGAGCTCACAAGATTGGAGTGCAATTTGTAGCAAAGTAGAATGTTTGAGAATATATTTTGACAGTTATAACATTTTAGTAATGTTAATAACAAATTTAGGGTCTTAATGTGAATAATTAAAGAATTGTTTGAATTCAATTCACCTTTAGTGGTGTTGTTAGGATTTAATTCGTATGCAGTTTAAGTTTTCTTTTCATGATGTAGATTTTTAAAAATTATAAAAAATGGGTTATTTATTTAGTGGTTATTATTGTGGTTGGTTTTAGTTCTGTTCTATAAAAGTTGAGGATTTCCAAAAGAGAACTTTGGAAAATTGGTGTTGGATTATTCACTTTAGATATTAAGGATAGTAGGAAAATTAAAGATTTTTTAAAAGGATTGAACAATTAGATTTTTGGTGGGTGTAAGGTAGTGGCTTAGTTGGAGTTGGTTGAATTTTTAATTTTCATATAATTTTGCAACATATTCTAGAAAATTTCATAAAAGAACATTCATCTCATCCACGACTCTATTTTTAGAGGAATATTGGTACCAAGTTCAACAAAAAAATAGCATTTGTCATTGTCCTTAATTTAATTTGTAGTTTTTTGAGGCCCCATCTTTTCAAAAATTATAATTTTTCAAGTTGTTCACATATTCATTTATTTTTTAAATTAAAAAAATCTCATCTTATTTTTGGTAATCTATTTTTTAGACACGGATTAGTTTAGTGGATAAAATTTGTGATACCATTGTATAGTGACATCTCTTAGCACAAAAGTCTATCTTTGAAAGTGATTATATTCTTGTTTCAATTGCTTTTTACTTCGCAACAAAAGAGATATGTCTCTTGTACAATTTGAAATATTCTTTCCCCACATTTTCTGTGTTGGAAATGCTTTGTTGCAATGTTGATTCAAATAAAAATAACAATATCCATGGTTTGACAATGTTAAGTTTGTTGCTTGTATTTAAGCTTGTTAACATGAACTTTAAAAGGATGTGAACATCTTATTGATTTAAAGCGAACTCCTAGAAATCTTTCTATAACTTGAATGCAGTTTTCGATATAATAATTACTAACAAAGAACAACAAAAGTGATTCATCCTTGTATGCAATAAGAAATTTGAGGAAAAAAGTACAACATTTATTTTTCAAGGAAAAATAAAAGTCAAAGACAATAGTGTTGTAAATAGACACTAATATATATATATATATATATATATATATATATATATATACTCCAAAAAGAAAAAAAAATTTAATGCTAGAAAAATTAAAACAAATGAAGTAGAAATTAAGTAATTTATAGACATTAGAATGAGAGTTTTTTTTTTAGATTAAAAAAATTATTTGAAGGATGAGTAAAAGTGCAAGTAAAGAAGATTAGGATTGACATCAAGTTCATTATAAAAATAGACAAAAAATAGATATCTTACATATTTCTTTAAAGTAAAAAAAAAGTATTTTCAATTATCTATTTTATGATTCAACTACCAATATATCAATAAGTTCATTTAAGTCAAACACAAAAAATTATCTACCAAATATTTTTTCTATCTAGTTATATTTCTTAACATGTTTACTTAAACTAAATTAAATTTTTAATCTAAATGGAACTCATTTAAAAAATATGATAAAATAAGAAATTTGTTGATTTACAAACATTTCAATTTATAAATAAAAAGATTGCATAAATACATTTGAAGGCTTTTGTAATATGAATAAAAGATGGAAACTAAATAAGCTACTTGATGGAAAACAATAGAAAGGCTCTATTGGAAAAACTCAAGTTGCTAATAGGAAGAACAAAGTCAAATTTTTGTATAAGAATGTTGCCACACCTATAGAGTGCAAACATTATTTTATTGCATGCAATTTATTTTTAAAAAGGTAAGGATAGATAACAAGGAGCAACTGAAAGCTAAAAGTGTTAACACATGAAGAATAGAATAAAGATGTATAATTTATTATAAGTGAATATGAAATGTGGTCTCAAAAAAGTTTTCACCCCTTGCTTATACTTCACATTTGCATGCACGTCTACTAAAATAGTTATAACTATATAACATATAAAAAGATTGTTCTATCCTTTATGCTTTGATGGATGTCCATACCATGGACCAAAGAGTTTCATTTTGACATAAGCTAGGAGGATGCTAGGAAATGTTGCAAAGTCTGACTTTACACCTAATAATTGCATTTGTTTGAGAGTTCATAACTTCAAAGAACCCTTTTAAAAATTGATTTTACTAGCACTCAAGTAACAAATGAGGTGCAATAGTTTAGCCAATAGTAACATTTACTAAATTTTTTATTATTTAAAAGCTTCTACTTGATGGTACTAGCATTTATTATACTTGTGATTCACATTGTTTAAGAGTACTAAACACTTACCTATGTGCGTGTGAATTTTGTACCTAACTGAAGACACAACACTTGTAAAACATTAGAGGTTAGCAAATCAAGAAATCTGTAAATAAGAACAATATAGCTAACCAGGCAATTTATTGCCTTCTAGTAGGTGAGAGTATGGTATTCTCAGATTCAGACCGAGATTAGTGACAATGCAACACCTAAACTAAGGATAACTTGATAAAGATGGATGAAAGATGAATGCAGATTAATCTATTTTTTTGGATTTTGTGTGCAATAATATGAAAAACTGATATGAAACTAGTCTAGAATAGATTGAAATGATATGCAAATTGATCTAACAATGATATGGTATGATATGAAAATGAATAAATGCTATGATCCAAACAATAACAAAAATCTCACAATTGCCTGTTCGCAAGAGCTTGATTCTTTAGATGCAAATTTGCCAGAGTTCAAGTATGCAAATTTACGAGGGGGAATGAAGGATTGAGCCTCAATTATATAGAAATCCATGGCTTGAGGATGCATTGAGAAAAGCCATAAATCACTCTTGATAAACTCAGGTTGATTTTTGAGTTAACAAGAAATCAGGAAAAGATCAACTCATAAAATCATGCAAAAGCAGCTTTTAACTCGAAATAGAGTTTAGTTCACTTTTTCAACTCACAATCATACGTTGAGTTTGGAAAGTTAAAAAATTGAAATTGATAATTGATTTAAAGTTGACTTCTTTTCTGATTGTGCATGATTTAATATGAATTAATTTAAAAATAAAGTGATTTATTCTCAATTTAACTGATTTTGAGTTAAAATAACTGATTTATGGGTTAATCAATTATTAAATCAAACTTTTATTCCAAACTATATCAGTAAATATTGACAACTGGATTTAATTAATTAAATAGAATTTAATCAATTATTCGTAGGATTTTTGATTTATTGTCAAAATTAAATAATATAAATTAGGAATAAACATGATAAATTAGGAATATTCCTTGATGCAGAATTAGGATAAGATCAATTAGGGTTTTGATAAACTGATGTGCAGATGTGCCTTAGGTTAGGACTTTGATGTTGATTTCGTTCGATTTTTTGATGTAGGAGGTTAATGAACCTATAGCCCATTTTTGGGGTATTACATTTTTCCCCTCTTTGAATTACTGTGTGAAGCACAATGGTTCAAAGATTAATCTATTTTTGATAATGATGTGGACTCAGTTATGTGGTGGAAAAACTAATCCTGAGAGATTAACCGATTCTAAGACATAAACTGAAATTGATAGATTTGAAGATGTTGGTGATTCAGGTCCTGATTGACCAGAGAATCGAGATGATGCTAACTATATCAACAATGAACCGATGATTACGAAGAAGTGTCAAAATGCCTGATTCTAAACCTATGATTACGAAGAAATGACTGTCCTGACTCCAGACCTGATTTTCCAAAGGAATTGAAAGGATGCCAAATCTAAACCCTAGGAAGAACCAAGGAAATAACACAACTGAACTGATGGTTATGAAGAGGTGATACAGTTCACAAGATTGATTAGGATACCAGATTGATATGGATCTTGATGAACCTTATATGCCCCAAGCGATGTGCCCCAAGCAATGAGGTCTTTTGATGAATCAGCAACTAGACATGGTTGTCTTGATTACTAAAAGAAAGATTTGATTGATGTGCAATACCATACCCCCTTCGGGATGATAATCAAAATCTGACAAGAAAAGTCAGTGTTAAATGGTTTAGAAGCATGTTAATTTATTTGAGAATTGGTTATGCACGTCCGGAGATGCTTTCTGCATCATAGGAGGTCTTGAAGACTAAGTTTGACCAGGTTTGACCATGAGTTGACCATGGTTGACTAAGTTCAAATTTTGATAGTTTGATGTAAGATAATCAATTAAGTTGAAAATTTGATTTTGTTGATGATTAAAAGGTCGATTATGCAAGCAATCGGCTGTCCTAGGTCCGAAAATTTTAAATCATGATTTGACTATGTAAACAATCTCAAATTTTGATTTTGATCTTGAAAATGGATTCAGAACGTCAAAATTAGCCAGGGGTGCAATTTTCACATGAAATGGAGCACTTTGAAAAATTAGGTCAAAACCTATATAAGGCCCAAAAGGGTCATTTTCAAATCATTTCAACCTTTTGTCTTTTGTGAACTTTGCAGAGCCCTCTGAGAGAAAAATGGACAAGATGGTAGTTCCAATCTCCTCACATCGATTTGAGCGCAGCCGGTGACACCAGTGACCTCCCCAGTATGGGAACCCAGTAAGTGGACCTTTGTGCCTCTATGTGAATTCAAATTTTCCATGTTTTTAGCATTTTTAGGATCTTTTTCATACGTTTTAAGTTTTTGAACTTTTGCACTACGAAAAGTCATACGGCAATCCAGTAGGACCCATACGAGTTTTGAATTGCATTTAGAAAGTCATCCCCATTAGTACTGTAAGTCGTATGAGAGGGACCCATCTGTCGTATGATATTTCATCGGGTCCCTCAAGTGTCATACAGGAACCTCTGTATTGTCGTGTGCACATGAAATGTCGTGCGGGAACCTATAGATTATCGTACGAGTTTTGACACCAGTCTGAAAACTCATATGAAAAATAGCGAGTGTTTTTCTCATCCTTAGGTCAAATTTTTTATTTTTATAATTTCTTAGGCTGATTCCTTAGCATTTAATGTACCTTTTGAAGTATTCAACTTTTTAATTTCTATACTTATAGCCTAATTTTTGGCCAAGTTACTGATAGGGTACCCTGTCATTGTGTTGTGTAGGTCATCTATCATAATGTACATGTCCAGATTTCACACCCAGCTACCTAGAGACTTGGCGTGTCATTGGCTGACCCTTTGAGAGTGCACCTAGGTGCGTGTGGATTTGAGTACTTGATACAGTTGCCTAAGATTCAGATGAACCATGGTTTGCTGACTGCATTGATCGAGAGATTCCATTCAGAGATGCAGACATTTCATTTGCCTATTGGAGATATCACTGTTACTCCAGAGGATTTGTATAGGATTCTACGCATACCATTTCATGGTCCTCATCTTGATTATATCAGTGTGGGGAATGTTGGTCTTCACGCTTTTTGGACTCTGTTTGGTGATGATGATCAATTGGCTCAATCTATCTCCTAGGAGGCTCTGGTACAGAGATATGGGTAGACCCACAGACTGGAGTGTATCATAGCAGGGATGATCAGTGGGATCATCATGTCTGACCGTCAGCAGAACGGTCTTCTGATGGGCTGGGCCCTGATGGTAGCATGCCTGATGGCTACACCTTCTGAGCTGGGATGGGGTTAGTGCTTACTTGCGCACATGTTCTCAGAGATGCACGAGATAGTGTATCATGAGGGAAAGTCTTTTGCTTCTGGTGCACTAGTTCTACAGATTTGGGCATGGGAGCACATCCCGATATGTCAGTCGGTATGCGGCGAGGGTAGGAAGCCATAGGAGCCTCTCATTTACAGATATTCAAGATATTTTGCATAGGTTTGGATGGGCATCACAGAGTACTAGAGGTGTGTCCTTGATTACATGACCTTTGTTATATGGAGACCGTACCTACAGGTGGAGGCATGGCCAGTTGCACGTGCTTAGTTTAGTTACTTTTGTCAGAGCAGGGTTTTGATAGGATGTTCCACCATTGTCTTGGAGTGCTTCATCATTACACATGTATGGAGATAGTACGACATCATACATGATGCACCTCAGGACTACGCCACTTATGCACGGATGGTCTGAGAGCTGGGATTAGGTTGGACAGCTCACCTATCTTACGCCTTGTCTAGCCAGGAGTACACTAGGTATGTGCCGAGCGATTGGGACTATAGGCCACAGGTTGTCGATGCTGGGGTCACTGATGCTTTTATTTCTTGGTTGGCGGAGCATCCTATGCACAAATTTTATGATCCTATAGAGCTTATCCTGACAATGGAGGAGGTTGCAGATGTTACAGGTGCACTGATGGGTAGGGGTTAGAGGTGATGAGATGTATAGATACCAGTGGTGCAGCCTACACCACCTAGGCCTATAGCAATTGTTACCCCATAGAGAGGAGCAGGACAAATGAGACCACCTCGCCCTCTGAGTTCTACTGTAGGCAGACCTGCAGTTCTTCAGAGGAGACACACTAGAGGAGAGAGTGGCACACTGGGTAGTGTTGGTAGTGCAAGTGATGTGTTAGGTGCCCAGTAGTATGTAGGTGGTGGTGAGGACACACAGGCTGATCTAGATTTTGATTTAGGTGCTGAGGTCAGACACTACAAGGCATGTAGAGCAGAGGCTGCTGATCAGCCGACGGAGGATACAGATATGCCAGTTGTGGATGTAGATCCTAGACTGAGGCAGACTCCTCAGGACATTATCAAGCGACTCAGGTTGCAGATTAGAGACTTGAGATTATAGAGCGCCACATTTGAGATATAGTTGAAGGAGTCTAAGAGGCAGCATTTAGAGCGGGAGGTAGATGTTAGATGGTTGTAGGAAGAGGTCATCCATCAGACTGCATGGGCTTCTTACTATGTCTCAGCATATTATGCGACTGTACCCACTGCGTAGAGAATGCCTACTTACTCTCATTACATGGTTGCTTTGGAGGGAGCCAGAGCACTGCAGACTGATCCACAGCCAGATGCACCTGCCCCACCACCACCAGATGTAGAGGAGCAGGTAGATAGCTAATCTGCCTTAGTATTCTAATTGTTTTTGTCATTTTGTCCATATACATTGATATGTTTTGATAGCTCACATGAGCTCATTCTTTTGTATACTGTGCCATTAGTGCACCCCTGACTATTCTAAGGTTTTATGATATATATATGAGATCAATTTTTGGGTTATGACTTCATATGTACTGGTCATTTTGTGTATGATGATTATATCATGTGATGTAAATGTTTGAAATGCTTTGGTTAGTGTAGAATGTATGGATTATGCAATGCAATGATTTCTGTCAAATGTATGGATTATTCAATGCAGTTGATTATGGATCATAGAAATGTATGAGTTGTTTTATGCTTTATGGATGTACATGTATGTAATGAAATAAATGTAATGGAATGATTATGATATGTAATGAAAATGCAACGATACACATGATATATTTTGCAGGTATTGATGAAGGCAAGTACTCGGTCATTTGTCAAAAAGGATGTTTAACCCAGGATGGTGACTGCTTGTTGATTTGTGAAGAGAACTTCGTATGAGATTCAGTCCTTGTGTCATGTTTAGCATTTTAAAGAATCATTTAAGCATCAAGCTGATTTGGCAATCATGAGATAAACGTAATCATGCAAAGTGCAAAGTGCAAAGTGACATGCAGAATGAAATGCAAACCTAGGACCTAGGACTTAGTCACTGATCATGTGTTGGTCATTTTCATCACTGAATATTTTATTAGGTAACCAGATAAATCAATACAATGTCCACTAGTTAGACAACCATGAACATATGAATATTGATTTGTATGTCAAAAGTCAATACAACGCCCACTGGCTAGACAACCATGGACACATGAATATTTATTTTTTTGTCAGAATGTCGGATTAGATATAAGCACCAGGATGACTTGAATATCATGTCCATTTTGATATAGCAATTTGTATAAGCATCACAACATAAATGTTGTGATAACCTGAATACACCTTGCGGACAAACACACCAAGCAGTCAAGAGATCATTCTAAATTCACTGTGAATTACCCGCAGTGACCCTTTATCATTCACATGCTTGGTTAAGATCGTGTTTCACAGTAGGAGTAAGAACTCACTCAAAAAGACAAAAGTTAGATCAAACTTCCTTGAAGCATCCAAGGATCAATGGTTGAGGTACACATGGCCATCCAATACATGATGGAGGCACTTATAGTGGACACCAATTCAATCCAGAATTTCCAAAGTTATTAGATGTTCACTCAAAGAAAAAAAAAAAGAAAAGATTATGCCCCCAATAATTACTCTCTAAATCCTATGAAGGAAATCATTGAAGAGCTCGAGGGTACATAATATGCAAACATCTCAATGCAAATCAGTAAGCATACAAGGAGATAAAAGCAATGAAGCAAAGATTGTTTTTAGTTTCTTGTTGATGTTTGTTTGTGTTTGATTGCAAAATCCTTTCTAGTAAGGAGATAGACACTAACTCAGATGTGGCTTCAAAGGACTCTGACTAGATATGACTCATCTGAGGTATACTAGAGACCATAGGATATGACATTGATTGCCCCCAAGTTCGAAACATTGATAGGATACAGATGCTTTTTCTGATTGGTGTATAGACCGACTTTATTGAAAACAAGATGCAGAACCAAACCGGGAAATATGTACAAACTAAAGTAGGACTGAAAGCTAGGAAAGACCAAGATTGCGCTGATAGATGGAGCATTTTTTAACAAGTGGCACCTATTTGCTGGGTTTTCACCATCTTGGAAGAGATTCTATTTTTTCTACCAAGGCACCTGTTTCCAGGTTTTCACCAAGGCACTTTTTCTTTTTCTCATTTTTTTGTGTTTTTCCTCTTTTCAATTTTTTTGTACTTTTTTCTTTTTTTTTATTCCTTTTTTTTTGAATCATCAAGGTGCCTATTACTAGATTTTCACTAAGATGTTCATTTTTTTCATGACTTTTTCTGATTTTTATGATTTTTTTAAGGACATTTTACCATAGACTGAATGCCTTAGGTATAGAATTTCTTCAAATGTAGAATTTTGATTGGTTCTTAGAGCTGTTCTCCTTCAGTCATTGAGAGTTGATAGGCTCTAGAGCCAAAATTAGCAGTGATAACAAAGGGACCCAACCAATTGGGCTCAAACTTCCCCTTGCGTTCTTGATGTGATTGTTTTTTAGGATTCTCTCTCAAGACTAGATCGCCAACCTGAAATTCTTTGTGTCTGACTTTCTTGTTGTAGCCTCTAGACATTTTTTGATACACTCTAAGATGATCATATGTTTCTTGCCTACGTTCATCTAGTAGTTCAAGTTCTTGCAACCTAGACACTTTGTAGTCATCATCAATTACTAGACCATGCATTCTCATTCTTAGTGATGGGATTTCAACCTCAACAGGTAGTACCGCTTCAGACCCATAAACTAAAGCGAATGGTGTAGCCCCAGTGGACATTCTGATACTCATTCTGTAGGCCCAAAGAGCTGGATTGATCATAAGATGCCATTCTCTTCCTATTTTATTGATCGTTCAATGCAATATTTTTAATAGATTCTTGTTTGATGCTTATGCTTGTCCATTCCCTTGAGGATAGTAAATGGACGACCAATGTTGTGTTATCTTGAATTTTGAGCATAAGGAATCTAGGTCCTTGTTCTTGAATTGGCCTCCATTATCTATGACTATAGAATGTGGGATACTATACCGACATATGTTGTAGTTCAAAATGAACATAGAGATTTGCTTGCCGATTGCTTGAGTCAAAGGAACTGCTTCTACCCATTTTGTAAAGTAATTTTTAGCTATAATGATATGGGTATGTCCATTAGAAGAATGTGGCTAAATATCACCTATCAGATCAAATGCCCATTGTTGAAAAGACCAATGTGTAGTAAAGGGAATAAGATCTCTCCCTGGTGCATGAATTAAGTTACCATGTACTTGACACTTTTGACAGTTCTTAGCATATTTGATAGCCTCTTTTTCCATCTCAGGCTAATAGTACCCATCCCTAATAATTTTTTGTGCTAGTGTTAAACCATTGGAATGTGATCCACATATACCATCATGGACTTCCTCTAATGCACGTTGAGACTCTTCACGTTCTAAACACCTAAGAAGTGTACCATCTAGACTCTATTTGTATAGATCATTACAATGATGACATATCGTGATGCGTTTCAGATAAGGTATCATTTCTCATGGTGGTTGAAGGTATCAGGGATGATTTGGTCTTTAAGGTAGGAGTATACGTTTTTGTATCTGGAAGAATCATGACCAAAAATAGTGCAGATCATGCGGGTTCCAAGGGAATCATATGCAGGAAATGATAATGCTTCCACCAGGAACTCATAACATAGCTCATGTTTGAGCTGCTATAATAGAGATGATAGTGTTGCCATAGCATCAACAGCCTTGTTCTCTATTCTAGGAATCTGCTCAAACGTGATAGATATGAAATATTTCTTTAAGTCATCTACCATGCATTTGTATGGAACAAGTTTCTCATCTTCTATCTGGTACACATCATTGACTTGGTGTATGACTAGCTATGAGCCTCCATGAATGTGCAACTTTGTCACTCGTCACTCGATTGATATCTCCATACCATTAAGTAGAGCTTCATATTCAACAATATTGTTTGTGCAAGGAAATTTTATTCTAAATGCTTTGGTTATTGAGTAACCTTATGGTGTTATGAATAATATGCCTACTCCAGATCCATTCTGTGTGTAAGATCCATCAAAGAAAAGACACCAAGTCCTAGAAGATATGTGCATGATGGATGAATCAAGAAATTCCATCTGTAATGGTGTATCATCAAACAATGGTGCTTCAACCAGTTGATCTACAATGACTTGGCCTTTAATAGCTTTTCTCTCAACATATTCTGTGTCAAATTCACTCAATAGCATCACCCATTTAGCTAATCTACCTGTGAGGGAAGCTTTTCTTAGTAGGTACTTTAGTGGATCAATCTTAGCTATTAGTTTTGTTGTATGAGATAACATGTAGTGTCTCAGTTTCTGTGATGCAAAGATCACAGCTAGACAAGCTTTCTCAATCATTGAATAGTTCTTTTCATATGCTACCAATGTTCTGTTGATGTAGTAAATAGCTCTTTCCTTCCTATTTTCATCATGTTGTTCTAGCAATGCCCCCAGTGATGTATCTGTGGTAGAGACATATAGAATTGATGGCTTCCCTTGAATAGGAGGCATCAGAATAAGAGGATTTGATAGATACTACTTGATATGATTAAAATTATTTTCACATTCCTCGTTCCATGAAAAAGTCACACCTTTATGTAATGTTTTTGTGAAAGGTTGTGATATGTCGGCTAGTTGAGATATGAAATGTCTGATTGATTGTATCCTCCCTTGTAGAGTTCTCATTTGACTGATATTTTTGGGAGGTTGCATCTCCATGATAGCTTTGACTTTAGTAGGGTCTACTTCAATGCCCTTCTTTGAAACAATGTAGACTAAGATCTTTCCAGAAGTGACACCAAAAGCACACTTTTTAGGGTTCAGTCTGAGACTAAACTTCTCCATTCTATCCATTATTTTGCGCAAATCATTCAAATGTTCTGATCTTATCATAGACTTAGCTAAGGTGTCATCAACATAGTCTTCCATGGTTCGATGCATCATGTCATGAAAGATGGATGTCATAGCTCGTTGGTATGTAGCACCAGCATTCTTAAGACCAAATGGCATGACGTTCCAACAAAAAGTACCTCATGCACATGTAAAAGTTGTTTTCTTGTGCTCTTCTGGAGCAATTTTGATTTGGTTGTATCTAGAGAAACCATCCATTAAAGAATAGATTTCAAAGCCCACAGTCATATCCACTATCATATCGATGTTTGGTAATGGAAAGCCATCCTTAGGGCATGCTTTGTTTACATCTCTGAAGTCTGTGCATACTCTAATAGATTTGTCAGGTTTTGATACTGGAACAATGTTGGAGATCCACTCTACATAATCTATAACTCAGATAAATTTGGCTTTTAGAAACTTTTCTAGCTCAGCTTTGACTAGGAGTGCAACATGTGGATGCATCTTTCACAACTTTTATTTAATAGGTTTGACTCCTGGAGCTATAGAGAGATTATGCATTATCAGATTTGGATCTAACCCTGGCATATCTGAATACTTCCATGTGAAGTTGATCTTCTTTTCTATCAGGAAAGTAGTGAATGTTTGTTTCTCTTCCTTTGATAGAGATTGTGCTACATGAATCAATTATGGTTCCTCTGGTGTACCCAAGTTGATAGATTGAGTTGGTTCTATCAATACTAGAGATTTATCTTGTAAATGACTCAGAAGGACATCAAATATCTCATCCTTAGGCACCTCAGAGAGGTTTTCACCTTCGGATACGTCTTTTGTTTTTACTATTTTAGGTTCTGAGACTGCCACAAAGTGGATTTCACCCTCAGAACTCTTTTTCTTTTTACTTTTGTTTTTCTAACTGAGATATTTGATATCCGACTTCATCATGCTAACGCTAGGTTCACTGATGGAAGTTTTCATAGGTTCCACTACATTGAGGTAGAAAGAAAGGGCATAGTCCATCAGAAAGGTGTGGATATCTCTATTTGGATCGGTAGTTGTTTGGTCAATAAGCTCTGGATGTTGGATAGTCAAAGTAGGGGAGGATTTGGAAATGGTGTTCATCCATATGGTGTTGTCATCATTGGTCCTAACCTGACTCTCAAATTCAAAGGTGATATTACTACTTAGAATGTTCAATTCATGAATAGTCTCAACGTCATTATTGGATTCCACTTCAACCATAGGTGGATCAGACTCACTAAGTTCTTCATTTCACTCTAGACTCACGTCAATTTTAGGTGAATATTGGTGAATGACATCAATGTGTTTTTCAGTGATAAGCTCATCTTCTTCTGGAATAACTCCCCATTCATAGTCATTGGATTCTTCATCTAGATCTCTGGGAAATCTAAGAACATGTGTAAAGTCAGGACGAATCCCCCAAGTAGGATTGCCTTCACATTCTGAGTGAAATTCATACTCATGGGAGTCTGTTTCAGAATCACAATTGTATCCCAAGTGTTTAGCTATTGTGGTAGGTTTACCTTCCTCTTGTTTAGTATTAGGTTCTTGTGTATCTACTACATTGATATTTTCCTTAGGTTTTTCTTCATCTTTAAGAAGATCTAGTATTTCTTGAGGTAAACGTTCATAAGGAATAAGATTAGTGGTGTCTGAATCATCACTGTCTGATTGTGGTGTTTCTTCCTCTAGCTGAGTTTCTGTTGATGGTTCAATCTGCTCTAAGACATGTGGAGAATTTTTGCTAAGATGAAAATGTTTCTTTTGATATCCCAGGCCAGTAGTATCTTTGGTCATCCTTCCACAGTGTTCAACTGGTTTTACAATTCCTTTTCCTCTTGTTCCTAGAGGTCATTTTTCAGTGTATTCTATTTTAGACATGAGTTTATGACCTGGTCCATAAGATTCGACAGGGATTTTAGGCATTTTAGAGTCACATTTCTGAACTATCTGGGATTGAGACTCATCTTTTTATAACCATGCTAATATAGCTTCTTCATCATCATATTCTTTCTTGGACACTTTTTCTATGATAAAACTCCCATTAAATATGACCTGAGATTCTTTAGCTGTAGGCTTCACCCTGTTTGAAGGTTGTCCATAAGATTTTGGGGACAATGGGAGAGATGTGAGAGATAGATTTGGCTCCATTGTGTATTCTCCCATGCCTGTGTCTTTTATTTTGACTTCTTCGAGAATTTCTTCCATCTTGGATGTTGATGTAATATCTATGTGCTTGGGGAAAGATTCTCTATTATGTGGAACAAGTTTGTCAACACTTTCTTTCAAGGCATTGCAAGATGTAGATATGTCAGCTAGAATCGTTACCTCTACTCCATCATAAGGAAATTTCACACATTTATGGTATGTTGATGGAATAGCTTGCATTTCATGTATCCAATGTCTCCCTAGAAGAACGTTTTAATACAATGGAAGATCTACAACTTGACAGGTGATGTCCTTGATAACTGGTCCTATTCTGATAGGTAGGACAATTGTTCCTTTGGAAGATCTTTCTTGCTCATCATATGCTTTTATGGTTATCTTATTTTTAGGATCAATAGAACCTTCTGATAATCCTAGTTGTGTGATCAATTAATAAGAATAGATATTTAGACCAAAACCTCCATCTATCAACACATGTTTGACACGACGGTTTTAGATCAAGACTTCGATGTGCAAGGGTTGGTTATGCCGATGACTCAATGAATTGTCATCTTCCTCTGAAAAGGAGATATACTGGGGTGATGTCAGATGACCAACCATAGTCTAGAATCTTTCCAAATCAAGATTGTCAGGAACATTGGAACCCAGCAGGGCTTTGTCCAAAATAGCTCTAAGAGCAGGAGATATCTGAAGAAACTCAAACATGGATATTTTTGCATTCATATGTTGGAGTTGTTGGGCAATACTGTATGATGTTGCTATGGTCTCTTTAGGAGTTGATTTTGAAGTAGAACTCTATTTAGAAGCAAATGAAAGATTGAAAGGTACCTTAGGGGCATTTGATGAACTTGAGTTTTGTCCTTGTAGGTGTATCTGAGCTTGTGATCGAGTTACTGCATTTGCTGATTGATTATCTCTATCCTTTTTCACAATAGTGATGACATTGCAATGTTCAGATAGGCATGGTTCAACCATGTTGATGACATCATTATTTCCAGAGTAGGCATAATTGACCTTAGCACCCATGTTAGGCTTAGAAGATGAATCTCCTTGATTATGCTTCGAAAATGGTTCCGTGAATGTTGTATAATCATTATTGGTTTTGTGATTGTGAATTATAATTTCTCCTTCATCAATTTTTTCTTGAATGAGATGTTTTAAGCACATGAAATTATTGGTTTTATGACCTTTGTTTCGATGGAAGTCATAGAAATTGGTCTCTTTCCACCATTTAGGTTTAACTTCAGGATCATATGGTTTTATCTCAGGCAATGTGATGATTTTTTTTGCCAATAGCATTTTCATGGTAGATTTTAAGGACTCACCCAAAGGACTGAACTTGTGCTTTGGTTTTGTAACCCATGGTTTTTAGTCATTAGACTTTTTAGCAGATTCAGATGCCTTTTTTTCAGAAGCTTTTATGGCTTGAGTGCCCATGGTGAGATTGAATGCGGGTGTCATTGATAGAGCACTGATGTGATCGACAACACCATCTGTCACTTCTTGTTCTTGTTCCAGAATTTGACTTTGTCTTTATTGTTAGAACTAGAACCAGATTCATACTTGTTATCTTTGTTAATCAATATGTCTCCCTTACGAGAAAGCACATTTTCAATTTTTATGGCATTTTCTACCATTTTCTCAAAAGAAGTATGAATTTGCATTTGCAAATGATAACTGAGATCTGGAATCAGATTGTTGATGAAGATTTTGAGTTTTTCAGTTTTTGGAATAGATCGAGCATAGAGTGAAAACTTCTTCCTCCATCATTTGAGGAAAGTCAGGAAGGGTTATCCTATCTTTTGTTTCAGATTGCAGATATCGATCATGGTGGTTGGATGTTTAATATTGTAGGAATATTGTTGGTAGAACAGTTTGATCAACTCCTTAAAAGTTTTGATTGTTGGAGGCATTTTAGAGAACCAATGAATGGCTCACCCTCCCAGAGATCGAGGGAAAAGATGCATTAGGTAGGTTGGTTCATGCATAAACTCCATGGATTGAGTGCAGAATTCTCTGACATGATCTTGAGGATCAAAGTTTCCATCATACTTATCATATTTTGGTATCTCCACTCTTTTTGGGAATGATGGCATGTACAAGTTTTTATTAAATGGAAAGGGGCATAGAGCCTCCATAGAAAATTATTTAGGTTCTTTCTCTTTTTCCATCTTGTTCAACTTGACTTGCATAGCATGCATCTGTTTCATCATGGCTTTGAGAGGAGTCTCTTCCTCTTGAGTGATGATATCTTAAACATTATAGTTTGGAGGAAGTTTGGCTCCTTGTCGAGCTAGTTCTAAGAAGTAGGTTTCTTTCTCTTCTTGTAAGAAATGTTTCATCATTTTTTTTAAATTATCATCATTTCTATACCACTCGATTTCATATGGTGTTGGTTCTGGATCTCTTCCATCATTAGACTGATGATCTTGAGAACCTTCGTTTCCTCCTCCTTGAGACATCATGTTGTTGTGAGGACTACCAGGGATTGATTGATGTGGAGTTTGTCAATGACCTCCGTGCACTGATACAGGAGGAGTTTTGTAACCACCTTTCAAGTAAATATTTCCAAGGGCATCTTCTCCAAATAGATTGGTGTCGTAAGGTTGATGAAATGTTTGAGCAGTTACAGAAGATGATGCTGAAGAGAATCTGGGTTGTTCTCCTTGTTTTCTTTGTAAGGAAGCTCTAGTTTCCACCATTAACCTCGAGTGAAGAAAAAGAGAAAGATTAAGACAAATGAAGAATGACTTGGTTCAAGAAGATCAAATGACGCAACCTTGTCAAGATTGGGGTTGGTTGAAGATTGATTTGGACATAAATGAAGGATATTATGCCCTAGATGTATGGGTAGATGCCCAAAAGATACCAGATATGAGCTCACAACACTTAGCCATTTTGTTGAAGACTGACTTTAAAAGATGATGTTGACAAGGTTTTGACACAAGATGAATGTGATTCAAATCGATAGATCAAAAGACTGGATCAAACTCAAGAGACCACTTTTGGAAAATTGGTTGGATTCTTCTAGTTTTTGCTCTGTTCCTGACACAGTGAATTCTCTAATAGAATCTGGAAGTTGGCTGTAAAAACTGGATTTCTGACAAATTTTGAAGGTTTCTGGAAACTTTGGTAAAATTTAATACGAGTTTCTCTAGGCTCGTATGAGTTTGGGTTAGCTCTGGCATGACAGTTGACAAGGCTCGTACAATAATTGACACCAGGTTTTGATTTTACTTGGTTTTTGTGACAATACTCGTACGACAGTATGCAGTCTCCCGTATGACAAAATGGGGGTTCTAGCATGACAATTAGGAAAACTTGTATGACTTTTGTAGTTTTAGGATGACTTTTGACACCAGATTTTACAATTTTTCAATTTTTAGTATCAGGTTGTTTGCAAAATTTTATGTCTAGATTTGAAGATCTGTGTAGTAGTTTGTCTCGGGTTTGTTCATTTTAAATAACCAAATAGATATCAGGCATGTAGAACAGCAATCAAGGGAACAAGCAATCATCTTCAAACAATGAGCAAGGGATAAAGCAACCTTGCACATGAACAAGAATAGTGACTTATTTTTATAATCCATAAAAATGCTACTTGTGTATGTTCTCAAAAGTTTTGCAATCACGCACATAGTCCTAGAAAAATAAAAATTTGGTTGCACTAGGGTTTGTAGTAATGGTCTAACTCTATAACTTTTGTAATCTCAAGAGGGAAAAATCCAATCCAAGCACACTGAGGTTTTGACACAGTCTGATAATTTAATCAATGAGGAGCTATTGAGGAGATCTAACAGCCCAACAAGAGACTACACCTGTGGAGATTTCTTCCACAAGGACATTTATATAGTGGTTGTTGCTGCCATGATGAAAATGGCTATTACCGCTTGAGGTTCCATCCACGTGGTTGACCCAATAAAGGGAATATCCACTATTGTTAACCCTTTCTAAAAGGAGACTCACAAAAAGGAGCATAGGGGGACTTAGTTTAGATTCAAGGATCTGAGTTTCTGATACTACCCAAAAAGGGAGTAGAGCATAATCCTCTAGCCTCTTCACTTCACCAAAACATAGCAAATAGATCAATTGACATGCTAAGACTGAAACTACATCACCAAGGTTCGTGATGTCAAGAACAATGTCTACCCAGCTCTCTAAGTGGGACCAAGAGAGAACATACCAATCAAAGTTGAGGACTAAACCAAGTGAAACTGTGAGATAATAACAGTATCCTCCCTACCTACAAGGGGATCTATCTTTGAGAAGAGCTTCACATGCAAAACAATTGAATGAAGCCCATTCTCTCAAGAACTCCACAAATAGTATTCATAGGGCCTAATTACTATGTGTAACAGATATGCAAAAAGAAAATCTATGTTCTTTTTAGAGCCCAAAATGAACATGTGATTTATGAAAGCAAGAGACACTCAAGCTAAACATGTGAGAGGTTCATTTTATGTTCCAAATTGAAATGTTATTAGATGTAGCAGAATAGCTCAGTTCCCATGCAACGCGCTTAGTAGATTTTACCTAATTGTTAATTTTGTTGTGCTTTTCCGTGAGCCAAAACAAGTACCAATTAGAAACAACAAATATCAATTATTAGGGTTAGCTATTAGTCCAAATCCAAAAATCAAATCTAAAAGACAACCTAGAAATCTAGTACGACAATTGAAATTCTGGAGTGAAAACTCATACGACAATGGCTCTGTACGCACACAACAAATTAATTCACAAATGACAATACCAAACAACCAGCACGATTCTCAAAATTGCCAACTGTTGAATGACAGTCAGGGGGTCCTGGTACAATAATCTATCAAATGTTGTACGAAAATTGTATGAACATAAAATAAAAATCATAGTTTTGAGAGAAATTGATAGAAAATAATGGAAACCTATTCCAAGGCCCCACGGTGGGCACTAGAAATGTGCGTGTGAATTTTGTACCTAGTTGAAGACACAACACTTCAGTAAAACATTAGAGGTTAGCAAATCAAGAAATCTGCAAATAAGAACAATATAGCTAACCAAATGATTTATTGCCTTCTAGTAGGTGTGAGTATCGTATTCTCAGATTCAAACTGAGATCAGTGACAATGCAACACCTAAACAAAGGATTTAATGCTAAATATGGATGAAAGATGAATGCAGATTAATCTATTTTTTTGGATTTTGTGTGCAATAATATGAAAAATTGAATGAAACTAGTCTAGAATGAATTGAAATGATATGCAAATTGATCTAAAAATGATATGCTATGATATGAAAATGAATAAATGCTATGATCAAAACAATAACAAAAATCTCGCAATCTCCTATTCGCAAGAGCTTGATTCTTCAGATGCAAATTCACTAGAGTTCAAGTATGCAAATTCACGGGGGGGGGGGGGGGGGGGGGTGAAAGATGAAGGACTGAGCCTCAATTATATAGAAATCCATGGCTTGAGGATGCATTGAGAAAAGACATAAATCACTCTTGATAAACTCAGGTTGATTTTTGAGCTAACAAGAAATCAGGAAAAGATCAACTCATAAAATCATGCAAAAGAAGCTTTTAACTCGAAATAGAGTTTAGTTCACTTTTTCAACTCACAATAATATGTTGAGTTTGGAAAGTTAACAAATTGAAATTGATAATTGATTTAAAGTTGACTGCTTTTCTGATTGAGCATGATTTAATATGAATTAATTTAAAAATAAAGTGATTTATTCTCAACTTAACTGATTTTGAGTTAAAATAATTGATTTATGGGTTAATCAATTATTAAATCAAACTTTTATTCCAAACTATATCAGTAAATATTGACAACTGGATTTAATTAATTAAATAGAATTTAATCAATTATTCGTAGGATTTTTGATTTATTGTCAAAATTAAATAATATAAATTAGGAATAAACATGATAAATTAGGAATATTCCTCGATGCAGAATTAGGATAAGATCAATTAGGGTTTTGATAAATTGATGTGCAAATGTGCCTTAGGTTAGGACTTTGATGTCAATTTTGTTCGATTTGTTGATGTCGGAGGTTAATGAACCTATAGCCCATTTTTGGGGTATTACAACCTACAAATGCATTTGTACATTTCAAACAATCATCATTCCATTAAATGGTAACATTTTATGGCCATTTGACTACAACTTGAACAAGGATAGACATATTTAGCCATCACACAGTCAATAGGGTTTGTAATTGAAATTTGTAAGTGGTATGAACGTGGCTATATGTGTGCCACTTGAGCATGGTTGTAAATTATAATGTCTCTCCATAAATGTAATTGTGTCACCTGGGTTCTTCCTAATGTCTTAATATTTGATCATCTAATTCATCGAAGGCTTGCTTGAAATGGATGGAAATTTATTTTGTGTGTATTTTTTTCAACATAGTAAGTAATTATGAATAAATAATCCTTCAAAATGACAACTTTTATCTGCACAATGCTTGAGAATGTGCATGCATGATTTCTTGAAATAGTACCATTCAAGACTATTGCTAAATTTAGATATTACAAATTGAATTTCATCATTTAATGGTAGAAAAATGAAGGAAAGCAAAGAGAGACCCCCAATTAAAAATATAGATCACTTTCCTAAGAAAATTGAGCCATGCAATAAAGATTGGTTTCACAAAATTTTGACAACTCACTATATACTACTACTTTAATGATCATTTTAAAAATCATGGCTAGAATGTTTCGACCACTTTCGATGAAGCTAATTCGTAAGGATCAATTTGGATCCATCAAGGGTAAGCAATAATCAATAGGATGATAATAACATTATAAGTGAATCCCTACTCAATTCAATTATAAAATTAAAGTATTTTTATGATCAAGCTTGACATGATTAAAGCTTTTGGGACTTTGGTAGAGGGAAGTGGAATTTTATCTGAAAAGGATTTTAGATATTTGGATTCTCAAGTATCTAGGTTATATTGATTCAAATATGCATTTGTATGTTCATTCATATTGTAAATTTCATTCTAAAAATATCCTCCTCTTCTATGGGAAGATTGAAATTTGAGACAAAGCAATCCATTATCATCCTATATGTTCATTGTATTGGTGAAGGCCTTCTATAGAATTTTGCAAGATAGGATCTAGGATGATCTAGGACTTTGATCAACTTGTGGTGTTGCAATGGTATCACAAATCATATGTATCTTTCACTCTATCTTTAGCATTGTTCCAAATAAGCATGTAAATTGCAAAGTCTAAATTATTACAAGCATGTGATCAAACCATTGATTCCTAGTTTGGGATCTGGTGTTGCACAATTTTGACAGTTTCAACCATGTTCTACGCACATGTTTAAAGGTTTTTTGCATAAATAAACAATTTATAAAGAACATGAATCGGTGGGAAAGTATGTATGCATAACAACTAGTATTCTAGAATGAGAATACAAGAACTATACTATGATCAACAATGCAAGAAAGCAAACTAGATTTAACAATGTAAGACTATGCTAAGAAAATGAAGTAAACTAAGAATGCAAGAGAGCTATGAGCAACCAAGAACTAAGAATTCAAAATAGAAATATTACTCTAGAAATGAAAAATAGAAAATAACTATGATGCAAATGATCAAGATTGGGACCAAGATGCAAGAGAATTAAAAAAATGGACCCTTGATCAAGGAAGATCTTCCTTTTAAAGGAATTGCCTCAAGAATGGAGGGTGGAGATTAAGAGGCAAAAGAATGTGTGATTGATATTAAGAGGCAAAAGGAGAGTGAAGGAGATGCAAGGTTAGGTAGAAATGATTGGTGAGGATTAAGAGGCAAAAGGGATGTTAGGTAGGATAAGACAACATATCAATTTTGAAAACCTAGCATTTTTAAAAACATAAATCCCCTTTAATTGCTAAGTAATCAAGATTAAGTTACATAAAAATTTCTCTTTTTAATAAAAGTACTAAGACTTTATATTAAAGGTTAGTTTTCACAATTAAATGATTTTTTCAAGTTTAGAAATGTTTTAGGCTTAGAAATAGTTTAATTATGCAAGGGGGATTATTCAAGGTTACTCACATAATTATGTCTAGTAATTATGCCTTTGAGATTTAGAATTTGTTTAAAGATAATTTAATTGAAATTAGAGGCTTAGGTTCTAGTAGACAAATTTTAGGTGATTATATTTTCCCCTCTTTAAATTGATGTGTGAGCAATGCGTTGATTCAAAGAATAGATAGCAACTAGATCATAGAACAACCTGATGTGAAGCGATGAGACTATTTTTGATAAGGAGAAATGACTCTAAACTTTATCGAATGAAGATCAATAAGAGATATCAACTCCAAACTTGATTGAGCGAAGACTGACGAGTGATACGAGAGTATCCAATCTGATATGAAGCAATGAGACTGAATATCTGTCTAAATATTTTGAGATAGCTACCTCGACAAGGATTCTAAGGAAGCTAATCACTTGATTGAAAGACAATACCAAATTGATATGAGTCCCGATGAACCTGATATGCCCCAGGAATGATATCATATTGATATGGGTCCTAATAAACCTAATATGCCCCAAGAACAATGTCAGATTGATATGGGTCCTGATGAACCTAACATGCCCCAAGAGATCGAATAGATACCTATTTGAGTGAACTAATGTGAAGTGATGAGAACACTCTTCCATAAAGGATGCAAAGAAACTCAACTTGATATGATTCCTAAATCTAAGATGCCCCGAGTGATGATGTTTTAGTCACTAATTGACTTGATCGATACAGATTTAGTTCAAAGAGAGATTTGCAGATTGAGAGATGTGATTGATGAAGAAGATTTTCTCTATTGGCATGCCCCCTCAAGATCGAAATGGAAAGGAAGAAAGAAGGTGGAAGCAAATAGGAAGTGGTAGTGTCAGTGGTCAACTATGTCTGACCAAGAAGGGTTGAATTTTCAATTTGATTAGGTAAATGATCTTGTATTTTGATTTCGATCCTGAAAATTGATTCAGGATGTCAAAATTAGCTAGGAGTGAAATTTCACATTAATCAGAGCAGGTTGAAAAATCAGGTCACAAATGATGATTAGCAGTCGACTGCCTTGGCGGGGAGAAAGGAAGGATGAAAAGAAAGAAAATATCAAGGGATACTAGAAATGCAAAACTACATGCAACCTCAGAATAAAATGCAGCTTAAGACATGAGTCAAGTCACTTACACTACAGCTATTAATTTTTCATCATTTGAGCCTTTGGGACATCAGAGGTCATTACAACCTTCACTGGTGTAAGAGTGACCATGGATAAATGAATACAACCTTATTGGATAACATGTAGGCAACAAACATAATCATAGAGACATAAGAGCTGAGATGACCTGAATATGGTTTCCAAGGTAATTTTGTAAGATAACACCTGTATCAAGGCACAAGCTACCAAGATAACCAAGAGTGTTTTAATGCATGCTACACACAAGCAATAGTCAAGGAGATAATTCCAACCTCACCTAAGTGTCCAAATAAAGAGGTTCGAGGTATGTGCAATGTTCCAATCATTATGGAGGCTTTTACCACAGACACCCAGTTTATTAGACCACTTAGGATCATTGAAATCACACCACAAGAAGAAATCAAAGAAAATGTGTTATGCACCCAGTCGTGAATCTCTAGTCAAGTAGACATCGTCAAGTGACCTTAGAAGACATAGCAAGAGAAAATATATGATAACATACAGTGCATAAGAAAATAGTTCAGCATATCTCAGTCATTTTCAATTTTATAGGATGTAATTTGTGTTGGGTGTTAAGGAACACCTTTGTGCTAGTGTCAAAGTGCAAGTATCCAGTGGATAGTGCAAGATCTGATATGTGTTGCGAAACATAGTGATGTCCAAATTATTAGTGTTAAGAAACATTGTAGGATTGGGGTGTTGAGAAACACCAAGTAGTGTCCATGATAAATTACCCATCAGGAAAAACTGATAAACTGACTCAGGTTAAGCTCAAGAGATCAACCAAGTGATAAAGTGTTGACAACTCAAATAAGCGTACGATTACCCCCAAGTGACAAATGAGAACCAAGGAAAAAACTAAGACTAGCTCTAGCCCATGACGACACAAGGGAGATGGAAAGCATAAATGAGGTGAATGAGAGAAAGAGAGCTCAACCACACATTGATAGATGGAGTGTTGATTACAAGTGATGCCTATTTGCTAGGTTTTCACCACTTGGAATTATTTTATTTTTGCTACCAAGGCACCGGTTTCCAAGTTTTCACCAAGGCACTTTTTCTCTTTTTTTATTTTTTTGTTCTTTTCACTTTTTTTGCTTTTTTATATTTTTTGATATTTGATTTTCTTATGGATACTTCAAAGTGTGTATTTCTAGGTTTTCACTAAGATGATCATTTTTTCAGGATATTTTATCAATTTTAGGATTTTTTAGAGATTACTCATTCTCAAGTAGGATCACATTGATTTTCCCCCAATGTCTAGCAATGTATAGGACATGATGGATGGATTAGCAAGTTAATGGATGAAGTAGAAAGATGATGAGGGATGAAGTGGGTGAATGAAACCCTCAGGGAGAGTCTCCTCAAGATTACCCAAGCTAGGGAAAGAGAAAATATAGTAATATAGGCTCATGAAGTGGTGTTGGATAGCATATAGGATAATGACCTTGTGTCATGAAAGGATGTGGTCCAAAAGAGTGGACCATGTCAAGAGATTCTTGTTAACAAATTATGCATTTTTTTTCTTTCTTCATTTTGATCAAGACCAAGGGGTCAATTGGATATCATAGTGATATGATAGCATGATCGAGATAAAGGGTGATGGAAATATTTTAGTGAATGGTTTGAGATAATGGAAAAGATGCTTAGAAATAATGATGGCCAATTTTGGATAAGCAATATTGTGATAGGGTAGCATGTATGGAAGAAAGTGAGTTAGCTGAAGGAAAGGATAGCAGATAGAAGGATATATGTTTTTCATGGATAGTTCAACCTTGTCAAGATCAAAGGTGAAAGAGGAAGTATGAGTGCACATAAAATAGGTAGTGTGGATTAATCTTGCCCCAAGTGCTATAAGATGGAGGAACTACACATGATGCATGTTTGTTAGGTTTTCATCATGGTAATTGTCCAAAGCACCACAAGTAGTGGTTTTCACCATAACATGATTTTTTTTCTCTTTACTTTTGCTACCAAGGCGCATGTTTCTAGGTTTTCACTAAGGCATTTTTTTCTTTTTTTTAATAGATTTTTTTTGGATTTTTTTGGAGGAAGTCAAGCCTGATGCTCTTTGGATAATGATACTTTGGAAATATATGCTATGATAGGCCAAGGCCATGGAAATGTATGTTCAATGAAGCTAAAAAGTCGATGATAGGGAAATGAGATGGAGGAAAGGATATATTTTTTATGCAATGGATTGGATAGAGGGAATTGAAGGATATGAGATGGAAGGATAGTAAGTAGGTTTTGGATAGTGGATAGGAAATTGAAATGTTTGTGTAGGAGTATGTGGAAATTATGGTAAGATCAACATTGACACACACCTTGAAGGATAGTGCCCAGCTAGAGGGAGAATGAAATGGATAGCTTGAGGTTTTGATGCAAGGAGCGATGTGGATCTTGGGACACAAGGACCCAAAATGGATGAAGGAGAGGATGTAAGACATTTGGAAGGATACATAGTGGAAGTCTTTGGAAACTTGAATGTCAACTTTGATTTTTCTTTTATATTCAATTCCTTTAAGAGAGACTTGGAAATCCACATAGCTTTTGATTTTTATTTACTTTTAGATGCATTTGATTGCAATTCTTCCATGATGTATTTAGGAACCCATATTAATCTCTATAATTTTCCTCTTTGATTTGAGAACCCTTGTGGTCTCTTGAATATTTCATTTATCTTTCTAGTCACTTGTCGATTAGATAGGATATGGTGATCTTCATATGTAAGTGGATTCTTGTATTTATAATTTTTATGTTGTGTTAGGAATAATAATCCACTAATACAACTGAGAGGGGGGGTGAATTAGTTGTAGGAAAGATTATTAAACTTTAAACTTTGAATAGAAGAAACACTAAATAGAATGATAACACAATGAATACCAGCACAATAACACAATATTTTGTTGTCGAGGAAACCCTATTAAAGATTAAAAAAAAACCCGGTGGGAATTAACACCCACTAATGATGTACTGAGAGTATTGTATCCCTGTTAAAAGAT
The DNA here is from genome assembly GCA_027943335.1 of Chamaecyparis obtusa. Classification (NCBI taxonomy): domain Eukaryota; kingdom Viridiplantae; phylum Streptophyta; class Pinopsida; order Cupressales; family Cupressaceae; genus Chamaecyparis; species Chamaecyparis obtusa. The sequence continues at coordinate 737,362 of BSBK01004590.1, forward strand.
CAACCCTGTTAGGAGCTTATAGAAACATTACAGCACATAGTCCTTGTTAGAGGATAGACTCTGTAAGGAGTCAAAGAAAAAGAGTAGGCTCATTGCCTAGGCTCACTGCCCAAAGAAGGTTATGTCCACCTTCAAAACTCATTGTTTGCAACACAAGTGTATATAAGGAAATACACAATCCTTGAACTATCTGATAGCAACTGTCTTTTCTTGATCAGTTCCAATGAAGTATATAAATTATTCTCTTCTCTACATCCAACAGACACAAGCTCACAGCTTCCAAATTCCCTTTTTACATCTCATTTTCATTCTTCACTTCTTTTCAAAAGAAAAGATCTTACATATATACCCTATTACAAAATAAATGATTGGGTCGGTCAATTAGGCTTTCCTAATATAAAAATAATTACATAACCCCTTGCTAAGATACACATGGTATCTCTATCATGTATACAATAATTACAATTCAATAATTAAGATCTAATATCTGTAATCCATGCTTGCAATCCATAATACACACTACAATTCTGAAGTCAGCCCTAGACATGTCTCCTCCAGAACACACACCATAGCTAATGTCATCATGCATCCCATGACTTGCTAAGATCAACAAACATTCCTCAGTGTGTTATCTTACATCCCTTAAGCTTGCATACACTAGATCCACATCGCTTGTAAGATATACTCAAAACACAAAGACTTATTCTGTCAACTTCCATTGTCACAGTCCAGTAATCAATCTTCACCAAATCTTATATAACTCAACCAATATGAAATATTACATCATGAGATCTTAGATATAAGATCACAACACCTTCATGTACACACAAGTGTTTTCTCATATTCTGAATCATCTGTACACAGTAATAACCAGCTTGTTCTTTTCCATAGAAACATATGTTGACATCAGTGACAAAACACAAATGACAACAGTAGTTATTCCAACATCACTCAATCAGGTCACCGATGTTGTGTAGTGATTAAACATATTAAATGTATCAACAAAATCCAACAATCTCCCCCTTTGGCATTGATGGCAACGTATAGGAAAATCCATCAACCCAAAAGTAGTCAACATAATCTCAAATAGTGAACTCTTGTCTATAGTATCTCTCCCTATATAGTAAGTATTTTCTCATAGTCTCTTTCCCCCTTTGACAAAAATGGAAAATGGTTCCATAAGTCAGCAACTGTCTTCGTCAATTAGGTGCAAAATCACCCAAATATATTTTGTAGGTCTTCAATGATCACTCCCCCTGAGGAGTAGATCCATACATCAAGTCTAGAACATGATAAAGCTCTGAATACCTCTGGACTGATGCATCCTTACATCATTTAATTCTCACTAGGAGGGGCCTGCACCCCAAGCATATCTCTAAGATACTGAAAGGCATCTTTTGGCAATGGATTTGTAAAGATGTCTACTATCTATTCTTCTGTGCTGATGTATTCCAACCTTATTTCTTTCTCTGCTACCTTGTCTCTCAAGAAGTGATACTTAATAGAAATATGCTTATTTTTAGAGTTTATCACAGGATTATTTAACATATTCACTGTACTGGTGTTATCACAATGGATAACCACAGGTTCAAAAAAAGTTATTCCAATATCTTTCAGCATTTGTTTCATCCAAACAATTTGAGTGCAATTAATAGTAGAAGAAACATACTCATATTTAGTAGTAGATTGAGCTATATAATCTTTCTTTTTACTTAACCATGAAACCAACCTTTTCCCAAGGAAAAATGTACCTCCACTAGTACTCTTCTTGTCATCAATGTTCCCTGCCCAATCAGCATCAGTATAAGCATGTAATTCAAAGTCATCATTTTTATCATACCATAAGCCATATTCTATTGTTCTTTTTAGATATATAAATATCCTTTTTACAATAGCCATGTGTGTCTCTTTAGGATCTGTCTGATATCTAGCCATAATTCCAAAAGCATTAGCAATATCTGGTCTAGAGTGAGTCAAATATTGTAATCCACCAACCATTGATCTATAATTGGTCTAAAAAAACTCTTGGTCTCATCATTATTTGTCAATTTATGACCAATCACCATGAGTGTACCAACTGGTTTACAATCTTCCATTCCAAACTTTCTCAACATTTCTTTAAGACACTTAGTTTGAGAAATGAAAATGCCATTCTTGCTCTAATTTATTTGCAGTCCAAGAAAGGATTTCATCTCACCTATCATGGACATCTCAAACTCATTTTCCATTTCTTTAGAGAACTCTTTACACATCTCATCATTGCCTCCAAAAATAATGTCATCAATAAAAACTTCTATTATCAAAATTCCATCTTGACTAGTTTTTAAGTACAGATTGTTGTCAACATTACATTTTTCCGAATTGAATTATGTTCAATGTGTATATTTATTTCCCAACAAATTATTTCCAATGTACATGAGATACATTTCCTTCTAGCAACATCATCCTAGAAACATCCAATATTGTTATGTTTCTTCGCTCTGTTATCCCAATTTTCTTTGGAGTTCTAGGAGAAAATGTTTTTTTGTGTATTCCATGCTCTTTGCAATATGAATTGAATAGATCTGAAGTAAACTCTCCACCTTTGTCTGATAACAAACATTTTATCTTTAAGCCTGATTCATTTTCTACTTTTTCTTTGAATAGCTTGAATTTGTCAAATGCTTCTAATTTCTCTTTCAAGTAAGTGATACACATCATTCTAGAAAATTCATCAATAAAAAGTATAAAGTACCTTTCACCATAGTATGATCTTGTCCTTGTAGGTCCACATAGGTCTGTATGTATCAGATCCAACTTTCCTTTTGTTGTATATGAATTAATTTTATAATTGCTTCTAGTCTGTTTTCCCATAACACATTCTCTACACTTAGTGTTAGATGGTTTTACAATTTTAGGTAGGTCTCATACTACATTAGTCAAGCTTGCCTTCACAATATTATCAAAATTGACATGATAGAACCTTTTGCGTCATAACCAACTATCATCTATCTTTGCAACAATACAAGAATCTTCAAATGTATTTAACTCACATACATTACCTCTAGATTTAGTACCAGCTGCAATCAATTTTCTCATGTTACTTCTAATAAAGTATTTCCCATCAATGAATTCCAATTGATAACCTTTGTCCATCAGTTGTCTAACACTCAACAAGTTATGCTTAAGTCCATCAACAAGCAGTACATTTTCAATATTATTCCTTCCATCCAAAGAAATAGATCCTATTCCTATGATAGGCTTAGGAAAATTGCCTCTGAATCTCACAACACCACCATCATACCTATTTAGTTTAACAAACTTATTTTTATCTCCAGTCATATGATGTGAGAAATCACTGTCTATAACCCATTCAGATTTCTTATCAACATGTGATACTAAAGCTTTTTCTTCATGTAATGGTTTTTCATCTTTAATAGCAATAAATCCAATCTCCTCATAATCCAAATCATCATCATCATAAATACCTTCACTAGCATAATAACATTCCTTTTCTTTCAAATAATTAGGTTTTAAAAACTTAGGTTTGTGTTTAGGAACTCTTGTAGGACATCTAGATGCAAAGTGACCTATCTTATTGCATGAAAAACATTTCAAAGGTAAATTTCCTTCAAATTTACCCTTACCTCTCTTTTCTCTTCTAGCAATCAAGGAAACAAGTTCATCTAGCTTTCTTTCTTCTTCTTGTATCTATTCCCATTCATCAGTATACTCACCAAGCTCTTCCTTTATATTACCACTGATGGAGCTTGCAATTCCATATATTGTCTTCTTGTGTGTAGATGCCTTAAATGTTGTTTCAACTTTATGTAAATAATCTCCCATCTCTGCAACTTCAAAGGTAGTCATCTTTTCAATCAACATTTCTATGCTAAATTTTGCAGTCAAAGGTATAATCTCTTCTATAGCTTGAAATTTGGTCTTGTAAATAGGTGTCAATGATCTAAGGATCTTTGCAATGACTTCTTCCTCTTCATAAGTGCCTCAAGAATTTCTGATTCCAATCACAACCTCTGTAACTCTTTGTACATAAGCTCTAATATTTTCATCATCTTTCATTTGCAACTTCTCCATTCTTGTTTTCCAATTTTTTAATTTTGCTTGCTTAGTAAACTTCTCTCCTTCATACAATGCTTCTAGTCTTACCCAAATTTTGTGTGTTGAATCCAGATCTTTTGCCCTAGTAAATTCTCCTTCAGAGAGTGCTCTGATCAATGCTTCCTTTGTGACCATGTTATATGAAAATGTCTTCTTTTCATCATTAGTAGCTTTATCCAATTCATCCTTAGCCTTCATGGTTACCTCATTCTTTGTGATCATCCAGTAGTCGATACCCAAACATAGAAAATGGGTTCTCATCTTGTTCTTCCAACTGTCAAAGTTTTTAGGATCAAATTTTGGACTATCCTTCCTATAGAATGCCATCTCCAAGATCACCTCAAGTTGGTAAGCTTTCTCTCTAAGGACCAGTAGCTTTGATACCAATTGTTAGGAATAACAGTCCACCAATACAACTGAGAGGGGGGGAGGGGTGAATCAGTTGTAGGACAGATTAATAAATTTTAAACTTTGAATAGTAGCAACACTAAATAGAATGATAACACAATGAATACCAACACAATAACACAATATTTTGTTGTCGAGGAAACCTTGTTAAAGGTAAAACCCCGGTGGGAATTAACACCTACTAATGATGTACTGAGATTATTGTATCCTTGTTAAAAGATCAACCCTATTAGGAGCTTATAGAAACATTATAATACATAGTCCTTGTTAGAGGATAGACTCTGTAAGGAGTCAAAGAAAAAGAGTAGGCTCACTGCCTAGGCTCACTACCCAAAGAAGGTTATGTCCACCTCCAAAACTCACTATTCTCAACACAAGTGTATATAAGGAAATACACAATCCTTGAAGTGCCTAATAGCAACTATCTTTGATTTATTAGTTCCAATGAAGTATATAATTTATCCTCTGCTCTACATCTAGCAGACACAAGCTCGCAGCTTCCACATTCCCTTTTTACATCTCAATTTTATTCTTCACTTCTTTTCAAAAGAAAAGATCTTACATATATACCCTATTACAAAATAAATGATCAGGTCGGCCAATTAAGCTTTCCTAATATACAAATAATTGCATAACCCCTTGCTAAGATACACACGGTATCTATATCAAGTATACAATAATTACAATTCAATAATTAAGATCCAATATATGTAATCCATGCTCGCAATCCATAATACACGCTATAATTCTGAAGTCAGCCCTAGACAGGTCTACTCCATAACACATGCCATAGCTTACATCATCATGCATCCTATGACTTTCTAAGATCAATTAACATTCCTTAGTGTGTTATCTGACATCTCTTAAGCTCGCATACACTAGATCCACATCGCTTGTAAGATATACTCAAAACACAAAGACTTATTCTGTCAACTTCCACTGTCACAGTCCAGTAACCGGTCTTCACAAAATCTTCTATAACACAACCAATATGCAATATTACATCATGTGATCTTAGATATAATATCACAACACCTTCCTATACACACAACTATGTTTGCATATTCTGAACCATCCGTATGACATCTGTACACTGTAATAACCAGCCTATTTTTTCCATAGAAACATATGTTGACATCAGTGACAAAACATAAATGACAACAATAGTTATTCCAACATCACTCAATTGGGTCACTGATGTTGTGTAGTGATTAAACATAATAAATGCATTAGCAACATCCAACATGTTGTACATCCAAATTGCTTTCAAAAGACTTAGAAATTGTGGATGAGTGAGGCTGATATGATAGGTTCATATGGATGGGTGGATGGAAATTTATCAAGGAAGAATGTCTTTGTTGATCTTATGGTATGATGGGGGAAGTGGATGAAAAGCTAGGAGAGAGAGGTATAGTAGATGGGGGTATATAGGGACCCAATATGGATGAAAGTTTGAAGGTTTCAACTTTGGGATATAAGGACCAAGGATGGATTTGGATGATCGAAATGGATAATGGATAAGGATATCAACATTCATAGAGTGAGTAGCATGGGCAAGGCTTTGATCTATAAGGTCCATATGTATACCAATATGCTCATGAGTAGATTTTATAGGATCAAGTTTGATAGGAGCAACCAAATCTCTCTTATGCAAAGGAGTAGGAAAGATGGGAGATTTTTTAGATGGATGTGGAGGATTATGACAAAGAGTTGTTGGGATATTCTGATCTTGACAAGGATCTTTGGATAATTTAGGAAGAGTACATTTCTCTTGATTTTCAATAATCTCATTAGAGATAATGGATGGAGTACCTTGATATTTCTTAGAAAGTGAAAATAAATGTAGGAGATGGAGGGTTACATGGATCTTGAAGTAGAAGTGTATCATCTTGAAAGATTTGAAATGGGATGAAGGGATGATCATGAGACTCTCGTGATATGGTACTTTTGGCCAACCATTGGATAAGGATGGACTGTCTCTCTATCTTGATCTTTATTGATATTTATTTCTTCACACTTCAGATTGTCTTCAAGTGACATGGAACCACTTCTAGGGATGGAGCAGGAGTTTGGATATGTGTGAGGGGTTCTTGAAGGATTGATGAAGGGATACTTAAGATAGGTATGATAGGCATTGAAGAACAAGGAAGTTTGGGATCTATGACCTTTGAAGCATGGAAGGGGCTTGTAGAAGGATGTATATTAGATTGGATCTCTTTTAGAGGTAGACCTTGAGGATATACATGTTTAGAAAGAAAAGCATTAAGTTCTTTGTCCAATGGAGGAATTTTGGATGGCCTTTATTTTTTAGGAGATGACTGCATGATAGAAGAGGTAGAGGTAGCATGAGAACCATTACTAGACATGGGTTCATGATTTTGATCAAGATTTAGAGAAATATCTTCTTTGGATGAGTCATTAGGATTATCCATTTCAATTATGTCACCATCAATGAGATCTTGAATTTTATGTTTCAACTCCATGTAATATGAAGTTTTATGCTCATTATTTTGATGATATGCATAGTAGGTACTCAAGAATGAAACTACCCTTGAAGTGGTGGGATGTTATGTGATGAGATTGTTTTCAACCAATACTTCCAAAGCCGATTCATAAGACTGTCTGAGAGGAGTGAATGATCTATCTAATGGACATTTGGATTACCTTTTGTTTGTCAAATAAATCTGAGATTCAAGATCATGATGATCAGATTTGGTGTTTTCATAGGACTGATAGACAAGATTCTTAGCCAAAAGTGATGCAACCTCTTCATTTTCTTGATCAAAGACTGGATTGTCATGGATTTGTAGAATAGATTTTTGATCAAAGATAGGTTGGTCATGAAAATGTTCTTGATCAAAGATTGGATTGTTAGGAATTTGATATTGCTCAAAGATAGATTTGATGTGAAACTGTGAAGTGTCCTTGCTTGGAGAAGATGAAGATATAGATTGATCATTGGCAAAGAGAAAGGACATATTTCTCTCAATGATTATTCATTAGGGGGTGTATCATTTTCTTCCTTCAAGTCTTGAATATCATATTTAAAAGATTGGATTTTCTCTTATAAGGTTGCATTAAGAATCTCTTCTTCCTTATTGTTATGGTTATAGGATCTAGTCTACTTGCTTTCAGTCATGATGTGATCATTTTGATTCTCTTGATGAGCAAGTATGATCTCTTGGGATGATGTTCATCTCTTGGTACTTTGAATTTGATGTGTCAAGAAGACCATGAGCATGTATGATCATTTTTTAGGAAAATCAAAAATACAAATTTTTCATATTTTTTTCGGTATTTTTCTAGGTTTTATTCATTTGCATTTTTGAAGGTCTTCTACTCATTTTTGGGAGTGAGGACTATCAATGGTCTCAAAAATTGGGTCAAAAGTTATGGTCCTGCCAAGTTAGGGTAAAAATTTTAGAATTTTTGGATATAGACATCTACCATGCCACAAATCAATGATGAATCAAGTATGATAGTCAGTCAGACACAGGATCATATGATAGTATGCAAGAAAATGAGTAATTTACCACTATTTTCTAAAATTTTGATGAACCTGAACAACTTTGGCTTGGGTTCTACGATGAGTCTTAGCGTCCCTAAACCAAGATTGAGTGTTTTCCAAGAAAGAAAATAGTGTGATCAAACAATAGTCTCCAAAAAATTCACCAAAGTACAAAGCAAATTTGGGGGCACAAGCAAGTGTGAAGTCTAGCAAGGTATAGTAATGTGTCAAATGTATCAAGTGTATGTTCACAATAGTCTACACGGGTCTTTATCACATTAAAGCACATCAAGAACACTCTATCTAAGGTCAAAGAGGGAAGTGTTCCAACCTTTTCCCACAACTTGATCCTCTTATCCCCACAGTTAAGTGGTTGAATAGTCTTTCCTAGGACTATGAAATTTCTGGATCAATTGGAAGAGATCAATGCTCGCAACACGTGTCTTTCCATATTACCACATTCAAGCTTTAGCATCCAAGGGAGAACATATGGTGATTAATCTTGGGGTGATCTAGGCAAATCCACTTGGATCAATCCTTGCACAAACGAAGTCACATGACTAAAATGATTGGCCTCTAAATCCTAAGGTGTAGTTCTGCAAGTGGAATTGAGGCCTATAGCCCTACAAGAACCCAAAATTTATAGTCTCACAAGTAAGATTGAGATATCTCGACCTTATACAAGTTTGATGTACCCCCTTGTAGTCTTGTAAATAAGATTGAGACCATGATGGCCCTACAAGCACCTAGACAAGTGTAGTCTTGCTTAGCAAGATTGAGGCAACTAGGCCCTACATATGAAGATGCATTGGAAGTAGAAAATAGCTAAGTCTTACCTCTCTTTGGATTAAAGGAAGATTTTGATTATAGTAGGATGGAGTTAGTCAGGTTTTCTTGTTCCCCACTTGGGTCATTTCCAAAAGATTTCTCTCTTGCCAGGCCCTCTAAAGGTAAATACAAGAAATTAAAATGGATAGCTAATGGAGGTCAAGATTTCTGATTTTCCATAAGGAAAAGAGCATACTCTCCCACTCCATAGTTTCTCCCAAGCACATTAAAAACATGTTCATTTTCCCAAGATTCCTTTTACAAGTAACAAATCAGGTAGGTCAAGATTTCTGATTCATCCTCTAGGAGGTGAAGAGCATAAAATCCTACTACTCAACTAATCAAAAGAAAAGAAGCCTTTTTAATTAAAACTAGGTGCTTAAAAAACCAAATCTATGAAAGCACAAGTTTAGTTGTGTCTCTAAGGAAACTTGCAAAAAAAATAGCTTTAGTAGTCTCCAAATGAGTCTTTGACAAGCATCTTACAACCACAAAGAATTAGTAGTCATGAAATAAGCAAGTGTTGATGCCTTTGATAAGTGATTTCTATATTAAATTACCTACAAAATGTTAGGATCAGCCAATACTGAGAGGGGGGGTGAATCAGTATTACAAAACTTTGTTCTTTTCAACTTTATATAATTAGAAACAATCCAAAGTAATGCAGAAATGAAAAGAGAATACAAGCATAACACATTCATTACACCATAATTTGTTCTCGAGGAAACCCTAGCCAAAGGGAAAACCCCGGTGTGGATGGTACCCACAAATATGCACTAAAATATAATATCCCTGTTAGGAGATCTAGCCCTATTAGGTGTTGATTGTTACATAGTACATTTCCTTGTTAGAGGAATACAAAACCCTATTAGGGGTATACAAAATACCTGGTTAATGGTGGTGAGCACACTGCTCTTACAACCAATACTTGTCCCAAAATAGTTCTAAAAAAGGGGAATAGTACAAGCACTTATCTTTCTTAGATAGTTCCAATTGTAGCTTAGCCTTTTACTGATCTTCCATTCAAATACTTATTCTATCATCATTATCATACCATACTGTGCCTTTACAAAAAATACTCCATACTTATACAAAATCAGCCTTCTAGTCAGCTTCACAATTATCATGCAAAACATAATAATAACTTATGAAAATATTATCTATGGATTCAGCGCTCTTACAATACCAAAGAGTTGGAAATATACTTTATTCACCTGTCTTAGCATGTTACCATATTCACTTTTCTTTCCTTAAACTTTGCAACTGTTTATACACCCTGTTACATTGTTTTACTGCCTTCGCATATCTTCTGAACACTATATCTCACAAGTTTGATAATCAAAACTTATGCGATCTTAACTGAAGCATGTGTCTATCCAAAAATACCTCCAGTTAACTTCTCAATCCATAATATCTTATATATCTTCATTGCTGACCAAAACTGTGGCATTGTACCCTGTTATCCTGATTCTGGACCTAGTCATTTTCATGACTATGACTCCAGTGGAAATCTTCACAACATGCGATCACTCCATCATGAGTGTTTCCATAAATGACAACCCTCAAGTGATTCCTAGTTCTCCAAACCATCACATGCCAACACAAAAACCTATTAGAACCTACAAAAATAGAAGGTCAAGGAAAAGACAAATCTGAAAGAAGCATCAAAATCCAAAAAATCCAAGATCTAGGACCCTAAAAATGCTCACTATTTCAGATACAAGTAAACACAAAGTAATTCTTGAGATGCAGACTTTAAACCAACCAACACCCAATAAACTATTAACTCGAGAATTTAGCTATAGGAGACCATATCAAATGAACCAACTAAATTCTCAAAACTAGCTTATTTCTTCCTAGTTGAAGTGATTTTAAGCCTTCTTATGATGCTCATCAAATTGGCATAAAGAATTAGTGACTTGACTACTCCAAAATGGAAGATTCAAATGCAATGCAAAACTAGAATTGAACTAGAGTGCAAGATTAAATAAGCTAAAATGAGAGAAATTAAGCTAGAATGGATGCAAACAACTAGTATTCTAGAATGAGAATACAAGAACTATACTATGATCAACAATGCAAGAAAGAAAACTAGATTTAACAATGCAAGACTATGATAAGAAAATAAAGTAAAATAAAAATGCAAGAGAGCTATGAGAAACTAAGAACTAAGAATTCAAAATATCAAGATTACTCTAGAAATTCAAAAAATCAAATAACTATGATGCAAATGATCAAGATTGGGACCAAGATGCAAGAGAATAAAAAATAGTGGACCCTTGAGCCACAGAAGATCATCCTTTTAAAGGAATTGCCTCAAGAATGGAGTGTGGAGATTAAGAAGAACAAGAATGTGTGATTGAGATTAAGAGGAAAAAGGAGAGTGAAGAAGATGCAAGGTTAGGTAGAAATGAGTGTTGAGGATTAAGAGGCAAAAGGGATGTTAGGTAATCAAGATTAAGTTGCACAAAAAGTGTTTGTTTTAATAAAAGTGCTAAGACTTTATATTAAAGGTAAGTTTTGATAATTAAATGACTTTTTCAAGTTTAGAAATGTTTTAGGCTTAGAAATAATTTAATTATGCAAAGGGAATTATTCAAGGTTACTTACATAATTATGTCTAGTAATTATGCCTTTGAGATTTAGAATTTTTTTTAAGGCATTTTAATCGAAATTAGGGGCTTAGGTTCTACTAGACAAATTTTAGGTGATTACACTACTCACATGTTCAAAAAAGGCTTCTATGATGCCAATCTATAAATCAAAAGTCTTAATAATCATACAATTTTAATCCAATTAAATTGAACAATTAGTTTTAATCATTAACTTTTTTTTGTAACTACTAATATTAGTAGATGGCTATTAATCTACTACATAATTTTTTTATGAATGTTTATTAACAAATTTAATGAACAGTTCATGAAATAAACCTTATTGTTGCCCTCCTAAATGATACTACTGTCGAATTTATACTAAAGAGCAAATTTTCAAATCTAGACTCACTCCATTCATTATGAGTCAATCAATAATTCATGAAAGAAAATTATTTAATGAGCCAAACTTTTTTTTAGGCATTTCGTCAATTGTTTGCATTTTTCTGTTACTTGAATTTTTAATTGTGATTGTAGATGATTTTTGGGAGCTTCTTTTTTACTGCAATTTAGAAAAAATCAATGTGGTGGACTTTCAAATAAAAAAATTTAGTCGTATGGCTTTAAAAATTTTATTCCTTCTTGCTAATGAAAATTCATGCAGCTATCAATTCAACACAAGAAACAAATGTGACTTGTTTTGTGAAATTGACATCTCCACAAAGATTCAAATTGGAAGGATGCAGCAGAATTAAGAAAATAGAACTGCAAATCCTTCAATGCACTGGTGATATTTTTCTATTCATGATTAAATGGAATTCAAGTTCGGCAGAGTTAACTTCTTTTAAAAATATTGAATTGAGAGATTGTCATGAAATTTCAAAGATTGGAAGTTTATGACACAACATATCTTTGGAGGAGCTATTAATAAGTGGGTGTCCAAAATTACATGTCCTTCCAATTTTTGTAGACTTAATTTTAATAATATTTTTAGAATATGTATTTTTATATATGGAAAAAAAAATCAATTCAATATTTTATGTTTATTTATGGATCTCTTATAACTTTGAATATAGATATTATTAATTAAAAGTGTTTGGAAAGTTTGAATAATATTTTGGAGAAATTAATTTTAATTTTTGAAAGTCTACAAAGAAAAAAAAACTAATGATAGAAAAATATCTTAGAAGTGTAATTTCATGAGTACATAAATAAAACCTTTTATTGCACTTGAAAGTTTTCAATATCTTTTTCAACAAGCCCATTTCTTGGGTATTCAATAATCACTATGTTCCATAACTACAAATTTTCAACCTTTGCGAGAAGCCCTTCTAAAATGTTACGCTAATCTTCTAGTATGCGGACTACTACATAGAATTTTGACTAACCCTTTTAACAAATCATTTGTGTGCATATACTGCGATCACATTTCATTCATAAGACCACACCTCACTCAGGCATTTTTTTAAACAGTTTGCCTATCTTGATTTATAATTTTCACAATTTGAATACAAGTTGAACATGGCACTTGTAACCACAACATCTTCTAATTCCTCTTTATAACAAATCTTTTGCCTACATATTTTGTAATCATGGCTTCCATAAGATGCATTCATTTAAAATATTTGTTCAAATAGTTCAATGATTTTATCTGTGTTGTAAAATGATGAATTTTCAAATTTCTTTAGATTGATTTTGTGTGAGATTATCTATTTATTCAATGTTTTGGGTGCTTTATTTCCATGATCTATGTTGAAGAACCTAAGGATCTTTGGGGTCCTAAATCCTTGTGACTTTTGAATCCTTATCAACAAATAGCGGTCATTACATGAATAATTATAGGATCTTTAAGGCTTGTACTTTAACCCTCATCAGAATTTTTTCATTTTGTGATGAATGGTCTCGAAGAGTATATAGTAGAGCGCCCTAAAGGTCCTAAAATTCTTCATGTGTCATCCTTAGGTGTAATTTTCATTTTATGTCCTTAATCTTAATTAACCTTGACACGACATCATGACAATAATCTTCGAGGATTATTTTTTGAAATTGGGTCACACAGAGTCTAACTCCTAAAAGTTTAACACCCCACCAAGAAACCTGAGAGGACACCACTTCTAACTACTAAATGAGACAAATAAATTTCATTTGGCCGATCTGTAGTATTTTGGCCAACATTTGGCGTGCAACTTGCAGAGCTTTATTGTTTGGGACAGAATCTTTGCTTATTTCTTCTTCTTTAGAAGCTGCAAATTTCACATTACAAGCCATGTGCTCCTATGCGTGTGAGAGGTGTTGGAATTTCAACATTTTTTTGGCATTTAAATCCGGCATGTTTTCTTTGCAAAGACGGTGTTAACACTTTACGGAATTTAAATGATTGCAAAGGTGTGTGAACACTTGCAGAAAAGGCCCTGGAATCTTGTCGGATTGTCAAATCTACGAGGACATTAAAGGGCATTCATTTGCCTTTGTGTTTCATTTGACCAACAATTCATGAAGCACATAAAATTTAACCTGTCGTGGGCAAGCGATATCTCTATTGGTATTTTGGATCATTTGCAAGCAGCAAAAACCTTTGTGCAGACCGCAACTGTTACTTCTGTCACGAAACATCAGTAAGATGACCTTATTTCGACACAAATTTCTTATGTATTGTGCATTTACTGCTAGTCAAATTTGCCTTGAATTCTGTGCAAATATTGTTCTGTGCCAATCAATCTTTGCCTTAAAAACAAGAATCTGAAATTCCATGCTGGTTATTTGGCATTTGGCATTCCTCATAATTTGCTGAGTTCAATTTGCTAATTGATATCATCTAGATGACAAAGTCAGACTTTAAAGCATGTGTAGAATCTGGAGGTCGACTTGGTATTTGCAAATTTTAATGCAGCAGATTCAAGTTCATCCTATCTTGCTCTTCGAATTCAATAGAGTAAATGGCGCTGGTAATTCCTTTTGTTTGTTTCAAGTACTCTGCAATACATAGAGACAGAGCTGCTATTGCTAGGCTTCCCAAAAGAGTAAATGGTGATGTTATTCTGTTGGCATGATTTAGTGGCGGTGCTATTGATCCCACATGCCCGAGGAGAAACAAGCAAGGGAGAAGAGGGAGTAGAAGAAAGAGGAGAGGGCAATTGTTGAAGCATACTTACCTGGGCGGGGTCAATCGGTGATCAGGAAGGTCGATGGCCTAGTGAGAGCACCTTCATTGCACTTAGAACTTAGAAGGGAGCTCTGCCTAGCATCTCCCATTATGGAGAGTGCACGTCATAATTTGTGACAGAGGGGGCTCGCGTATGCGCGGCCTCGCTCAAATCTAAATATCAAATTAGTGTATCCACTTTTTGTGATCGTAGTTGACAAAGCTGTTGGGGGCTATGCATCAGAAACATCACCATATCCAAACCTAAGCATACTCATTTGCAGCGTAAGTCTTTTCTTGGCCATGTTTCTTTTGTTCTACGTTTTCGCCATTTGTATGGAAATGTGTGGGGAGTATTAGGGCCTGAAGAATTGGCTTCTATTTAGAAATTTAGAAATTTTCATTTATTTTCTGTCGGCAAACATTGTCAAAAACTCTATTAATGCCATTCTCCAAGTCTTTCTTGAAGAGTGTACAGTGAACTGTTCATTTTCCCTATTTTTAAATTTTCATACTGGTACAGATAGTAGGTAGTAGGAATGGTGGAAGATAGAATTGAAAATCAACTTTATATTTTCAAAGTGCAATTTATTTGAAAGTTTCCAAAGTCCTATCACCGAATTCAAATAATTCACATGCCTTGCATGTGCTTTCACATTCCCAGTAAAACATTTTTCAACTTGTACACTTCGATAGGAATCCACCTCCTATTTTAATGCTTCCATATTTTGACATGGTCTGGATGATGTTGGTGTATGTGGTACAATTCGGCTTCTCACAAGCAAATGAGATTTTCTTAGAGTTTACATTAAAAAATAAAATAAAAAATTACAAATTAAATTTATGTAAAAAACAAACAAGATTACAAAAGATTGATATTCAAAATTGGAAGATAATTTTTTGACAAATTTGATTAGAATATTTTAAAGAAAAAATGATAAAATACAAATTCTAGAAATTTTATTGTGGTATAATTTTAAAGAGTCAATTAAATATAGATTTTTAAGGAATTTTTTTATTTTATATAAAAAGAGGGGAAAAGGTTTTTTTTTCTAATGAGAGGACTTCATTATGTGAAGTTGTTATGAGGATTCAACTATGTAGTTTTCATATGGTAAAGATATTTTTCTCTTAAATGAAGTTCAACTTAGATCATTTGATATAAAAAATCATTCACTACAATCACTTCGAAGAATAGTCCTCACTTCAATTATTTTGATTGTAAGGTCCAATTATTTTGATTGTAAGGTCCAAAGAACTATTGAAAAATATTTGTTATTTAATTTTGGACTTTTCATTTGCCATCAAATATATTACACAAAGCATATTTTACTATGGGCTTAATCATTGCACCATATTGGTACAAGTGCTAGTAGTAGAAATAGAGGAGATTTTAAGAAAAATGATCATAGAGACTCGTGTATATGTGCCTAAGAAGAAGGATCCTAGAACCAAGAGGAGGGAGGACAAGCTATACATCAAGGATGATAGTTTCTTATCCACAATTAAGGAACTAGATGTATACATTGAAGGAGTCCCTATAATTTTAGATGATCATACAGGGATTGAATCTAAAAAGGAAAGAGAGACTAGAATTGAAGAATCAAGGAAGGAGACAATTGGTAAGGTTGAGGTGACTAATGAGCCCATTGATAATGTTCTCATGGATAGTCTTCAACTCCCTATGCATGAAGAATAGGTAGATTAGATGACTTTTGAGGAGAAGGCAACAAAAATTAAAGGAGATCAGTCTTAAATTGATGCACCTATGGCTAATCCAATCGATAAGATTGAGTCATTATTGGAAAGAGTTTCTTTACCGATTACATCTTCTGAGATAGGATTCAAAGGACTGGTAGATTTGGATGACTATGATGAGAATCAATTAATGAGGTTATCAGTTTTGGCTATAGAGAAAGCTAAGTGAAGATCCTTACAAAAAAGTGAGAAAGGTACAAGACTAATAACTAGATCTATGTATTCTTGAGAAGTTACTACCCAACTATTAGAATAAGAAAGAAGATTTCAAAACACATTAGTTGGAGATATTACTTGATGCTTTTGACATTCATTTTTAGTCAATTGAGCAAGCATCAATAAACAAGGTGTTGGAAACTGCAATTGAAGTAATTGTTGTGTTGTCATTGATGTCAAAACCTTAACCAGTAAGACTGTTGCTACTTAGGAAAGTACTATATCTATTTGAGTGTTGCTAAGGGGATAGGCAAGGTTGGTAACAATAGCACCTAAGGAAAGGTTGAGTTATCTTGATACTACAAAGTGTACTTGACTATGTTGTACAATGATGAGACAATGTATTGTTTATCTTAGTAAGATTGAAGACTAAACTGGTAGGCTTGACCGAGCGAAAATAGAGAAATCATGTTCAAGCCGAGTAATGTTAGTGTTGACTGAGTCAGTATATGCGGAGTAAAATTCTAGTGTCGATTGAACATCAGTTAATTGCCAAGAAAGACAGTATAAGCCGAGGAAACATTTTTAGTAATGACCGACCTTTCTACATGAAGACCGAGTAGTTGATCACAGTATTGACCGAGCATCAGTATTTTTATATTTGAAGAGAATTCAGATTTGGAGCCGACATTTTTGAATTCTTGGATTATGTAAAACATGTTGACTTTATTTATTGATTTTTTGAAAGCATTGAATGCACTGAAAAATGTTTTATTGTAAATCTTTAAGAGATTTGAGATGTTTCTAGAAAAGGAGCCGAAGAACATAAAGCGGCTAGATTCAATGAATCTAACCTAACCCTAAGATATACGAAGGAGATTGAGCGGCAAAAGATGAGTTAACCTAATTGAGAAAGTATTAAGGGAACCTAAGCATTAGGTATGTGTGTGCATGGGTGAAAAGAGGATGCTAGAAGATCAGTAGATGTTATTGACTGTATAAGCAAAAAAGGCTGAAGCAGAAGTGTGGTGATTGCTTGAAGAAAAGTTATGAGCAGATCAAAGATGGAGATGGCAAAGTTTCAAAGTTAGTAAACCAGCATTTGTGTATGGAATTGGATCTGATATTTGCAAAGTGAGTTGTATGTTTTTCAGATCATTACTGCTGCTACTTTCTTACCATTGTAACAGTCAAAATCCCTTTAACAGAGGTTGACCTAACAGTCATATGCTTAAATTCTTTGAACAAGGTTGCATTCTAATGGAATGTATGTAAGTCCTATAACAAGGCTCACTTCTAACAGAGTGATTGAAATCCTTTAACCGGGTCACACCTAACAGTGTGTATTATAACCTTTGACAGGGTTGGCTTTTAACCGAGCTCACTTCAGAAGAGTGAAAATAATAGTAGCATGTTACAAAGTGGTTTTTCCCAGATCGGGTTTCCACTATAAATCCTAGTGTCAATGCTTGTGTGAATGGTTTGGTTTAAAAATTTCTTTGTTTTACAAGTTAGATACAGCTGGGTAGTGGACTACAATGTTATATGCTTCTATTATAGAATCAATGATGACCAAGTTGGTTTTGGTTGTTAGATCTAATTTACAAAAAATCTTTTTGAAGTTTGTTTTATACATCTGGACCTGAGAACAACTAATTCACCACCCCCCCGCTCTCTCTGTTGTTCTAAATCATATTAACACAAGGTACAGAAAGAGTTTTATGATAAGAGATTCAATTATCTTTGTTCATTAATTTTGTAAGATAAGATTTCCTTGGATATCATAGTAAAATATATAAAGAATGTTTTTGAAGAAAGAAGAAGGATATATAGGATGAGCATAGATTCATTTGCTCATGTATCAGATATAGATAAAATTTTAAAGGAAGCAAGAGAAAATCTATTGATTAAGGCAAAGGCTTTTGATTCATCAAAAGGATTTGCATCAGAGTATATGGCAGAACTAGTAAAAATGAATGATCATATAAGATCCTTGGAAGATTAGAATAGGATATTTATAGGCAAACATGATAACTTAGGGACCTAATCATTCCTAAGTTGGATGTTCTTCAAAGGGTGTTGAAGGAAGCATAAAACTCATATGATATATTGAAACTTGCAGGACTTTCCAAAGAAGAGAATGCAGTGTATGTCGTATGTGGATAGATCTAGATTTTGGGAAGCTTGAAGAAATCAAGGGACAATGATTTAGTACCTCTAAGAACAAGGTTCTCATATATCTTCAAGTATTTTTAAGTATGAAGGCTTAGTATAAGGCATGTATAGGATTTTGGTAGGAAATTTTCACCTTTTTTGTGCCCCGCCTTTGCCATTGATGTCAAAGGAGGAGAGATACAGTGAAAAATGTATAATATTTGTATAGGAAATATGCATACCAAAAAGGGGAGTATTATTTTGGAGTATTGGCATATTTATTGGACACTTAGTCATTTTTCACTAAGTTTTGCCATCAATGCCAAAGGGGGAGATTGTTGGAAACAGAGATTTTGTATGGATGAAATATTTTCATTGATGGAAAGTACATACATCTATCTCAGTTTTGTTATTGGACTTTTACTTACTAATACAAAGTTAAAATAATTTAGCTAAGTACAAAAAATATAGCAGTATACAGTTTTGGTAATTACATCAATACGAACAGTTGAATCAGTATTGTGACATGTGATTCTAGATATGTCAAATTAGTGTATCCACTTTTTGTGATCGTATTTGACAAAGCTATTGGGGGCTATGCATCAGAAACATCACCATATCCAAACCTAAGCATACTCATTTGCAGCGTAAGTCTTTTCTTGGCCATGTTTCTTTTGTTCTACATTTTCGCCATTTGTATGGAAATGTGTGGGGAGTATTAGGGCCTGTAGAATTGGCTTCTATTTAGAAATTTAGAAATTTTCATTTATTTTCTGTCGGCAAACATTGTCAAAAACTCTATTAATGCCATTCTCCGAGTCTTTCTTGAAGAGTGTAGAGTGAATTGTTCATTTTCCCTATTTTTAAATTTTCATACTGGTACAAGTAGTAGGTAGTAGGAATGGTGGAAGATAGAATTGAAAATCAACTTTATATTTTCAAAGTGCAATTTATTTGAAAGTTTCCAAAGTCCTATCACCGAATTCAAATAATTCACATGCCTTGCATGTGCTTTCACATTCCCAGTAAAACATTTTTCAACTTGTACACTTCGATAGGAATCCACCTCCTATTTTAATGCTTCCATATTTTGACATGGTCTGGATGATGTTGGTGTATGTGGTACAATTCGGCTTCTCACAAGTAAATGAGATTTTCTTAGAGTTTACATTAAAAAATAAAATAAAAAATTACAAATTAAATTTATGTAAAAAACAAACAAGATTACAAAAGGTTGATCTTCAAAATTGGAAGATAATTTTTGACAAATTTGATTAGAATATTTTAAAGAAAAAATGATAAAATACAAATTCTAGAAATTTTATTGTGGTATAATTTTAAAGAGTCAATTAAATATAGATTTTTAAGGGTTTTTTTTATTTTATATAAAAAGAGGGGAAAAGGTTTTTTTTCTAATGAGAGGACTTCATTATGTGAAGTTGTTATGAGGATTCAACTATGTAGTTTTCATATGGTAAAGATATTTTTCTCTTAAATGAAGTTCAACTTAGATCATTTGATATAAAAAATCATTCACTACAATCACTTCGAAGAATAGTCCTCACTTCAATTATTTTGATTGTAAGGTCCAAAGAACTATTGAAAAATATTTGTTATTTAATTTTGGACTTTTCATTTGCCATCAAATATATTACACAAAGCATATTTTACTATGGGCTTAATCATTGCACCATATTGGTACAAGTGCTAGTAGTAGAAATAGAGGAGATTTTAAGAAAAATGATCATAGAGACTCGTGTATATGTGCCTAAGAAGAAGGATCCTAGAACCAAGAGGAGGGAGGACAAGCTATACATCAAGGATGATAGTTTCTTATCCACAATTAAGGAACTAGATGTATACATTGAAGGAGTCCCTATAATTTTAGATGATCATACAGGGATTGAATCTAAAAAGGAAAGAGAGACTAGAATTGAAGAATCAAGGAAGGAGACAACCAATAAGGTTGAGGTGACTAATGAGCCCATTGATAATGTTATCATGGATAGTCTTCAACTCCCTATGCATGAAGAATAGGTAGATTAGATGACTTTTGAGGAGAAGGCAACAAAAATTAAAGGAGATCAGTCTTAAATTGATGCACCTATGGCTAATCCAATCGATAAGATTGAGTCATTATTGGAAAGAGTTTCTTTACCGATTACATCTTCTGAGATAGGATTCAAAGGACTGGTAGATTTGGATGACTATGATGAGAATCAATTAATGAGGTTATCAGTTTTGGCTATAGAGAAAGCTAAGTGAAGATCCTTACAAAAAAGTGAGAAAGGTACAAGACTAATGACTGTGTGCTAAAAAGTAGTCACACTTCTGTGAATCATTACATTCAAGAACACTCAAGAATGAGGTCTCAAACATCGATTCACAGCTCTCTATTCGTGGAGTGCAGGGGTTTGTATATGAGGTCTTCAGATTGACCTAGTTATGCCCATGCAAGGACACCAAGAAACGAGAGATTCAAAGATGAATAGCAAGCATGCTAATCTCCATGATCATCAAGTTATTGCATGCAAATGAAACTAGTCTAGATGATAACAATGCAAGAAATAAACTATTCTATTGAAATGAATGCTTATACAATGTTAATCTATGAAAGGAAACATGAATTTAAACTATTATGTGAATGCAATATTAATCTAAACTATGGATTGCCATAAGGCATGAGAGAAGAAGACAAGAAGAAAGAAGTCTCAAATATCCAAGCTCCAAATGTGCTCAAAAGATTCTTCCAAGATTGCTCTCCAAACCTACAGTATAACAATAACATGAAAATTCTGGGATCTGAAATGAGAAGAAGAGGGCTCCTTATATAGGAAAATGTGGAAGAGAATGCATCCTTGAGAAGTTACAATGACTAGATCTATGTATTCTTGAGAAGTTACTACCCA
Organism: Chamaecyparis obtusa; assembly: GCA_027943335.1. NCBI lineage: Eukaryota > Viridiplantae > Streptophyta > Pinopsida > Cupressales > Cupressaceae > Chamaecyparis > Chamaecyparis obtusa. Next base: position 758,914 of record BSBK01004590.1, read on the forward strand.
ACTATCAGAATAAGAAAGAAGATTTCAAAACACATTAGCTGGAGATATTACTTGATGCTTTTGACATTCATTTTAAGTCAGTTGAGCAAGCATCAATGAACAAGGTGTTGGAAACTACAATTGAAGCAATTGTTGTGTTGTCATTGATGTCAAAACCTTAACTGGTAAGACTGTTGCTACTTAGGAAAGTACTATATCTATTTGAGTGTTGCTAAGGGGATAGGCAAGGTTGGTAACAATAGCACCTAAGGAAAGGTTGAGTTATCTTGATACTAAAAAGTGTACTTGACTATGTTGTACAATGATGAGATAATGTATTGTTTATCTTAGTAAGATTGAAGACTAAACTGGCAGGCTTGACCGAGCAAAAATAGAGAAATCATGTTCAAGCCGAGTAATGTTAGTGTCGACTGAGTCAGTATATGCGGAGCAAAATTCTAGTGTCGATTGAACATCAGTTAATTGCCAAGAAAGACAGTATAAGCCGAGGAAACATTTTTAGTAATGACCGACCTTTCTACATGAAGACCGAGTAGTTGATCACAGTATTGACCGAGCATCAGTATTTTTATATTTGAAGAGAATTCAGATTTGGAGCCAACATTTTTGAATTATTGGATTATGTGAAACATGTTGACTTTATTTATTGATTGTTTGAAAGCATTGAATGCACTGAAAGATGTTTTATTGTAAATCTTTAAGAGATTTGAGATGTTTCTAGAAAAGGAGCCGAAGAACATAAAGCAGGTAGATTCAATGAAGCTGACCTAACCCTAAGATATACGAAGGAGATTGAGTGGCAAAGATGAGTTAACCTAATTGAGAAAGTATTAAGGGAACCTAAGCATTAGGTATGTGTGTGCATGGGTGAAAAGAGCATGCTGGAAGATCAGTAGATGTTATTGACTGTATAAGCAAAAAATGCTAAAGGAGAAGTGTGGTGATTGCTTGAAGAAAAGTTATGAGCAGATCAGAGATGGAGATGGCAAAGTTTCAAAGTTAGTAAACCAGCATTTGTGTATGGAATTGGATCTGATATTTGCAAAGTGAGTTTTATGTTTTTCAGATCATTATTGCTGCTACTTTCTAACCATTGTAACAGTCAAAATCCCTTTAACAGAGGTTGACCTAACAGTCATATGCTTAAATTCTTTGAAAAAGGTTGCATTCTAATGGAATGTATGTAAGTCCTATAACAAGGCTCACTTCTAATAGAGTGATTGAAATCCTTTAACCGGGTCACGCCTAACAATGTGTATTGTAACCTTTGACAGGGTTGGCTTTTAATCGAGCTCACTTCAGAAGAGTGAAAATAATAGTAGCATGTTACAAAGTGGTTTTTCCCAGATCGGGTTTCCACTATAAATCCTAGTGTCAATGCTTGTGTGAATGTTTTGGTTTAAACATTTCTGTGTTTTACAAGTTAGATACAGCTGGGTAGTGGACTACAATGTTATATGCTTCTATTATAGAATCAGTGATGACCGAGTTGGTTTTGGTTGTTAGATTTGATTTACAGAAAAGGTTTTTGAAGTTTGTTTTATACATATGGACCTGAGAACAACTAATTCACCCCCCCCCCCCCCCCCCCTCTCTGTTGTTCTAAATCATATTAACACAAGGTACAGAAAGAGTTTTATGATAAGAGATTCAATTATCTTTGTTCATTAATTTTGTAAGATAAGATTTCCTTGGATATCATAGTAAAATATATAAAGAATGTTTTTGAAGAAAGAAGAAGGATATATAGGATGAGCATAGATTCATTTGCTCATGTATCAGATATAGATAAAATTTTAAAGGAAGCAAGAGAAAATCTATTGATTAAGGTAAAGGCTTTTGATTCATCAAAAGGATTTGCATCAGAGTATATGGCAGAACTAGTAAAAATGAATGATCAAATAAGATCCTTGGAAGATTAGAATAGGATATTTATAGGCAAACATGATAACTTAGGGACCTAATCATTCCTAAGTTGGATGTTCTTCAAAGGGTGTTGAAGGAAGCATAAAAATCATATGATATATTGAAACTTGCAGGACTTTCCAAAGAAGAGAATGCAATGTATGTCGTATGTGGATAGATCTAGATTTTGGGATGCTTGAAGAAATCAAGGGACAATGATTTAGTACCTCTGAGAACAAGGTTCTCATATATCTTCAAGTATTTTTAAGTATGAAGGCTTAGTATAAGGCATGTATAGGATTTTGGTAGGAAATTTTCACCTTTTTTGTGCCCCGCCTTTGCCATTGATGTCAAAGGAGGAGAGATACAATGAAAAATGTATAATATTTGTATAGGAAATATTCATACCAAAAAGGGGAGTATTATTTTGGAGTATTGGCATATTTATTGGACACTTAGTCATTTTTCACTAAGTGTTGCCATCAATGCCAAAGGGGGAGATTGTTGGCGAGAGAGATTTTGTATGGATGATATATTTTCATTGATGGAAAGTACATACATCTATCTCAGTTTTTTTATTGGACTTTTACTTACTAATACAAAGTTAACATAATTTAGCTAAGTACAAAAAATATAGCAGTATACAGTTTCGGTAATTACATCAATACGAACAGTTGAATCAGTATTGTGACATGTGACTCTAGATATATTATCTAAAAATTTAGAGGCTTTCTAAACCTATGATCATAAGTGTTTAAGTTGCAGAATTCGGGAGATATTAATTTTTGAGTATCAAAATTCATAGTATTTCTCAAGAGCATAACATAGATTAAAAGACTTCATCGATCAGACTTGTTTTTCAGTTGGAGAAAATATTTTGAGTATTGTTTATGATTGAGATAACTATAGAGAGTTTACTTTTTGGTTAGCACATTTTGGAGTGACTTAAAATAGGTTCGTTCTACATGTTTCCTATGGCAAGATGACATAGTTATGCTTTGAGTTATGGTCTCAGATATAAAATCTAGATGTGTTTGTGAAGGAGTATGAATGATGAGACTCCTATTAAAATTTATAGTAATGTTATTGTAATAATAAAAGACTATTAGATGTGAAAATCCATGTTCATAACTTCATTGGAATTCTATTGGCATAATTGATGCTACCAGTCAATTCGCTATACGATTGTAAATCCATCTTTTTCTTATGTAACTATCAATGAGCCTTGATGTAATTGAGTTGTATATTTGAGAAGTGGGCTCTAGGTTTCAATCCTAAAGGCAAGTGCATTCCCACCTATTGTACTTAATATCTTAACCAGGTACTTATTACCATAGTAGTGAGTTATTTGTGGGTGTCATCCCCACTGGGGTTTTTCCCTTAACCGAGTTTTCCTCGAAAACAAATGATGGTGTTGTGATGTTCTTATTATGTGTTGTAGTATGTTTACTTATGTTCAATTTTGGAATTAAGTTATGGTTTCTATTTGAATTAATAAACAATATTGTTGCACAGATTCACTCCCCCCTCTTGGAGCTCCCTAATACTAAGACATCATCCCTAATTTGTAAAAGTCTGGTCAAACTCCTAGTCAGTCCTAATGCATATAGAATCACACTAACATCATATTTCCAAGTATCCATTTACCATATAATTCATTTCATATAAATAAAATAAACACATTTCATATACTTTTAATTACCATCTATTTAAAATATACATTAAGATAAATTACATTTTTTTCATTCATTAAAAAAAAAAACCATTTTCCTCAATCAAGTGCGTCAATTAGGCACTCTAAGTGTGTGGATCACACACTCTGTGTAGACAAGAACTCTATAGTCAAAGACTCTTTTAGAAACATCTATTAACCTCCTTAAGCTTGAATTCACATCTAGCCTTCCTTCACCAACCTAGATATCTTCACTCCTACCATCAGCTAGTTGTCACTTTAGGCTAGACTAAATAGTAATCATGCATTTAAAAATACTCTTCCACATCTTAGAACCAATGGAGATACTAGGGGTACTAATAAATTTTTATAAACTCTTAGAGTTACGATATTTTACATTCATGAAACTACTCCATTCAATATTCTCCAAATACATCTTCCATCCCATCTTAGCAATCAAAGTTTTATTCAAGACAACAATTTTTATAATCCCTAGTCCTCCAAGATGCTTAGGCTTAAAAACTATGTCGCAATTAACCAACACTAATCTTTTCTTTTCCTCCATCCTAGTCCATAGAAAAGATCATTAAAGTCTTTCTTGTTTCTCATCAATAATCCTAGAGATTCTGAATATGGAAAGGAAATAAAGAGGGATTCTTTGAAGAGAGGCCTTAAGAAGTTGAATCTTCCCCACACTACAAAGAAGCTTACCTTTCCAATATGCTAATTTCCTCTACATACATTCTATAATGGTTTTCTAGTAGACCAAGATGACATCCTTAATAGTAAGGGGAAGACCCAGATAGATGCTAGGAAGAGCAACACTTTGACATCCCAAGATATTATAGACTTTACTCTATAGATCCTTTGTCATTTTGACAAAGTAAACAATTTTTTTTTTCATAAATAATATGTTGGTCTGAGACCTTAGCATAACTAGTAAAAAAAACCTTCCATTCCCTAGCCTCCACAATTTAACTACTTCCAAATATAATTGTGTCACCCATAAATTTTTGTAAGCTGACTGGGGAAAGGGTGGAGGAAACTTTCACCCTTTAATTCTTCCAAAATGAGCCATTTTGAGGAAATTTTGACCAAGCACCTCAACAATCATTATGAAAAGATATGGGGAAATGGGGTTCCCTTACTTGATCCCATTCTCAATACCAAAAAAATCCCTAGGGGTACCATTAACAAGGATAGAGAATCTGACAGTTACCACACATTCTCTAATCAAGCTAATAAACTTTTCATTGAACCCCATTCTAGATAAAACTTTAAATAAAAGATACCATTTGACTCTATCATAAGCCTTTGAGATATCCAATTTTAGAACCATACATGGTCATTGGCACTATTAGTATTATAAGGCATTGAGAGGGGGGTGAATCAGTGCATCCACAAATCTGAAACTTTTAATAATTATCTTCCACAATAACCAACATGAAAAAGATAATATAACAATGAAGCATAACAAATAAAGCATTCACACGTAATGAACACAAGACACAATTTTTTTTTCCATGGAAAGCCTTGTTAGAGGGGGAAAACCACTTGTGTTATTGATGCCCACAAATCTCACTAGTGCACTAATGAAATTTTCCCTATTAGGAGAAATTACAAAAATGTTTCTAAGGTTATACCTAGTTAAGAGTATTAATAGCCCAATCAAGAACTACAAAAATCATGTTAAAGACTACCCTATCAAGGTATTTCAAAACTCTAGTTAAAGAGCTACCTGGTTAGAGGATTTTGATCTTTAAACCTGTTAGGGTCTTCCTCACCCTGTTAGAAGTCACCCTATTAAGGGATTCAAATCATAGACTGGTTAGAGTCTTCCTTGAGTATAAGAACTCAAATGTATGATCTGAGATTAGCACTAGACTACAAAACAAATCTAATTCTATGTTCAATTACGCTACTCTGAACACTTTATTGCCTCATTAATTCCTTCAAAAATCACTTTCATACACCATATACCATCACAAAAACATACTCAACAATTTTCACGACCACTTATATACTTGTTTTAAGTTAGTGCTAGAAACCGAAAACATTTTTCAAGTCGGTAGAAAAATTCAACTTAACATATGAGCAAGCACACCAAAACCAAAATAAAACATCCTTGGTGTCAGACCAAAATATCTAATGTCAAAAACATGTCATCCCATCTCTTACATTTGACCACTACACCGATCTAACCAACTATATTAACCGACACTGTGTTCTTACTGTCAATGTCGCTTCAATCCTCAATAATTTACTAAATTATTCAAACTAACTGATGCGATCATAGATGTAGTCAAATGTGCCTCTGTAGATGATGTATATATGATCACACACCTTAACTCAATCTCCAACTCTAGATCTAGTCACCTTTACCTTACATACTATCTTCTTACCGATTGACTGAACACTTAGTTGTTTTTCCAATTTAATCCTTCAATACCATTGGTAAAATTGATCTCTTTTCATCAAAAGATCATGTTTCCAACAATGAAAACACCACAATACAATCATGTGATCAAAACACATATCACTAACATCAAATACCAACAATCTCCCCCTTTGATATTGATGGCAACATAGGGAAAATTTTACTAAGTGTCAAAAACTCTCCTATTTACATGATTAACTCTTATGTTTACATACAAGCAATAAGAAATTTTTATAACAATATTACTCCCCCTTTGAAAAAAATGACAAAGGTGTTGCAAAAACCAAAAAAATTATTAATATGTAAGAGTAGCATAACCTATTATATTCTACTTAATATCTCATTGAAAGTAGTCTTCCATTCTTTTCAAACACTAATCCATGACTTGTGTAGATTCTCCATAATAAGTATTTGTCCATGAAGAAAAAATGTTAATTCCTCAAGTCCATCAATTGTGCTCAAAAGTTGAGGTGTTAATGTTTTTTCAACTTCCTTGACACTTTGTTGTAGGATTTCCATTTTGGTAATCAACACACTCTAAAAATCCATCAAGTTTATGATCCTTTTATCTTGTCCATCCCTGTATTTTTTCAATTTTTGGTTTAATCTTCCCAATTTCAACTCCAAAAGATGTTGCATTTCCATGAATAGGATCAAAGTTTAATGAAAAAAATCTCAGGGACTATTGAACTTCACTATTTTCCCTTTCAATGTCCTTCAAGAAATGGGAAAAAACACAAATACACTTTAGAGTCTTACCTACTTCAAGCAAATCATCCTTCACCTAGTTCATAGCCAATGTAAGAGTGTTCCCATCTTCAACAATAAACTGTGTTAAGTTTTGTAATCTTTTCTTAACATATTATTTTTCTTCTCTAGCAATAGCTGCATCCTTCAAACTTTTCATCTCATCACTGGTATTAGTGACTAGATGTGCTAATCGGTCCATTGGAGTATCCTTGTCATCATCTAATACTTCAGGCATTAGATCAGAAAGTATATCTCTTTGATGCAGGGGCATTCTTGGTCCTTGGTGAATCTGCATGGTGGTGTGTTTCTTGGCCGGTGTTACTCAATTGTAGCCTTAACCGATGGTCTCAATTATTGAAGGAAGCTCAGTCGCTGAAGGAACTTGATGAGACTTCTTGTTGCTCAGTGGAACTGGTGCTCGGTAATGCTTACATTTCTCTGTGTTGCTTAGCTTGGTCAGTTGTTTCACTGGTGCTCGGTTGTTCCTCTAGCGCTCAGTAGTTCTGGTTTACTGATTGGAGTTTTGTGTGATTTTTTGGGCCAACTTGGTGCATTTATTGTTGGTAGTTGTTGTTACAAGCTGACATGTTGAATTTAATTATTGTAAGGCTATTTGAGAGCTGACTTGTATTGCATTTGATATTTGTTAGGAGGAGTTAATGGTTTCATCCAGCCGACTTGTGGCTGATGATTAGTATTTATAGGATGTTTGGGGTATTTGTTTAGGTATGACTTAGAGATATCATGAAAGCATATATGAGGGTAGTAGATAAGCAAAGTTGTGGAAAAGATCATGTGTGATCTTGCAGATCAGATTATTTTCTAATAGTTTATGATAGCAGAGCTAGTGGTTTTCACACTTGGAGACAAGGAGATTGCTTGGAGGCTTGTGACCTCAAATTTAGATCTACCTTAGGGTTTCCATCAGTTGTTGATAGTTTTTAGAACTAAACTAGCTAGAGTTGTATTGGATCTTGATGATCTTGTAGAATTATTTCTGATTGTAATTGGCCCTAACCTGAAAGGCCTTATAGTCGGGAAGGTTAATGAAAATTTGTTAAAATAATTATTGTGTTGTATTTTCCACTATGTTGTTCTGAAGCTGCAAGGTTTGGACTGTCCTTAATTGGATCCACCATCCCTTGGCTACTTCAAGTGGTATTAGAGCTGAGTTGATCTTATGGAGTGAAGGTTGACCTAGCAAGGTTGATCTTGCAAAGTTGGTCTTGTTGGAGAAGAAATCATTGTAGATCCAGAGAACTGAACTTGTGGAATCATGCCCTAGTTGTTTATGCAAGGTGGTAGGCTAATTTGACTTGCATACAACTTGGAGATTGTCACACGGTGGTCGGTGTAGGGTTTGTTGCATATGTTTTCTCTTATCTTTAAGGATGCCACCAAGAAGATTGGACCCTAGAGTGATTGCAGACCTCTGTGATACTGTGGAATCTAGGATTATAGAGAAGGTGAAATTGGATTTCAGATCTGAGATGGAATTGATGAAGAATGACATGGTCGCCGAGATCATGAGAGTTATTGTTGGTATACCTCAAAATGTTGGTATTGAAGATGGTTATGAGGAAGCTACTAAAGACTTTGAAGCTATTGGATCTAGTGGTGATGGCCGGAGGGATAGATCTAGTGAAAATAGAATTGCTCGGTTGCCTAGATCTGGAGCTCGATTAATTAATAGTTACCGAATGGAAGTTTCTACTTTCTATGGTACTTTGAAGCCCAAGAATTTGATTGATTGGATTGGTGAAATTGAAGATTTCTTTGAGCTGGAAGAAATTGAAGATCCTCTTTGGGTGAGGCTAGCACAGACAAAGTTGAAAGGACATGCTACTCTTTGGTGGAAAGAATTACAAAGAGATAGAGAAGATAAAGGTGAAATGAAGATCAATCGGTGGAGGTTGATGGTGACTAAGTTGAAAGCTAAGTTTATACCTGCTGACTATGAGATTGACTTGTTTAAGAAGTTGCAGAATCTAAAATAGAAGGATCTTTTTGTTGAAGATTATACCAAGGAGTTCTACAAACTTACTCTTTAGTCTGGACACAGAGAACTTGGTAAGGAAAAGGTAGCCCGGTATGTGAATGGTTTGAGATTCAATATTTAGGATGAGCTTGGTATGCTGAAGATTGATTCTGTTGAAGATGCTTATTAGTAGGATCTGAAGGCAGAAGATAAGTTGAAGAGGAAACAACATAGTAATCCCTAAGGGAAGGAAAATATTGATCACTCGGTGAAGGATAAACCGATGACTGCAGAATATGAACAGAAACCTGTAGAACCGAATAAGAAGATAGGTAGAGTTATCTTTAAGGGTACTTGCTATAACTATGGTGAAGGACATCATTCTTTTGAGTACACATACAAGAAGCTTGGTGACTGATGAACTATTGTGGTGAATGAAAATGTTGAGAATGAACCTGAATCTGAGAACTTGATGTGTCGTCGAACATTGATCAGTACAAAGGAGGAACCTTGTCAGAGGAGTAACTTGTTTGGGACTCGGTGCAAGTCAAGAGGTAAACTTTGTGATGTTATTGTTGACAGTGGTAGTACTGATAACCTTGTTGCTGAGGACATGGTTCAAAAACCTGGTTTGAATAGAATGAAACATCCACATCCTTATAGGATTGGCTGGTTGCAAGATGATCATGCCCTAGAAGTAAGAGAACAATGCTTTATTGATGTTCAGATTGGCTAGTATAAGGATCTTGTGTTATGTGATATTGTGGAGATGAATAGTTGTCATATATTTCTCGGTAGACCTTGGCAATATGATTGCAGAGATATGTATGATTGTGTGAAGAATGTGTTTACTATTGAGAAGGATGACAGGAAGTTTTCCCTGATGCCTTTGCTGGATACAACACTCAGTAGGAGAAGTCTAAGTATTGGTAGCCGAGTTGAGTTGGTAGATCCTGAGAGAATGAATTATTAGTTTGGAGAAAAAACTTGTGTGTTATCAAGGAAAGACTTGAAGAGATAGAGGAAGCTAAAGTGGAAGAGTATGCAAAGTGAAAAGGTTGAGGACTTGTATGTGAAGAACTAGTTCGGGGTTTATGTGTTGAATCCTGGAAGATGTTCTTCTCACATATAAACATCTTTTTGAACCTGGGGTGTCTGATGCAAGGGCATTCTTGGTCCTTAGTGAATCTTCATGGTGGCGTGTTTCTTGGTCGGTGTTACTTAGTTGCAGCCTTAACCGATGGTCTCAATTATTGAAGGAAGCTCAGTCACTGAAGGAACTCGACGAGACTTCTTGTTGCTCGATGGAACTGGTGCTTGATAATGCCTGCATTGCTTAGTGTTTCTTAGCATGGTCATTTGTTTCACTAGTGCTCTGTTGTTTCTCTAGCACTCAGTAGTTCTAGTTTACCGACTGAAGTTCAGTGTGATTTCTCGGGCCAACTTGGTGCATTTATTGTTGGTATTTGTTGTTATAGGCTGACATGTTGAATTTAATTATTCTAAGGCTATTTGAGAGCTGACTTGTGGCTAATGATTAGTATTTATAGGATGTTTGGGGTAGTTGTTTAAGTATGAATTAGAGAGATCATGAAAGTAGATCTGAGGGTAGCATATAAGCAAAGTTGTGGAAAAGATCCTGTGTGATCTTGCAGATTAGATTTTTTTCTGATAGTTTGTGATAGCAGAGCTAGTGGTTTGCACACTTGGAGACAAGGAGATTGCTTGGAGGCTTGTGAGCTCAAGTTTAGATCTGCCTTAGGGTTTCCATCAGTTGCTGATAGTTTTCAGAATTGAACTAGTTGGAGTTGTATTGGATCTTGATGATCTTGTAGAATTATTTCTGATTGTAATTGGCCCTAACCCGGAAGGCCTTAAAGCTAGTCATGTTAATGAAAATTTGTTAAAAAAATTATTATGTTGTATTTTTCATTGTGTTGTTCTGAAGCTACAAGGTTTGGACTATTCTTAATTGGATCCACCATCCCTTGGCTGCATCACTCTTTCCATTAGGACCACTTGTGCCTCCTTCTTGAGCTTATATAATGTAGAGCATTAATGAATTGAACCAAACTTATAGGATACATCTAATCCAATCAACCATTTCAAAAAATTCATCATATTAGAGGCACAATCAAGCTTCAAACACCTATAAACCCACTCACTCAAGAACCCCTTCAAGGTTCGCTCAAACTCGCCATTTCAAGAATCAACACACAAATTTATTACATAAGATCAATCAAAAAATTGATCCCATATTCAATACAATAACTGGTTCCATTCACTTATCCTATCAAACAACTTCAAACATCATCCTTGATTCAAACACAATTATTTATCTTACCTTGTCTCTTGAGGTGCCCACACACCTTGTCCCTACATTTAAGGTTTTCCCTTAAACTAGGCCTAAACACACTTAAATAATACATTAATAACATCAATCAAACATTTATCAATCACCATTTGAGTCCTTCCAATTTGTCCTTTACCTCATACCCTTCAAAATTCCTATTTGTTGTCCTCATTGTATTGTCTGCACACAAACTATTAACTTCATGATTCATCCATCATATCTTGATCACAATAAATAAATTGATCAGATTAATCAACCATTATTAAAATTTCATTCAAAACCATCAGCATATTGATAGTATGAATTCCATATCAGCCCATTACATAGACATTAAAGAACCAACAAGCAAATTTATCCTTCATTCGTGTGACTGTCATATGTGGACAGTTTTCTAGATCAACATTCATACATATATATCCTTTCCACCAGATAACATAAGAAAAATCACTCCAATGAAAATATAAAAATTTTAATACCCACAACATATCCAAAATGTAGAAAAATCCAACGATTAAATATTAAGTTATGGCCTCTGAACCGAGACATATGTTTATGTCATGAAATAAATTCAAAATTTATGAGTTCTACCTTCTAGGCATCAAATATATCAAAGAATACTTAACCATTAAGTTCCAAACCAATTTCATTTAAAATTAGTGTGAATCTACCTTTAGAAAAACCAAGAATCACATTTTTCCATAGGGTAAAACTCATGTTCTTATCAAACCCTTGCAGACAACTTCATTGAGAGGGTTTCATAATTTTTTTTAGTAAAATCCACATATCTCTTTCATTTCTTCATGAAATCAATCCAAAAAAAAATGAAGCTTATTCAATCCTCTAACTATCCATACATTTGGTACATCATTTTCAGGCCTTACAAGTTCATACAAGTCCTGGAAATAGCAGACATAAAGTTAAAACCAATCTATTAGGAATAAGGTGTCTCAACCTTGGATAATTCCTATTCTTATTATTTGTTTTGTAAATGAATTTTTTGCAAATAATGTAATTAAGTGTGAGTGTATATATCTAGTTGGCATGTTGATGTGTCGGCATCTTGTGCATAAGGAGATCATGATTGAAACAGTCATGACGGATTCTTATGACACGTAAGAACTATTTAAGGAATGTGCTATGACAGGTGTAAGAGCATCTTATGACTTGGGCCTATTTGGGCGCCCAAGAAGAAGTGGTTGGTGTGTGTAAGAGAATATGCCAAAAATAGGTTGGTATGACAAATTCTCTTACACTTCTCTTGTGACCGTTATTTTTGGCGGATTCTATGACAAGCTATCATAGTCTATTCTAGGGATGGATGCCTATTCTTGGGATTGCATGTAACAACTGTGTACATGTGGCTTTGTGCATGGGTCTTGGTGGTTGTGCCTATTTTTGGGTCCAGAGGATTCTATATATATGATGCTACTCCTATGGGAGAGATATAACACAAATTTAAGTCTTGTTGGCTTTGTCTCTCGTCTCCTAAAAGAACTTGCATTGCAAGTGTATTGTAATCTTTGTGTTGAAGATAATACATTGTGTAGGTTTTGGAGTGCTGGGGTTTTTTATCGAAAGGTTTTCCCCAGGGTATATCATTGTGTCATTCTCTATTTTTTCTGTATGTATGGTATGTGGTTGCAATATCTTTGTTAAAGTAGTTAACGAATCTGAAATTGTAAGGATTTATAAGAATTTGCACAATACTCTCCTATAGAGATTAGCGTAGGAAGCTGTTTCCACACCTAAGTTTCCTTACAAGTGGTATCAGAGCTTGATCAACTTTTGATCCTAGTTGTTGGGTAGGGTTTTTTGAGCTAATCTCAAGTTTGAGTGGGATTTTTTTGCAGAGCATTCTGAATCTTATTTGCAGATTGAGATGGCAAGTTCATCATATGGAAGAATGGAGGTGGAGAAATTTAATGGCACTAATTTTGAGTTGTGGAAACTCAAGATGGAAGACATGTTGGAAGATCGTGACCTATGGGAAGCAACTTCAAATGCTACAAGACCAGCAACTATAGCTCAAGCAGATTGGGATATCAAAGACCGTAAAGCTAAGGGTCTCATAAGACTCTGTTTAACTGATGCAGTCCTTCTGAATGTTCTAGATGAGAAAACCGCAAATAGTTTGTGGGAAAGACTTGCGGCCATGTATCAGGCCAAATCTCTGGTGAACAAGTTGTTCCTGAGGAAGAAGTTGTACTCTCTACGAATGGAGGAAGGTGGATCCTTAACGGATCATTTAAATGCATTTAATCTGTTGGCTGCACAATTGACATCAGCTAGTGTCAAGTTAGAGGAGGAGGATCGTTGCTGCACACTTTTGTGTTCTTTACCAGATTCATGGGACCATCTTGTGATGGCTCTTGGAAGCACTTTAGTCACCTTCAAAATGGATGATGTGGTGTCTTCGCTGCTATCAGAGGAGATGAGGAGAAAGGCTTCTGTTTCAGAAAAAGAAGCCCTTGCTATTCGTGGGAGATCCACTGAAAGAGGGAAGAAAAATGACAATAAGTTTGACAATAAGGGTAGATCCAAATCCTATGGGAAGTCAAAGACTTCCAATAAGTCCAAGGAAAAATGTTGGAACTATGATAAATCTGGGCACTTCCGTAAAGACTGCAAAGAGCCGAAGAAGAAGAAGAAAGGTTCAGATTCAGCTTCAGAAAGATCTCAAGAAGATGGCGATGCATTCATCGCAGCTTTGGTAGCCCATGCATCTAATGATGTGTGGTTGGTTGACTTGGGCGCATCTTTTCACATGACCTCTCATCGAAACTGGTTCTCAAAATATGAAGAGTTCGATGGTGGAAAGGTGTACTTGGGTGATGATTCTCACCTAAAGATAGTTGGACGCGGAAGGGTCACTATCAAATTTCCTGATGGACGAGTAAAGGGAATCAACAGAGTTATGCACATTCCAAGTTTGGCACGAAACCTATTATCTGTAAGTATGCTGAATGATGTAGGTGTGCAAGTTGTTTTTTCAAAAGAAGCATGCAAGATGATAAGAGGATCGATAGTGCTTGCAAGGGGTACTAGGAGAGGTACCTTATTTCAGCTAGATGCATGTATTCCTCTATGTAATAGTTCTTCATCCTCACCATCTGAACAAGCAGTGAAGAAGTTTGTGGCTATTGGTTCTGATGGTAGTGCAAATACTTTGGAAGGTAAGCTTCCTATAGAAAAGACAATGTTGTGGCATATGAAATTTGGCCACATTGGTGAAAAGGGTCTCAAAACCTTGAAAAACAAAAATCTCGTTGAGGGGTTAAATGATTGCAATCTCGAGTTTGACTTCTGCGAACACTGTGTCTATGGTAAAAAAATCATGTTCAGTTTTACTCTAGTTCTCACAAATCTTCTGATGTTTTGGATCTTATTCATTCTGATGTATTTGGTCCTGTAAAAGTTCCTTCAATCTCCAAGTCTGTATTTTTTGTATCTTTCATAGATGATTACAGTAGAAGGACGTGGATTTATTTCCTTAAAAGTAAGACACAAGTCTTTAGTTAGTTCAAGGAATTCAAAGCTCTTGTAGAGAATCAGACTAGTAAGAAGATTAAGTGTGTGAGAACTGACAATGGTGGTGAGTTTTGCTCAGCAGAGTTTGAACAGTTCTATAAAGAACAAGGTATCGAGAGGCATAAGACAACTCCTTATACCCCACAGCAAAATGGAGTTGCAGAGAGAATGAACAGGACACTGATGGAGAAGGCTAGGAGTATGCTTAGTGGAGCTGGTTTAGAACAAAGGTTTTGGGCCGAAGCTGTGGCCACTACTTGCTATCTGGTTAACAGATCTCCTACATCAGCCCTTGTTGGTAAGACACCCATGGAGGTGTGGTCTAGTAAGAAGCCTTCAATTATACATCTTCATGTTTTTGGTTGTGAAGCTTATGCACATGTTCCAAAGGAGAAAAGATCTAAGTTGGAAAACAAAGTTGTTAAATGTATTTTCATCGGATACAGTGCTGATGTGAAAGGATACAAGCTTTGGGATCTCGTGACTAGTAAGGTGTTGTATAGTAGAAATGTTATTTTTAGAGAGCTAACATCTTCTCCTATTGTGCTACAACCAGATGAAAAAGAAAAGGAAAAATATGTTGTTCAGTTGCCTCCTACCCCTGAGAAGACTGAACAGAGAGACCATGTTGGGCCTAATGATGAGGAGAGCTCTAGCAGCTCTGATAGTTCAGAAGAAGAGGAAGAACAACCTTAACCGCAGCCCTTGAGGAGATCCACGAGAGAAAGAAAGCAACCAGAAAGGTTTGGTTATTCTATGTTAGATTCCAGTTGTGCCTTTGCTTTGATTACTAACACTGATGAGCCTAGATCTGTGAAAGAGGCTTTGGGCATGGAAGATGCAGGTTCCTGGATTGAGGCTATGGATGATGAGATGGCTTCATTGGAGAAAAACAAAACTTGGGACCTTGTACCTTTTCCTAAAGGGAGAAAATCTATTGGCTGTAAATGGGTGTTCAAGAAGAAATTCTGTGCAGATGGCAGTGTTGAAAGGTATAAAGCTAGATTGGTTGCAAAGGGGTATTCACAGGTAGAGGGAATAGATTATGGTGAAATATTCTCTCCTGTTGCAAAGTTGACATCCATTAGAT
Organism: Chamaecyparis obtusa; assembly: GCA_027943335.1. Taxonomy (NCBI): domain Eukaryota; kingdom Viridiplantae; phylum Streptophyta; class Pinopsida; order Cupressales; family Cupressaceae; genus Chamaecyparis; species Chamaecyparis obtusa. Next base: position 774,627 of record BSBK01004590.1, read on the forward strand.
TTCTGTTATCTCTTGCTGCATCATATGATTTAGAGATAGAACAGATGGATGTGAAGATAGCTTTCCTTCATGGTGATTTGGAGGAAGAGATTTATATGTCACAGCCTGAGCACTACATTGTTAAAGGTAAAGAATCCTTAGTTTATAGATTAAAGAAATATCTATATGGTTTGAAGCAATCTCCTAGGATGTGGTACCTTAAGTTTGATGCCTTTGTGTTGTCAATTGGATTTGTAAGATCAAAATCAGATCATTGTGTTTATTTCAGAGTTGAAAATGATCGCCTTCTTATTGCTGCATTATATGTTGATGATATGTTGCTGTTTGGGAAGGGTAAGGGTATGATTTCTGATTTTAAATCTCAGTTGTCAGCACAGTTTGAGATGAAAGATCTTGGGGCAGCTAGGTACATCTTGGGTATGGAAATCAGTAGAGACAGGTCTAATAGAAAACTTTGGTTGAGTCAGAGTAAGTATGTGAAGTCTGTGTTGGACAGGTTCAGCATGGCAAATTGTAGACCACTATGTGTTCCTATTTCTATGGGAACAAAGTTATCTGTAGATGATTGTCCAAAATCTCCTAGTGAGGTGGAGGACATGAGTAGAGTACCTTATGCTAGTGCAGTTAGTAGTCTTATGTATGCTATGGTCTGTACTAGACCAGACATTGCCCAAGCAGTGGGAGTCCTGAGTCAGTTTATGGCTAATCCTAGATGGGTACATTGGGATGCAGTTAAGCGAGTATTCAGATATTTGAGGGGTACATCAGATTACTCCATATGTTATCATGGTAACTCTTCTAGATCTCCGCATTTAGTTTGTATTCATGGGTTTGTGGATTCAGATTGGGCAGGTGATATTGACAGCAAGATATCCACCAGTGCTTATGTGTTCACTATGTTTGGTGGTGCCATTAGTTGGATGAGTAAGCAACAACCTGTGGTTACTTTGTCCACTACAGAAGCTGAGTACATGGCTACTACTCACGCTTGTAAAGAAGCCATTTGGCTTAGAAGATTGTGTTCTGATGTTGGTGTTGATGCAGAATAGATTACTATTTGGTGTGACAGTCAGAGCGCTATTTGCCTTGCAAAGAATCCAACTTTCCATGCCAGAACGAAGCACATTGATGTGTAGTTTCACTTTGTGAGAGATATGGTGGAAGATGGAAAGGTAAATTTGGAGAAGGTAGATACTGTGAAGAATGTTGCAGATGCATTAACAAAACCAGTGGGCACTGAGAAGTTTAGATGGTGTTCGGAGTCTATGGGCCTTTTGGCCTATAGCGGTTAAAGTTCTTGTTATGTTCCTATTGCTCTTACAAGGTGTTCGACAAGTGGGAGAATGTTAGGAATAAGGTGTCTCAACCTTGGATAATTCCTATTCTTATTATTTGTTTTGTAAATGTATTTTTTGCAAATAATGTAATTAAGTGTGAGTGTACATGTCTAGTTGGCATGTTGATGTGTCACTCCACTTGATGTGTCGGCATCTTGTGCGTAAGGAGATCATCACTAAAATGGTCATGATGGATTCCTATGACACATAAGAACTATTTAAGGAATGTGCTATGATAGGTGTAAGAGCATCTTATGACTTGGGCCTATTTGGGCGCCCAGGAAGAAGTGGTTGGTGTGTGTAAGAGAATATGCCAAAAATAGGTTGGTATGACAGATTCTCTTACACTTCTCTTGTGACTGTTATTTTTGGTGGATTCTATGACAAGCTGTCATAGTCTATTCTAGGGATGGATGCCTATTCTTGGGATTGCATGTAACAACTATGTACATGTGGCTTTGTGCATGGGTCTTGGTGGTTGTGCCTATTTTTGGGTCCAAAGGAGTCTATATATATGATGCTGCTCCTATGGGAGAGATATAACACAAATTTAAGTCTTGTTGGCTTTGTCTCTCATCTCCTAAAAGAACTTGCATTGCAAGTGTATTGTAATCTTTGTGTTGAAGATAATACATTGTGCAGGTTTTGGAGTGCTGGGGTTTTTTACCGAAAGGTTTTCCCCAGGGTATATCATTGTGTCATTTTCTATTTTTTCTGTATGTATGGTATGTGGTTGCAATATCTTTGTTAAATTAGTTAACGAATCTGAAATTGTAAGGATTTATAAGAATTTGCACAATACTCTCCTATAGAGATTAGCGTAGGAAGCTGTTTTCGCACCTGAGTTTCCTTACACAATCGAAATGACAAGTTTGAATGCACAAAAGTGTATCTAAATGTATTCCTTCTTTTCCTCCCCCTTTGGATCGATCATAACAATGATTTTATAATGCCTTTGATAGTTCAAACCTCCCTAACTACCCCAAAACTGATGGGAAACCAATTTTACATCTTTTTGTTATATTTTGACAAAAAAATTTCTTGACAACATTTGTTGTCAACTAGATAACTTTTATAAATTTGACATAATGATCTTATAACTTTTTAGAAACCCCTTTAAAATAAAAAAATAATCCTCAAATGACCTATTACAACCATTTTTCCCTTTCATGACATGTTTATATAAATTGGACTCTTGACCCAACTAGGTCCTAAATAGACAATTAAGCAACTTGTTACAAAATGGCTCAAGTAACCTTACATTATGACTCAATTAGATACAAAAGAACTCAAATACATCATATATGTCTCAAATAATTTCAAATCATTCATGAACCTCCTAGTGTTTTTTCTTGTACCTAGGTTCTCCTACACCATACTACTAGCCTTAAAAAAATTCCAAGTCCTTGGAAACATGGAACCAGTAACTTGCAAGAAATAAATTAGACCAAAATATTTATCCTTTGCCTTAATTTACCTCTGCCTCTTCATACCTCTTATCACCGTCCTCTTTTCCTTCAAGGACATAGGATTGTCCTTGTAATCACCTTCTCAAGTACTCCCATCAGTTGTAGAGAATCAAGGAACTCAACCAAATTTCTAAGATACATCTAATCCAATCAACCATTTCAAAAAATTCATCAACAAATTCATCATATTAGAGGCATAATCAAGCTTCAAATACCTATAAACCCACTTACTCAAGAACCCCTTCAAGGTTCACTCCAACTCACCATTTAAATAATCAACACAACAACTTATTACATAAGATCAATCAAAAACTTGATCCCATATGAAATACCAAAATTGGTTCCATTCACTTATTCTATCAAACAAATTCAAACATCATCCCTAATTAGAACACAATTATTCATCTTACCTTGTCTCTCGAGGTGTCCACTCACCTCGTCCCTATATTTGAGTTATACACTTAAACTAGATCTGCACACACTTAAATAATACATTCAAAAAATCAACCAAACCTTTACCAATAACCATTTGAATCCTTCTAATCTATCCTTTACCTCATACCCTTCAAACTTCTTGTTCGTTGTCCTCATTGTATTGTCTGCACAAAAACTATTAACTTCATGATTCATCCATCATATCTTGATCACATAACTAGATTGATGGGATAATTAAACCATTAATTAAATGTCAATAAAAACCATCAGAATGTTGATAGTATCAATTCCATATCATCCCATTGTAGTCATTAAAGAACCAACAAGCAAAGTTATCCTTCATTGGTGTGATTGTCATTTGTTGACATTTTTCTAGATCAATATTAAGACATATATAACTTTTCCACCAGAGAACATTAAGAAAATCTCTCTCCAGTGGAAATGTGGAAAAATTCAATAACCACAACATATCCAAAAGGTAAAAAAATCCAACAGTTAAATATTAATTTATGGCCTCTGAACTGAGACATATGTTTCTGTAATGAAATAAATTCAGAATTTATGAGTTCTGCCTTCTAGGGCATCTAATATCTCAAATAATACTTAACCATTCAGTTCCAAACCAATTGAATTTAAAATTAGTGTGAATATAATTTTAGAAAAACCAAGAATCACATTTTTCCATCAGGTAAAACTCAAGTTCTTATTAGACCCTTGTAGACAACTTCATTGAGAGGGTTTCATGACTGTTTTTAGTAAAATCCACATATCTCTTTCATTTCTTCATGAAATAAATCCAAAAAAAAATAAGAAGGAATATTATTCAATCCCATAACTATCCATACATTTTTTACATCATTTCCAATCCTTACAAGTCTGTACAAATCCTGGAAACAACAGACAAGAAGTTAAAACCAATCAAAATGACAAGTTCGAATGCACAAAAGTGTATCTCAATATATTCCTTCTTCTCCTCCCCTTTTGGATAGACCGTTACAATAATTTTATAATGCATTTGATATTTCAAACCTCCCTAACTACCCAAAACTGATGGGAAAGCAATTTTATATCTTTTTGTTATATTTTGACAAATAATTTGCTTGACAATATTTGTTGTCAAGTTGACAACTTTTATAACTTTGACATAATGATCTTATAACTTTGTAGAAACCCATTTTAACATATAAAAATAATCATCAAATGACCTATTAAAACCATTTTTCCCTTTCATGGCATGTTTACATAAATTTGACTCTTGACCCAACTAAGTCTTAAAAGGACAACTAAGCAAACTATTACAAAATGGCTCAAGTAGCCTTAAATTATGACTCAATTGGATACAAAAGAACTAAAATACATCATAGATGTCTCAAATAAAGTAAAATCATTCATGAACCTCCTAGTGTTTTTCCTTGTACCTAGGTTCTCCTACACCATTATCCTTCTTGGTCTTAGTCTTGATTGTCATTGCAAAACTGATTATTTATTTAGGGCTCATTGTACTCAAGTCTACTTTTCCTCTGATCTATAAATCATCCTCAATGCTCATCTAGGAATATGAGGAAGGTGTAATATTTTCTTGTTCTTTCTTTTTAGTTACCTCCTCATGTTTAACTTTCATCACATCATCTATATCCTCATTTTCTTTCACTTGATCTATATGTTAATCATCTGTAGGAGTTTTAACTTGTTCACCATCTGTCATAGCCTAATTGGCACCCATGTTTACTAGTTTCATCAAGTCATTGTGCACTTCAAGTGACTTCTCTTAAAATGCCCCAAACCTTGGAGTCTTGGTATCTACTAGTTGAGCTAACAAGCTCTCAGCATACATGGTTAGAATATCTCCATCTACCTCATATCCCATAGGCATCAACCATGAGGTTCTTGGTTCAACTGCTTCCATCCAAAAAGTGTCAATATCAACCATGAAACAAATAGTATCTTTGTACTTATCAATAATCTCATAAGGTATCCTTTCTTTTTCATGCATCTTCTTCTAAAATTCTTTGAATAAAGGTTGGAGTACCTATAGTCCATGCAATATCACCGATATTGGGGAACATGTTTTGGAAATAGAAGAATAAACACATAATCACCTATCCATATTTGAATTTATTTCTTCTATCCTTTTTAATCTTCTCAAGATTCAACATTAGTAGCTCTCTTATCACATCAGCTAGATCGTAGTCAACATTTTCCTTGATCATCTTTTATGTTGTATGAATAGCACCACTGGGTATGCTATTCAACCGACTAGAATGGTATACCTTGTAACCAATAATCATAGATGTGTATTTCACCTCTTCATATGTAATGTCATTCATAGTCATCACATGACCATCCCACCTAGATTTAATCAAACTAATCACTTCTTCTTTAGGAATAGTGTAAAGAATAGGTATATCATGGGTTGATCATAGACTGATTACATCATGAATTGCCTCTTTTGTAATTTTATGTGGTCGGTCCAACCACACAAATTGATTATGGATTATGCTTAAAACATATCTGATCTAATCCTCTTCAAACTCATTAGGATAATTGACCGCATGATGTAAACCTTTATCTACTATGTGTTTATGCTCATCTTTCAATACTAAGTTATCATCACATAACTTATTATACTATTCATAGATTATCCCTAATCCTATATCTTCTAATTTTCAATGAATGTAAGCTTTAATATCCTCAATGTTGAAAACACCATAGGGCACGTTAGTTAGGGAACCAGCTGGGTCATTTTCTATCGATTTGAATGGATGCCTTTGAAATTCTAGTCTAGGTCTTTCAGTTATGTCAATCAACTTAGGAGTAGCCATCTTAAATTTTAATAAGTGTATATAATAGATAAAGACCTCAAACTATTCACAACTAGAGTTCTTGCCAAAATCATGACACCGGCACAACAACAACTACCACTGCTGATCAGTTCACTCTTTCAGATCACCACAATACTTCCTTCTAATTTCTTGGATCTCTGCAAATGGCTCAACCAAATCTTCTTTCACTCCACAAAAACTTTCAAAATGCGCAAGGTGAAAATGAAATCCAAAAATGCCTTTTTATCTACCTTCGCACATGTATTAAATGTACTTACCGATAGAACATATTTTTCATCAATTGACTCAAAGGATCATTACCGATGATTAAAAAACCATGAAACTTATCGAAACTTTAAAATATATTCCAAAATTCTTATTACATCTTAAAATGTTTATATATCTTACTGCACATCTATAGGGTGTCCAAAGATGGATTCAATAATACTTGCTCCCCCTAAGCCACAAGAAGACTTTGTTTGATGAATAATTCTCCACACTCGATGAAGATGTGGATTCATCTGATGACTTAATGTCTTCCTTCTTCTTCCAAGTCTTGTTCATCTTTTTCCTAGTCTCTTCTACATTCACAATTTTCTTTCCTTTCTGGTTTCTTGACTGGTTCATTGATTGGTTATTGAACCTACAATCCCATGCTAGATGTCCAATCTTATAATAATGAAAACATGCCATACCAGTTGATCTATATGGTCCAACATTACCTCTTGCAGTCCTCATTCTACAATTTATAGCCATGTGTCCATAATTGCCATAGATTGAGCATGTGACATCTAATTGCCTCTCTCTTTGGTAAGGTGTTTTTGAGTTCATAGGTAACCTCTGATTGTTCACTCTTGACCCACACTCATCATATTTGTGACCATATTTATTGAAAGTAAAATAGTGATCATCAAAGCTACTAGATCTACTACTAGATCTAGATCTACAATCATGAGCAGTGTGACCATACTTATTGCAGTTATAGAAATATCTATCAAAATTTCTATTCATATTTGTAGATCTACTTGTACATACATTTGAAATATGACCTACCTTGTGACAATTAAAACATACATGCTTGTAGGCTTTCTTACCAGAAGTTATTTTTGTTACCTTTGGTGGATACTTTCCTTCTTGCTTGATCTCTTTTGTTCTAGAAGATTCGCCAACTTCAATAGTAGTAAAACTAGTATATCCTAGGGATGTGGTATCTTTTCTTCTTTGATTTCCGAGATTCTCATCAGTTTTTATAGTACTTTCATTGAATTTATTCAATAGATCATTTGCATTCTTCAATTCTCCCTTTAATTACTCATTCTCATTTCTCAGATTCCCATTCTCCCATAGGAATTTTCTATTTGTATCATATAATGTTTCAACTTCTTGTCTTGTCTTGAAAATTTATTCCTCTACAACTTGAAGTGCTTCATCCTTGGTCTTTAGGGAATCTTCTACAATTTTCCTTGCATTCTCTTTAGATCTCCTTGCTTCCAACTCTTCACACATTCTAATTTATTGGGCTCCAATCTTTCTCTTAAGTTTTTTCATGTCCTTGTGTAATTTTACATTTTTCATAGCCATGGCTTCTAGGGATGATCTAGTTTCCTTAGATCCACTTTGTTCAGACAATTAATTAATGTAATATTGACTCTCATTCATTTTTTCAACAAGCTCTTTTCGCTTGGCTAAATATTTCTTCAGCTAATCTTTCAGTTCTTTGATAACCCTTTTAGCTTCTTCAATTTGTCTCTTGTATCTCAAACCCTCCATATTTTCCTTAAGGATCTTCCCCAAATTATTAGGCTTTGTAGTACCCCACCCGTAGTTCACTTTTTGTTTGCTTTATGTTTTAGTTGTTTGGCCAAATTCTTTTAGGTCACTTTTGATGTGATCAGTTATTATTTTAATAAATGATGATTTTGGATTATAGATCATTATATGTGTATCATGTGACTGCATAAATTAGATGATTTATTAATCTTCATGATTTTATGTTTATGCTTTCTATCAGTTTATGATGTTACTAACCCCATACTTGCATGTGTATGGTTATCATGTGTATGTACTTGTTTGATGTGTCTGTATGGTAGAGGGCGGAGGCGTAGTTACTTTCCTTGTCAAGATCCACACGACCGACCATACCCTATCATTGTCTTTTATATATTGGATGTACATGCTTTGTTTTTTGATGACAAGTTTGTAGGTATAGGACATCATCTTCCTTGAATTGGTGGGAGTGAGCATGCCATAAATATTCATCTCAATGGTAAAGAGGGGAGGTAACAGACAGAACCAAAACCCTAACCTAAGCCTATTTATCCTAAGTATTGGATAAGTATTTGATGACTACCTTACTCGAATTTGTTAGGTTGACATAGCTCATGGATCCCCTCCTTGAGCTTGTTTGTTTTATGTGTTGATCTCAATTTATTGCTTTTTTGAGTGAGTGATTTTTATATAGTTGAAGTATTTAATATTATAGTTGAAAAATAATATTAATTTAATATTTATGTTTATGTGAGGTTGATTAATTAAAGATCAAATATTTAAATATTTAGATTTAATTAATCAATTGTGTGAAATTAGAATTAATTATGTTCCATTAAATAATTTAATATTTAATAGCAAGATTAAATTGTTCCTTAAGTGTTTTATTTAATTAATGTGAATTTTTATTATATGCATGTGCATTAATTTAGTTGAAATGAAAATTGTTTTAAAAAATGGTAACAACTTGTCTTTAGGAGTCTAAGTTGTGTTGTGCATAATAAAATATATTTTTAATTATTAATTAGGAATTTCTTTCAAACTTGAGAGTGGGAGTTTGATTAGGAGTTGTCTAATGAGTCATCTAGGGTTTGTATGAATGGAGGAGTTGAATCCCTAATAGGGGGGATTTGCATTCATTTGGAATGAATCAGGTTGTTGGAGATTTGTGGAGAGAGTTCTTGGAATATTTTTGGCATCTTGAGATTCTTGAGCTTTTTTTTGTGCTTGGGAATTTTGGTGAAGATTGTGGTACATCTGTATTTGGGCTTTGCATACATTGTTGTTTCAGATCTACATGGTTGAGTTCTTCATCTGAAGGATCTGAGAGTTTTATCATCCCACAAGCATTCTATTATAGTTTCTAGCATTGGAATTGAGGTAGGGTTTGAGAAAACCTTCTTGTAAAATTGTTTGTGAAATTTTCAGTGTTTTACTATGTCTAGATAAATTTATTGTTAGATCTGTATTATGTTTTTGTTTGTGATTTGGGTTTTAGAAAACCCTTAGTTTCATGGTTTTTTAGTTTTTTTTCAGACTTGGCATAGTAGGGATATGCTATCAAAATTGTGTGAGAAAATTCACTATAGAACCCTTTGAAAATAGAAAATTAATTTAGCTATAGTATGAACTATTGAGTTGCTAAATTAAATTAATGGGTTTGTGTCAAAATTCCAATTTCGCTTAAAAAACATCATTTTGGATAAAAAATTATTCTCTATGTTCAAAAAATTTCAGTCAAAAACAAATTACCAGTATAGGACAAAAATAAACATTGAAGCCAATAGGAATATATCTGCATGTGTGCATGAGACAAAAATATATAGCCATGCTTAAATTTTAAAGGTCATGTATTTCCATTTTTGGAAATAAATTCTAAGGGCCTGTACATTTCCATTTTCAGAAATTACCCTATAAAAGAATTAAGTACTTTGCCTTTTAGAATATTTATGCATATTGCTTTTTAAAAAAATTAATTTAAAAAAAAATGTTTGTATTGAAAAGGTTTAAATATATATATATATATATATATATATATATATATATATATATATATATATATATATATATATATATATATATATATATATATATATATATATATATATATATAATTGTATGGGGTGGGCGCCACCAACACCCCCTACCCCCTGCAGATCCCCACACACATAGACCAGGCTGCACAGGAGACTATGACAGACCTAGCACAGTACCAGGCCTGTACATGGCCTGTCGTGGTAGCCCTGGTACCCACGGGTACCATAAAGGGGCAATGGGGAGCAGGTCCATGTACCCCCCCACTTGCTTATTTTAATTATTTATTTTATTTTATATTTATGAAATATGATTTTGGTAAAATATAATTTATTGTTATATTTAAAAGTGTTTTATTTATGTTTTATTCAATATATATAATAAACTAAAAGTTAGTAAATATAAATTACAATAATCCTTTAAATTTAATATATAGTTTGTTTGTTAATATTTTATTTAATATTTAACTTAAATAAATTTTGTTTTATTACTAAGGTTTTAAATAAAAATGTATTTATTGTTTTATTATATATTGGATAAACTTTGTTTAATACAATTAGGAATAATAGTATTATAATTTGATTATTATTATTTCTATTTGGTATTATGTATAATTCAAGGCTTAATTTAGAGTTTCAATTGTGTCTTGTATTTTGAAGTTGATATTTAAATTAAAATTGGTTTTAAATTATTCGTTGAGTTTGGAATCAAATATTCAATTCATTCTTGACATAGTTTACTTTATGGAACTCTAGGGTGAATTATTTAAATTAAATGGGTTTTAGAACTAAATAGTCAATTTAGATTGGAATTAGATAAATTGATTGATTTTGGGATAATCACTTAAATTTAGTCTAGGTTAGATGTATAAGATATATAATTTAATCATAGATGTGCTTTCAATAATATGTGTATTTGGTCATTGGCATAATATTGAAATGTGTGATCTATCCTGTAAATGGAAATGTACTTTTGAATACTGAAATTGGTTGTTTTATGTAAAATAAATTTATCTTTCCTGATTCTTGGGTTTATCTATTTTATGGGCATTAGATGACCTAGGGAAAGTACAGAGGCTGGGAAATGGAGTTTTATGTTCGTGCTTTCTATTTATGTTTTGCGTGAGTACTATGTAGTCTATTTTCCCTATCTGACTGTATAGGCTCATGTTGTACTACTTTTCTGTGGTTATGTATTTATAGTCTTTCCTGATCCCTCCGATGATTTTGGGAGTGAGACTATTTGTTTTTATCTATGTTAGATCTAGGAGAGATCTATGAGCCTAAGGTAGTTTACCTAGATATGTGTTAGGGGATGGCTTGTAATAAGCGTTGGGGCCCACAAGTGGCTGCCAAGATCACTTATTGTAAGTATCAATTTTCAAGTGATAACCTAATATAATTAAGGGGAAATAAATGAACCTAATAAGATATGGTCCTCACCCAAGCGTTAGTGCTAGTACAGACTTGTTGGCAAACAAATTTTTCTTCTTCTTCTTAAATGAAAATAAATAAAACTCTATGCCTCTAGAGACAAACAATTCATCAACAATTGGGTAAGCATTAGAAATTACTTCCCTCTGAATTTTCAAGGTTCAGCTTCCTTGTAGGATATTCAATGAATTGTTAACATAAAAGTAAATTCATACACCTTTAACAAGAAAGTGTAGAAGGACCACTCGAATACTCTTGGTTATTGAGGTGATTTACAGAATCAACAGATGATTAAATTTAACTATGAAGAATATTGAGATCTACTAATTACTTCTAAAACAAATAAACTATAAAATAACTCAAGAAGGAAAAACTAGAAAGAAACCAGAAGTGACTAAATATAAATAATACATGCACACATTTAAATGTACCAATCTTCAAAGTAATCAATACATTCTAGATTTTGATTCAAAGATCTAAATCATACAATGCATCTATATATTCATATATGATCGGATCAAAGTCTAATCAAAACAAGTCACAAACTATTTCAGAACTTTAAAGACTTATGCTAACTATCTACTTTAATAAACTATCTACTTTTCTATCTGTATTTTCTAACCCTTTCATAGTTCAATGCTCCAACATTAATAGTTTTAGGTTTGAGAGAGCCTCCAAAAAAACCCGGCCTCTCGAACACCAAAAAAACCATTAAAAACTGATTATACAACTAAAAAGGGAGTTTCATAACATGTGTCTTTTAAAATAGAAAGAAAGGTAAATGTTGTCCTGAAAAAAATACAAACTCCCTCCGAGGCCTTCTGACGTGGCAATCTGTACGAGCTTCCAAGATCGGAACACGTTCACCAATTCCAGGGCTGGTTGAAAGTGCAGATTCTTCAGACCTGTCAGCTTCGCTCGAGTCACATTCTTTTCCCATCTTAACTCCCTGATCCTCTCCGCCTGCTTAGGTAATTGACCTCTGTCCAGCAACAACATGGATTCCACGTTTGCAATTCTAGTGAAATCCTGAACTGTCAGTGCTTCATTTTCTTTAAGAGCATTCATGGTGTCTGTAAAGACTTTGACCATGGCATCTACATCCCTATTACCTTCATCAATTTGTAAAATACTCAAGGGATTCACTATCTTGATGTCTTTAAGGGCATCCGCATGCATATGTAGTACCTCTTTCTCTATGACTTTGGCTTGAGAGATCATAGCTTTAAACATTGTATTTTTCCATCCGAAGTTTTGTTTCAAGATGAACAGCATATAGGGATCTACTAGCTTCATCAGATTTTTTGCTAAGAACTGAGTCACACCATAGGCCTCTATTTCTTGAACCTATATGTCAATCACTGTGCATTTCTCTTCCTCTATTTCCCAGCTTGGAACCAGGGTTTGAATCTCACCGAGTAATCCTTCTCCATCTAAGCAAGTAGATATAAACTCGCAGATGAAAGCACTCCCTTCATCAATAACATTATTTATCTAAGATTTCACGACCTCCATCAGAACTCTGCCCTATTGCATCTTTTTCACAAGCCTTTGGCTTTCAACTAAATTTGGATCAAAATCTTGTGAAGATTGGGCTAGTGGTAGTGCTCCAACATCAGTGAGCGAGGAAAGAAACTCGGCCATGGTAGATACCAACTGTTTCAACTCACGTTTCTCTCTCCCATCCTTTTGCGACTGCCTGAGCATATGATCAGCTGAAAATTTAAATAGATAACCTCTAGAATCCTTGTTTAGAACACCAAACTCCATCTTAGTGATTTCAAAGTCTTTAGCCTCTGGTTCCTGAATTCCCTCTTTAGGCCTGAAGGTAGCTATTTCTACAGTCACCTTTCCAATAGATGGATCGGTAGATACCCTTGGATCACTCTTCATTCTTTTTACTTTAGGGGTCCAGGTAGCATATTTGGTGACAATCTCCTTCATAAGAAGTGAAATAGGCTTGTAACTCTTTCTTTTATTCACTGATTCAGTTAGCCAGGGAGGAACTGAACTGGTGACTATCCGATTGTCAAGAGTTTTAATAGGAGTGTTCTCAGCCTGAGGTACATCTGTGCTATTGGTAAGGATTTCTTGAACCTTTTCTTATTGATCCATTGGAAAGAAAATATCATCATCATTAATCTCAATATCTATATAGTCAGGTCCTAAGGATGCCATCTGACAACGCCATTCTGATCTTGTTCTAGGCCTCAATTTGGGTATAGTAGGATGCCTGCTGGGAACCACCTTTTCTTAGGGGATGTAACTTTACCTACATTAGGAACCACAGGAGATACATTATATGAGACATGTTTCACATTTTTTAGGGTTGATTTTGTACTATGCCTTTCAAGAGGGGGGTTCTTAGCTCCTTTCTTTTTCTTTTCTGTTAACTAGGTTTCTATAACCCTGAATATGGTTCGGGCCCTCAACTTTATATCACCTTCCTCTTTCATGTTCCAATCTATGACCAAAGGACTTCTTGCTTCAACATTGATAACATCTGAACCTGCGACTTCAGAACTATCCTCTTCTACTCCCTTAATATCAAACTTTAATTGCAACAGTTTGATCTATGGAACTACAAGTCTTGAGTGATCCCATTTCCAGACTGCCTCTTCATCACTAAGATCTTCCCATAGATCCTCAAGGTGCGAATTGGGTGAAGGATAATTACTTAGACTTAGAACTTGTCTAGTGAAGCCCTTATTGTCAAAACCCCTTCTTAACTCATAAAATTGCAAATGAAAACTCAACAGGTTGCTTCCTATCACCGAAGCGTCAATCATACTGTTACAAGCCAAGTTACCAATTTTAACTGGAAACATAGAAGGCCAACTTTCTTCTGGTAGGGTATTTTTAATAACTACGAACAATTGCCTACAAACCTCTGCCAATATAAAATATTCAAAAGAAAACTTTGGGAGTCTAAGAGGTTCATCATCAAAGCCTTTGACCCGGATGTAGGTGAAATGTGGAAATTGAATGTATGGACTTCTGTAGACTTGAACCAGTTTCTATGCCTCCAATGAAACTCTTTGGTTTGGGACTCCTGCCAATTGTTGACATAATCTTCCCAGGAAAACATCATGAACCTTTCGGTAATTTTCCAAAATCTTATCCTTTCTTAATAAGAGATAGTACTCATAGATAAAAAGGTCTTCATTCCAAGGAACATGTTGAATGGTAGATAAATCTTATGTGCATGCCAGACAGTATATCAAATAGGAAGACATAAAGAAATCCTTCTTAATGGCTTGAGCTTGTTTAAGTTGGTCCCTCAGGGAACTAGCAATAATCTCCGCCCAATCAATATGTTGCCCCCCTTCCAAGACTATCTCTATAAAGTGAAACATCCACTCCTCAAAGAGGAGAACCTGCTCTGAACCTTTAATCCGGTGAAGAAACACTATCGCATCATGAATAAGTGGCTTCATGTGGTCTTGGGTGAGGAATTTAGGTAACCGAAATCCACCTTTATAATTAGTTTGAGTCCACTTCTGAGCCACATGACTACGGTTTTTATCTATGTTTTCTCTATACTAAGCTAGAGATTGGGTGGGCGTGAAACTGATGAGAGATTCCTCTAGAATTTTAAAAATAGCCATGATAGTCTCTCTCTTGACCAGCACAAGGGTTTGGCCTTTTGCATTCATAATGCACTTGGATTTAACATCATATCTGTTAATGTGTTATTGAACCAACTCCAGGCATACAGCTGACGGCGGAAAAGTCATGGCTTCCAATAATCCACTCGACAAGAACTCTAGACTATGATATTCCGTTGCACAGTTTGTGAGGTCAATTGCCATTTTTTCTACTGATATCCCTAACAGTTCTATATCTGTAACAATAGGGGCTCAACATTGCATAATCTTGACATTCCCGAAGAAATTCATACTAGACCTTATCTCTCCCTCAGGAATAAAAATACAACCCCCCCTCTTGAATCAATATATCAAACAACAATAGGAAATGAGAAAAAGCTTTAGGAGCTACCTATTTTATGTAGACTCAGAACAATTTCTTCTCCCACAGTTGAGACTCCGCAGAATTATAACAGGAAGAGAAAACTTACAGAGCTGTTTATATTTTTTGAAAGATTATGCCCTGAAAAGTCAACTTTAATGAGCATTAGTCAAGGACATTAATTTCAAATGATGTGAGTAGTAATGACTTAGCAACAGGATGTCCTTGAAATCCACAATCTTTAATATCATTATTAATCATCCCCCAAATGATATATCTCACTCGTGTTAACGATTTCATTAATCGCAACCCGAAACTTTATTTGACGCTTGCCTGATGGCTCCCATTAAATCTAACTGCCCATCTTAAAAATTTAACCATCATTTCACCGTCAGCTTATGTCATCTATCCCATCAATTGTCCTTTCACTTATGACTCTGCCCACTATCTATCTTTGAACCTCTTTGAACTACTTTGAACCGGAGTTCAAAGTGGTTTGAAGTGGTTCACCACCAAAAGGTGATGTAGGCTAGGGCCCACCTACAGAAAATAGATGTTAGAAAAATAATCATTCATTGAACTGCTTCAAACTACTTTGAACTGGAGTTCAAAGTGGTTCGAAGTGGTTCATCTGAAGCATGGGTCTTGGAGAAGATTCATCCAAGGAAGGCCGAATTTGAACTTGACAAACTTGGAGGCTATTTCTTGACAACTTGAAGGGCATGAACACTTGGAGTATTACTGCAAGGAAAGACCCTCAAGGGAACGCGCTAAATGAGCTTCAAATAAATGAACTAGTAAGGGTCTTAGACACTTCCATAATGGTGACTCTAACTATCTCTAACATCAGCTCTAGCTAGGGACTGCATATTG
The DNA here is from genome assembly GCA_027943335.1 of Chamaecyparis obtusa. Lineage (NCBI taxonomy): Eukaryota > Viridiplantae > Streptophyta > Pinopsida > Cupressales > Cupressaceae > Chamaecyparis > Chamaecyparis obtusa. The sequence continues at coordinate 790,766 of BSBK01004590.1, forward strand.
CTCAATGTGTAGAGAACTCTAAATAACTGGTTTTGCAAAAAAAGCTAATAAAGGGAGAGAAAAACAGAGCACTACGACGCAACAAAAAGGAAAATAGGGAAATACTACCTAATATGTACATGGAAACTGACTTAGTAAATCATTGGAGCTTTCATAACTTGAGGTCCTGCCCATTATAAGTAAAAGGCAAATTCACACCATCTGGATAGGACAACCGAAAAGCATTTGAACCAAGAGTTTCAGAAATAATAAATGGGCCCTTCCATAAAGACTCAAATTTCCCATGAGACCCTTTGGGTGCTCGCCTTTTGTCCCATAGGAGCACTTCATCACCCTCCATAAAGTTACGAGGCCGCGCCCGCATATCAAAAATCTGCTTTACCTTCAGCTGATGCTTTGTAATATGATCTACCAACTCCTCCATTTCTTCTTCTAGTCTACTCAAATGCATGACACGTTTCTCCAGAGGATCTTTAAAATACTGATCTTTAATGACGGCTTTGAGCTTAGCTGAGGAGAGTTCCAAAGGTAGAGAGACATGTGCTTCTATCCCATATACCAGTTCAAAGGGGGCCATTCCAATTGCTCTTTTCAAAGTGGTTCGATCTGCCCACAAAGCTTCAAATAGCTTCTTATGCCATTCACGGGGATTATCATCTATTAAATTTTTCATGATCACTACAGGTTCTTATTACTGGATTCAGCTTGACCATTCCCTTGTAGGAAATAATCAGAGGAATGAGTGAGAGATATGCCATGTTCATAACAAAAAGCTGAGATTTCTTCAAAATAAAAGTATGTAGCATTGTCTACTACTACCTTAACAGGTACCTCAAACCTGACAAAAATATAATTTAAAAGGAACTCACACACAACTTGAGAGTTCACTTTCTTGGTGGGGATAGCTTCCACCCACTTAGTAAAATAATTAGTGGCCGTGAGAATATAAACATGCCCAGCGCTAGATGGTGGGTTCAAAGGTCCCACGAAGTCTATTCCCCATTGTTTGAAAGGCTCATCAACAATCACAGGTTTAAGAGGTAGAGCAACAAGATGAGGTCTCCCAGTAAAAATCTGACATTTTTCACAATTGCAAACATATGGGTACGTGTCCTTGAACATGCCAAGCCAGTAGAAATGATTTTGAAGAATCTTGAATGCAGTTACATTTGAGGAGTAGTGGCCTCCACAAGCTTCATCATGAAATACTTTCAAAAGTTCTTTCTACTGCTCAGCATCCACACATCTTAGGAAGGTTCCATCTATGCCCCTTTTATATAATGTCCCCTAGGATATCACATATTTACTTGCTTTCAATTTCAAGTTACGCCTCTCTTTGGGATTTAAATGATCAGGACACTCACCATAGGTAAGGAAATAAGCCATGTCTGAAAACTAGGGATCAGTTAGACTGACTAGCAACGCCATGGGTACTTCATCAATTTTCTCAAATGGCTTACCATTCTCTGCTATCATCTTGCATAGACCTTTCCCCTTACCAAATTCGTCAGTTTGATCATCAGATCATACTCTTGAATTTTTGCTATCCAAACTGCTCTATTATTCATACCAATCTCCTTCTGAGTCAAAATAATTTTCACTATAGTCTCAAGGATGAAAATGGTACAATGGGAATGAAGTATATAGTACCTGAACTATTTTATCACTTTTACTATGGTGAAGGCATATTTTTCCATCTGGGAGTACTTGAGCTCGTGTCTTTTTAGAGGTGTGCTCATAAAGGCTATGGGTGCTTCCTATCCTTTCTCATCTTTTTGTTGTGGTTCAAAGAGATGTTGTGGCTTCTACATCTTAAGAGCACTATCTCAAGATTTTTTAGGTGTTGACCTCTCTTCTTTGAAAAGATGGTAAGATCATCTAAATACACCACTATAATTTTGTTCTAGAGATCTTCGAAAGAAGAATTCATTGCGCTCTGGAAGATTGCACCCGCATTGATCAACCCAAATGGCATATGACTATATGCATAAGTTCCCCATGGGGTGATAAATTCCATTTTGTGTTGGTCATTTTCTACTACACTAATTTGGTTGTACCTAGAATAGCCATCTAGCATAGACATAACTTCAGATCCTGATATAGCTTGAAGAACATGCTCCATCACAGGCAAGGCATAGTTATATTTTAAACTTTCTTGGTTCAGGTTACGAAAATCAACATAGATCCTGATCTCGCCATTCTTCTTTCTCATAGGAACTATATTGGCGATCCAAGTGGGATGATGAATGGGATAGATAATTCTTGCCTGTAGCATTTTTTCAACTTCCTTTAATATGGCTTTAGACACTTTCAAATTATAGTTCCTTAATTTTTTATGAAAGGGGGTAACACCAAGCTTTAAAGGGATTTGATGTTTAAAAGGGCCTCCTCTAAAATTCTTCAGGTCCTCATACCCCCAAGCGAAGACATCCCTATATTCTGTAAGTAACCTTGTCAAGTCTTCTTTTTCAGATGAAGTACATGTCTGACAATTGAAATCCATTTCGGATCATCTTGCTCACCTATATCAATTTTATCATATTCTTTGGCATTATGTACATGGGATATCTTCTCTTTAATAGTACTATCATCTTTTCTCCTGAACAAATGTTCTAGAGATACAAGGCCCTTGGGGATTGTATTTCCCTTCACTTGAATCACTCCATCACTACCTACAACATCTTCATAGACTTCTTTGCAATCACTGTTAGATCCTTCAAAATATACATCAAAAAAACCTGTGGCACATTCTAAGAAATCCCTGATCTGGGAATCACTAACAAAGACCTACCAATACTACACATTATCATGCACTTTCAGCTTGTAGATCATCTCAATTTGATATTTTTGAGTTTTAAATTCAGGATGTGGCAACAATAATGAAGCCGATACCGCCAAGGCATCTACTCTGGTGTTCTGATTTCTTGCTATAAATTCTATGGAAAAGGTGTCGAAGAAATCCAGCTCATCCCATACCAAATTTTTGTAGTGCTTTAACCTCTCATTCCTGATAGAGAATTGTCCTTTCACCTGCTTCATGATTAACTCAGCATCACCTTTTACTATCAACTTCTTGACTCCCCTCAGTTTTGCCTCTTCCAATCCCAGAAGTGAGGCTTCATACTCTCCAATATTGTTAGTATTTTTGAAATCTAATTTGAAAGAAAGAGGAATACATTCTTTATTAGGAGGGAAAAGGACTACCCCCGTGCCTGAGCCTGAATTGGAGCAGCTGCCCTCAAACTCCATCTTCCATATACCCTCTTCTTTCTGAGAAGAAGTTTCACCATCCTTTTCAAGATCTGCTAAAATGACATAGTTACCAAAATGACAGTCCTCATACAAAATTTGAGCTTTTGGAAATCCGAGGGTACCACAATATATTTATTTTTAGGTTCGGGTTCAAGTTTTACTCTCCTTTTACCTACTGGGATCTTGGCCTCTAACCAGTCCATCTTAATGTCTCCTCCTAAATCCTTTCAGAAAGTTCTACTGAGCAGCATCCCATAGCTAGCTAGGATATCTGCCACCAGGATAGTCAACTTTAGACACTTGTCAAGATATGCAGCAAGAACGACTTGGGCATCTTTGACTTGACCCATTAACAATACTTGTTTCCCATCCATAGAATAACAATGTCCATAAGTTTTAGTCAAGGTGAGACCGAGGGCTCTTGCAACCGGGGCAGGCATGATGTTATTTGATGCGCCAGAGTTAATAATGCAATTGCTGAGTTTCTGGTCATTTAGCAGTAAGGAGATATAGAAGGGATTAGGCTTTCTTTCTTCTAGTTCACCTTCAATTGTATTAACAAAAGGACATTCTTCGAGTGTTTGAGGTGTGTCTTGGGGCTTAAAGACAAGCGGTTCTTCAACTGTGGTTGTCTCACCTATAAGAGGCTTATCTGATTTGGGGTTTGAACTTGAATCCCCTTTAACATATTGGACCAATTTGTCCAGCTCTTTGGGATTAATTTTAAGGTATTCTACGAGGGAAATGGAGATTGTGCTTGTTTTATAGAATTCAACAAAGTCAAATGAAGAAGAAGAAGATGAACCTCCTCTTGGTAAGATCTTCACTTCAGGACCCTTTGGACATGCTGGAGTCTCTCCATTTCCAGCTTCTTTATGCCTAGCATCAGCATTCGTAGCAATTGAACTAGGGACAAACTTTTGCGTTCTCTAATTTCTCATTAGAACAGCGCAGGCAGGATCTTGCAAAGTTGCTAAAACACTTCCACCTCTGTCAGAGCCTAGCTCATACTCTAGATAAAAAGAACTGGATAGACCAATATCAGGTGAGTCTTTCTCTTCTTTTAACTCTTCTATACTGATAGTATCTTTTGTTGCATTGATTTGGAGACACCTTAACCAATCAGGACATGATTCTCCATCATGATCGGTTGTTAGATGAAAGGAACACATTGTTTCCCTTGGGGAAGATTCAATCTACAATCTAGGTTGTGAACTCGACAAGAGAGGTGCTTTTCCCTGGGGTTGATTATATTGTCTTCGGCTAACATCTTGATAAGAGGATTGGTATGGTGAACTAACCTTATTCTACTATCTCTTGAGCATAGCCATATCATTCATCAACCTCTGCATTAGAGGATCTATTGTTGTAGAGGATGAGGGACTTCTCAAATCCTGAACTTCTCTCTTCCATTTTCCAGCCATTATGAGTGTATCCTCTAGCTGAATAGCCTATGTCTGGGCTGCAGCCAAATCAGCCACTCCATATTTTAACAGGTGAAAGCATCAGGTGGAACAACATTCAAGAAGAAAATCTTCTTATTCTCATTACTTGGTGCCGAAATTGCTGGAATCCTTTTCAAAATCTATTAAACTTAGCCACAAACTCTCGCATAGGCTCATGTATTTCTTTCTTTAGTTGACTAAGTTGAAGCAATAATGAAATCTCATTATCAGGAGTTTTAAATCTTGTTTCAAAAGTAGTTTTCATGTCATTCCAGTTAATGATCGAACCATTAGGTAAATGAATGAACCAGTTAGCTGCGGTATCCACTAAGGTCCTAACAAAAAGCCTGACCGCTACTTCTTTAGTAGGAACACTAATAACACCACATGCAGTGTGGAAGGCATTGAGATGATCATCAGTGGTTACTTTTCCATCTCCGCTGAACTTGGGCAAGACCTGATTAGCACCTTTAGGCAAATCCCCAGGGGGGTTAGCTCCTAAGTTCAGTGGGCCAATATTCTGACCCCAGGGTTGATTGGCAGCCATGTTAGGTAACTAGAAATTCAAAGGTTGGATATTAAGAATAGTAGGTACCACAGTAATTGGTGTTACAATAGCTCAGAAAAGGGGTGGAACAAAAGGGCTAGGTGGAGGTGAAGAAGGTCTACTAAATATTCGGGTTTTCTTCTTCTTGCGGGTATTAAGATTAGGTTCAAAACTAAGATTCCTCAAAGCTTCAAAATCTTCATCAACCAGTCCCCTACTCCTATCACCTCTGGTATACCTCTTTTCTACCAGTTTCAAAATTTGGGAATGACCTTAATTTCTTGTTGGGGCTTGTGCAAGTCTATTTAATATAACTGCTTCATGAGCAACTGGTATACCCCTCAATAGCTCATCTCTTTCTTCTTCTCTTTCAAACACTGCTTGAACTTGATGAAACTATTGACTACTGCGTTTAAATCTCCATGTTACTGCAACTAAGATTAAAATTATGTCTTCTTGTGTGTCTTCGAATCCTAGATTAGGTTGAAGCACATGAAACACATCATTGTGTAGTAATACCATCTTGTGGCATTATATCAGTTGAGAACCCAATATTTTATACTGGACTCTCCCCAGTAGAGTCGCCAAAATATGTTGGCGAACAGATTTGTCTTCTTCTTCTTAAATGAAAATAAATAAAACTCTATGCCTCTAGAGACAAACAATTCATCAACAGTTGGGTAAGCATTAGAAATAGGTTCCCTCTAAATTTTCAAGGTTCATCTTCCTTGTATGATATTCAATGAATTGTTAACATAAAAGTAAATTCATACACCTTTAACCAAAAAGTGTAGAAGGACCACTTGAATACTCTTGGGTATTGAGGTGATTTATAGAATCAACAGATGATTAAATTTAACTATGAAGAATACTGAGATTTACTCATTACTTCTAAAACAAATAACCTATAAAATAACTCAAGAAGGAAAAACTAGAAAGAAATTGGAAGTGACTGAATATAAATAATACATGCATAGATTTAAATGTACCAATCTTCAAAGTAATCAATACATTCCATATTTTGATCCAAAGATCTAAATCATACCATGCATCTATATATTCATATATGATCGGATCAAAGTCTAATCAAAACAATTCATGAACTATTTTATAACTTTAAAGACTTATGCTAACTATCTACTTTAATAAACTATCTACTTTTCTATCTGTATTTTCTAACCCTTTCATGGTTCAATCCTACAGCATTAATAGTTTTAGGTCCGAGAGAGCCTCCAGAAAAACCTGGCCTCTCGGACACCAGAAAAACTGTTAAAAAATAGTTATACAACTAAAAAGAGAGTTTCATAACATGTGTCTTTTAAAATAGAAAGAAAGGTAAATGTTGTCTAGAAAAATACTAACTCCCTCCAAGGCCTTCTGACATGGCAGTCTTTATGAGCTTCCAGGATTGGAACACGTTCACCAATTCCTAGGCTGGCTAAAAGTGCAGATTCTTCAGACCTGTCAACTTCGCTTGAGTCGCATTCTTTTCCCATCTTAACTCCCTGATCCTCTCCACCTACTTAGGTAACTGACCTCTATTTAGTAGAAACATGGATTCCACGTTTGCAATTCTGGTGAAATCCTGAACTATTGGTGCTTCATTTTCCTTAAGAGCATTCATGGTGTCTGTAAAGACTTTGACAATGGCATCTGCGTCCCTATTACCTTCATCAATTTGTAAAATACTCAAGGGATTCACTACATTGATGTCTTTAAGGGCATCTGCATGCATATCAAATACCTCTTTCTCTATTGCTTTGGCTTGAGAGATCATAGCTTTAAACATTGTATTTTTCCATCCAAAGTTTTGTTTCAAGATGAACGGCATATAGGGATCTACTAGCTTCATCAAATTTTCTGCTAAGAACTAAGTCACACCATAGGCCTCTATTTCTTGAACCTGTATGAAAATCATTGCCCATTTCTCTTCCTCCATTTCCCAGCTTGGAACCAGGGTTTGAATCTCACCGAGTAATCCTTCTCCATCTAAGCAGGTAGATATAAACATGCAAATGAAAGCACTCCCTTCATCGATAACATTATTTATCCAAGATTTCATGACCTCGATCAGAACTCTACCCTGTTGCATCTGTTTCACTAGCCTTTGGCTTTCAACTGAATTCAGATCAAAATCTTGAGAAGACTGGGCCAGTGGTAGTGCTCCAACATCAGTGAGCGAGGAAAGAAACTCGGCCATGGTAGATACTAGCTATTTCAACTCATGTTTCTCTCTCCCATCCTTTTGTGACTACCCGAGCATTTGATCAGCTGAAAATTTAAATAGATGATCTCTAGAATCCTTGTTTAGAACATCAAGCTCCATCATAGTGATTTCAAAGTCTTTAGCCTCTGGTTTCTGAATTCCCTCTTTAGGCCTGAAGGTGGCTATTTCTGCAGTCACCTTTCCAGTAGATGGATCGGTAGATAGTCTTGCATCACTCTTCATTCTTTTTGCTTTAGGGGTCTGGGTAGCATACTTGGTGACAATCTCCTTCACAGGAAGTGAAATAGGCTTTTAACTCTTTCTTTTATTCACTAATTTAGTTAGCCAGGGAGGAACTGAACTGGTGACTATCCGATTGTTAGGATTTTTAATAGGAGTGTTCTTAGCCTAAGGTACATCTGTGCTACTAGTAAGGATTTCTTGAAACTTTTCTTTTTGAACCATTGGAAAGGAAATATCATCATCATTAATCTCAATATCTGGATAGTCAGGTCCTAAGGATACCATCTGACAATGCCTTTCATATCTTGTTCTAGGCCTTGATCTGGGTGCGGTAGGATGCCCGTTGGGAACCACCTTTTTCTTAGGGGATGTAGCTTTACCTACATTAGGAACCACATGAGATACATTAGATGAGACATGTTTCACATTTTTTAGGGTTGATTCCATACTATGTCTTTCAGGAGGGGGGTTCTTAGCTCCTTTCTTTTTCTTTTCTATTAACCAGGTTTCTATAACCCCGAATATGGTTCAGGCCCTCAACTTTATATCATCTTACTCTTTCCTATTCCAATCTATGACCAAAGGACTTCTTGCTTCAACATTGATAACATCTGAACCTACGACTTTAGAACTATCCTCTTCTACTCCCTTAATATCAAACTTTAATTGCAACAATTTGATCTGTGGAACTACAAGTCTTGAGTGATCCCATTTCCAGACTGCCTCTTCATCACTAAGATCTTCCCATAGATCCTCAAGGTGAAAACTGGGTGAAGGATAATTACTTAGACTTAGAACTTGTCTTGCAAAGCCCTTATTGTCAAAACCCCTTCTTAACTCATAAAATTGCAAATGAAAACTCAACAGGTTGCTTCCTATTACCGAAGCATCCATCATACTGTTACAGGCCAAGTTGCCAATTTTAATTGGAAACATAGAAGGCCACCTTTCTTCTGGCAGGGTATTTTTAATAACTATGAACAATTTCTTGCAAACCTCTGCCAATATAAAATAGTCAAAAGAAAACCTTGGGAGCCTAAGAGGTTCATCATCAAAGCCTCCGACTTGGATGTAGGTGAAACATGGAAATTGAATGTATAGACTTCCATAGACTTGAACCAGTTTCTGTGCCTCCAATGAAACTCTTTGGTTTGGGACTCTTGCCAATTTTTGACACAATCTTCCCAAGAGAACATCATGAACCTTCCTATAATTTTCCAAAACCTTATCCTTTCTTAATAAAGGACAATACTCATAGATAAAAAGGTCTTCATTCCAAGGAACATGTTGAATGGCAGATAAATCCTATGTGCATGCCAGACAGTATATCAAATAGGAAGACATAAAGAAATCCTTCTTAATGGCCTGAGCTTGTTTAAGTTGGTCCTTCAAGGAACTAGCAATAATTTCTGCCAAATCAATATGTTACCCCCCTTCCAAGACTATCTCTATAAATTGAAACGTCCACTCCGCAAAGAGGAGAACCTGCTCTGAACCTTTAATCTGATGAAGCAACACTATCACATCATGAATAAGTGGCTTCATGTGGTCTTTGGTGAGGACTTTAGGTAACTAAGATCCACCTTTATTATTAGTTTGAGTCCACTTCTGGGCCACATGACTATGGTTTTTATCTATGTTTTCTCTATACTGAGCTAGAGATTGGGTGGGAGTGAAACTGACAAGAGATTCCTCTGGGATTTTAAAAATAGCCATGATAGTCTCTCTATTGACCGGCACAAGGGTTTGGCCTTCTTCATTCATAATGCACTTGGATTTAACATCATATTTGTTAATGCATTTTTGAACCAACTCCGGGCATACAGCTGACGGTGAAAAAGCTGTGGCTTCCAATAATCCACTCGACAGGAACTCTAGACTATGATCTTCCGTTGCACTGTTTGTGAGGTCAATTGTCATTTTTCTACTGATATCCCTAACAGGTCTGTACCTGTAACAATAGGGGCTTGACATTACATATTCTTGACATTTTCGAAGAAATGCATACTAGACCTCATCTCTCCCTCAGGAATAAAAATAAAACCCCCCCTCTTGAATCAATATATCAAACAGCAACAGGAAATGAAAAAAAGTTGTAGGAGCTACCTGTTTTATGTAGACTTGGAACAATTTCTTCTCCCACAGCCGAGACTTCATAGAATTATAACAAGAAGAGAAAACTTACAGAGTTGTTTATATTTTTTAAAAGATTATGCCCTGAAAAGTCAACTTTAATGAGCATTAGTCGGGGACATTAATTTCAAATGATGTGAGTAGTAATGACTCAGCAATAGGATGTCCTTGAAATCTGCAATCTTTAATATCATTATTAATCATCCCCCAAATGATATCTCTCGCTTGTGTTAACAATTTCATTAATCACAACCCAAAACTTTATTCGAGGCTTGCCTCGCAGCTCCCGTTAAATCTAATTGCCCATCTTAAAAACTTAACCATCATTTCGATGTCAGCTTATGTCATCTGGCCCATCAACTATCCTTTCACTTATGACTTTGCCTGCTATCTATCTTTGAACCTCTTCAAACTAAAGTTCAAAGTGGTTTGAAGTGGTTCACCACCAAAAGGCAATGTAGTTGGTGGCCCACCTTCAAAAAATAGATGTTAGAAAAATAATCATTCATTGAACTGCTTCGAACTACTTGAACCAGATTTCAAAGTGGTTCGAAGTGGTTCATGTGAAGCATGAGTCTTGGAGAAGATTCATCCAAGGAAGGTCAAATTTGAACTTGACAAACTTGGAGGCTATTTCTTGACAACTTGAAGGGCATGAATGCTTGGAGGATTACTGCAAGGAAAGACCCTCAAGGGAACGCACTAAATGAGCTTCAAATAAATGAACTAGTAAGGGTCTTAGACAATTCCATAATGGTGACTCTAACTATCTCTAACAAGACTAAGATGGTGTTGAGAAGATGACTAGCCCCCTTTAGAAGGGATGAGTTGGCATAGTTGATGACTTCATATGTACGAGAGGTCATTGATGTCGTGTATGGTCACTTGGGTGCTGGGATCCAGAGAGATTACCAGGACAAAACTCAAGGGTTAGACGTACATGATGACACCTTCCTATGCATAGTCTGGTTATTCTACATGTGTCAGTTGCCTCTGGATTAGTGAGTCTTGCCTATTACTTTATTATGTTTACCTTGAGTTAGAGTGCTTTTAGGATCCTTCTGCTTAAGGTTTTATCCTTTCTTTTGTATTGTTTATTCGATTGGGGTTTGTTGTTATCTCCTCAGCATGGTGGGGTAGGCCTTTATGGTTCTACATGGATGGGTGGTAGTGGTTCTTTACCATTTGAGATTCAACGTCTTGATGTCAATGCTTGATGGTGATCGTGCAGATGGATTCCTTATGATGCTTCATTGATGCTTCTTTCTTATCATCTTTATTTGTAATCCTATATTAGAGTATCGCATGTGATACCTAATCTAGACATTGTATTATTATTAGTTAGAGTGATTACTACATACCCTACAACATGTGCAGTGGATGTGAGTTTATGTAGATATCATGGATCACCATGAGAATTGTATTTATTTTTGTATTATGTAATTATAATTTATATGTTATGGAACCTTTTGTTATCATTCTTTAGTTGTATTTTGTTCTTAATTAATTCTACGTCATGGGACCCTCAAGAATTGTAATCTGTTTGGTTGTTGGTTTAATGTGATTAAATGGTAGTTTCTTCCACACTGTTGTTTATCTTGTATGTTAAATTTAGAAAAAAAAATTATTCACCAAACTTAGTAGCATGTTTTAGGTTAAATTCTCTTGGGTTCCCTAGCGGGGCGTTACAGGCTTCTTCAAGGGATCAAGGCTATAATACAAATTATTAGTATTATAAGATACTAAGGGGTTAGGGGGGTAAATCAATGCATCCACAAATATGAAACTTATAATAATTATCTTCCATAATAACCAACATGAAAAAGATAATATAACAATGAATCATAACATACAAATCATTCACACACAATGAACAAAATACAATATTGTTTTCCCGTGGAAACCCTTGTTAGAGGGAGAATACCATGTGTGGGAATGATATCCACAAATCTCACTAGTGCACTGATGAAATATTCCTTGTTAGGATAAATTACAAAAAACTTTATGAGGTTATACCCAGTTAAGAATATTAATGGTCTGGTTAAGAACTACAATAGTCCTATTAAAGACTACCATGTCAAAGGGATTTCAAAACTCTAGTTAAAGAGCTACCTGGTTAGAGGATTTTGGTCTTTAGAACTATTAGGATCCTTCTCACCCTATTAGAAGTGACCTTGTTAAGGGATTTAGATCACAGACTGGTTAGAGTCTGCCTTGAGTATAAGAACTCAAATGTATGATTTGAGATTAGTACTAGATTTCCAAACAAATCAAATTCTCTACTCAATTCCATTTCTCTGAACACTTTACTATCTCTATAAGTCCTTAAAAATTTATTTCCATACACCACATACCATCACAATAACATGCTGAACAATTTTCACAACCACTTGTATATGTGCCTTAAGTCAGTGCTAGAAACCTAAAACATTTTTCAAGTCGGCATCAAAATCCAACTTAACATATGAGTGAGCACACCAAAACTAAAATTCAACATCTTTTATGTTGGCACAAAATATCTAATCTCAACAAAATTTCATCCCATCACTTACATTTGACCGCTACACCAATATGACCAATTGTATTAACCGAGACTTTGTTGTTACTACTAGTGCTGCTTCAATCCTCAATAACTTGCTAAATTCTTCAAACTAATTGATGTGATCATATATGTAGTCAAATATGCCTCTATAGATGATGTATATATGATCACACACCTTAACTCAATCTCCAATTCTAGATCTGATTGCCTTTACCTTGCATACTATCTTCTTACTGATTGACTGAACACTTAGTTTCTTTTTCAATTTAATCCTTCAATACCATCTATAAAATTGATCTCTTGTCATCAAAAAATCATGTTGCCAGAAATGAAAACACCATAATACAATCATGTGATCAAAACACATATCACCTACATCAAATACCAACAGGCACCTCTCCATAAAGTGAGTAATTTTGTGTGTTGATACAAATGCATCTAGAATTTGTCTTTCAGGGATAAAACCCTTATGATAGCCACCAATAGCCCCGTTCAAAAAAGGCTTAATTTTGTTGACCAATGCTTTTGATAATATTTTAAAAAAATTGTTACATAGAATGATAGGTCCAAAATTAGTCAACTTATTTGGATCCTAAATCTTAGGCACAAGAGCAATAAAAGTATCATTAACTTTCTTCAGCATTTCATCTATCCTTAAGAAACCCTTTGTGGCCATTGTTATGTCATAACTCACTACATACCAAAACTCCTAGAAGAAGGTAGGGGAGAATCCATCCAACCTTGGTGCCTTATAGGAACCCATTGAGAAAACAATAACCCTAACCTCTTCCAAAAAAACCAAATCAAGAATTTATTCATTATCCTCAGGGGTAATGGTTCTTGGAAGATAGTCTAAAAGTTGGTCTTCTATGATTCAAGAAATAAGAAGGCCAATGTCACTATAAGAATGTTTGATATAATTAATGACCACTTCCCCCATCTCAACATCCTCATGGGTTTCATATTTTTGATCATTCATTAAGCATTGTATTGAATTCATCTTTATGTTCCTACTAACATATCTGTGAAAAAGAGAGTTTATGATACAGGGAAGGGATGGAGAATCCAATGATGGATGGTCCAAGCCTAAACTCTCAATTATAACAATAACAAGCACAACAAAACACAACAATATAAGGCTTCAAAATAGAATTTCATTCAACATGCCCGACTGTAAGGCCTTCCGGGTTTCGGCCTTATATAATGAAATTAAAAAGTATCTCAGCAATATCCTAGCTATTACAGCTTTGAAACACATCAGCAACTGATGGAAACACTAAGACAGATCTAAACTTGAGCTCACAAGCCTCCAAGCAATCTCCTTGTCTCTAAGCATGCAAACCACAAGCTCTGCTATTATAATATCAGATAAAACATCTGACATTCAAGATCTCACAGGATCCAATTATGATTCTAATCTACTCTTATCTACTATTACTCACCTCATACTCCTCCTCTACTCCCTCTACATCAACCAAGGCTCTCAATATATAACCAGCTAAGCCACAAGTCAGCCAGTCAGATATTAATTACATTATAGGTCCATCCTAAGGAGAGATACCAAAACTAAAGATAGAAATAAAAAAAACACAATGAAAAGATAGATTTAGGCCCACACAAGATCCAAGATCATATCCCCAACCATGCAAGCTCCAATTTCCCCATAAGGAACCACGCAAGGTGAAATACCACATGTTTCATGAGTGAAACTGGTAGAAAATTGATGCCCGAGGAAAATGAAGATAACTCCTAGATCCAAATGAATTAGGGCATGCACCCTTAGGAGAATTCTCAAAATTAGGTCCACTACACTACATTAACTTCTTAAGGCAAGAAACCAACATCAGCAATGGCTACAAAACAAACACCAGACAGGTACAAAAATAGAAAATGTTTTTGGTGATGCAAGATTACTCAAGGCCCAAGATGCTCCTGCATTAGTTTATATCACCCTCCTTCAACCATTATACTCTAGACCATTTCTTTGAGTAAATCTCCTCCCTTATGAGATTCTCCTTCCATTTCTTACTCCATTGATCTTCCTCATAATGACATGATTGAGACTAATCTCCCTAAGCCATCAAATCTTGTAGAACTTTTAGATAGGAATAAGTTTCCTCTTTATGCTTAAAGTATTGGAGTTGATGATTAAACAACCCACAACTCCCAAGAACACTTGCATGCAAATACCTGTCACAGAAAGAGAGAGAAGAAAGAAGCTAGAGAGGCTTGAATGCATAGATCCATGAAAGAGGAGACATTATTGATGTGCAAAAACAAAAGTTGCAATTCAATAAAAATGAATGTTTCTCAATTAAGATTACAAAATATATCAATCCTTATAAAAGGAGATCAAAACTCTAAAAGGGTAAAACCTAGGTTGCACAATAATAATTAATAAAGTAATTAATTATTATATGACTAAAGTTCAGATTAAGTAGAAAGAGATAATAAGTAAACACTTTATTACTCTAACAACCCCCCCTTAAGATGAACTTTGGGAGAAGCTAAAAACATAGAAATAACTACTGAAAGCAAATGGGTCTCGGTAACAAAAGGTTTGATCAGGTACCCAAGTACAAAAGAGAATCTCTATAAAGTAAAGAAATAGATAAAACCACATGGGAAAAAATGTACTCCATAAAGAGATAAAGACTAGTATGAAGGACTGAAGAAGCCTCCAAAACTAGGAATGTTCTAGAAAATAGGAATAAGGATGAACATGTACAACATCACTGAAGCAAGAAGCTGCAAACTCTATCAAGAAGTAACTGATGATCTAAAGATCCTCCACTGAAATATGACCAAGTAGATAAGACTGTAATATGCATGAGTTCCCTCAAATGACACTACTCAAATCTGAAGGAAAATAAAGGTAAACAACTGAAGTTGAAGATACAAAATATAGTAATCTGTATGAGTGCCCTCAAATGACACTACTCAAATCAGGAGGCAAACAAAGGCAAACACCTAAACTCAAAGATACATATGGCATAAAAAATACCAAATTCTGAAGAGTTGATCAATCAAAGCTAAAAGAGTGCCTCCAAAAATAGGAAAGAGAAGAGTGTCCATATGGTAAATGATCCATCTCACCGAAATGCATAGGTACCTAGCCACTACATCCACCTAGTACATGGAATCAAATACTGAATACATAGCTCACACTATCAAACCAAGAAAGTAGTAGAACCAATAGGAGAAACCCCCCATAATGCTGACAAGGGAGTAATGACAAGTACACTAAAAAGATCATCCAATATGAACTACTTGATGATGAAGAATTTGAAACATCGAAGGTGTAGAGAGAGTACAAACACATATAGAGATACTTGAGGCTAATGTTCTTGGAGGAACGCTCACATGACAAAATTAGATGGAAAACAAATGCAAACATCAAACCCCCCTAGCACTTTATAATGGAATGCAAGTACATAGAGCATGAACATGTGCAAGATCCCATACATGCAATAGAATGACACTTTATCTCGGTGCGTGTGCATAAAAGAATGCTACAAAAGTGAATTATACACTACTCAAAGAAGAGAGAAGGTTGCTAAAACAAAATAATAGTTTAAGATGAGTCATCCCTCAAAGGGAAGAGATCCCATGACTTGAAACATCTAAGATATCCACTAGATTGCAAAACTGAAAATATATGAATAAAATATACCAGGAGAAGAATCTAGAAAAATGACTCACAGCACTAGAAATCTCTCTGAACAATATTTCCAACGATATATCATTTGCCCAAAACGGAGTTCGAATACGCAAGATAGAGCTCCCGGAGTGCAAAAGTAAACATCTAAATTTGACAGTTAAAAAAACCATCAAAAAAGAAAAATTAAAAATTAAAACCTCCAGATCTGGATAGAGCTTGAAACCATCTTTTTGACGGTATCTCGTTTGCCCAATTTTGACACGGTATGCTCAAGTTATGAGCAAAACACCAATTGTTGTGCTTGAGGACCCAAAAATGGTGCAAATGATGTCGATGCATGATGATGTCAACAAATGACAGGCTTAAATTTGATGGCCAAATGCCCATCGCCACCCAAAAAAAATGTAATTTTTTTTTCCAAAATCGCATGCGCACCTCAGGATGTGTGCTAGGTCGTACGACTTTTGCCTTGATTTGCATGCCAAGGCGTACAATTTTTGTCTTGATTTGTGTGCTAGTGTGATATTTTTTTGCATCTATTTATGTGTTAGGGAAGAATTTTTTTTGCCTCAATTTGTGTTTTAAGTTAGTACAATTTTGCCTTGATTTACATGCCAAGGTCGTACGACCTAGCATGCAAAAAAAATTTGCCTCCAATTGCAACGTCATCCAAATCAAATGTGCTTTATGGAAATGGGGGTTCTCAGATGTTGTGAATGCAACCGTGAGGTCTGTTTGGGCCATAAATTCTCCAAAAAATAGTGACTACCTCACGATCCATGTCGGGGTCGGTTATAAATGTTTTTCCACAGATTCCATCTTTGTCCAAATTGGACAAATTTTATATGGATCTAGGGGTTCTTTGATGCTCTGAACGCATCAGTGAGGTCCGTTTGAAGCCAAGATGACCAGAAAGAGAGATCACCCTAGATTCAACAAAAAAGACCCTCTAAAACTATAGATTTGACAAACAAGGCCAAATCTCTCAGGAAGAGGACAGGGGAAAATAGATATAAAGCTCTAATACCATATTGGATTTGATGAGTAAACAACCCATAGCTCCCAAGAACACCTACATGCAAACACCTGTCACAGAAAGAGAGAAGCAAGAAGCTAGAGAGGCATGAGCGCGTGGATCCATGAAAGAGAAGACATTCTTGATGTGCAAAAATAAAATTTGTAATTCAATAAAAAATGAATGTTTCTCAATTAAGATTACAAAAGAGATCAATCCTTATAAAAGGAGATCAAAACCCTAAAAGGGTAAAACCTAGGTTGCACAATAATAATTAATAAAGTAATTAATTATTATATGCCCAAAGTTTAGCTTAAGTAGAAAGAGATAATAAGTGACTCAATAATTAAATCAATATGATTTAATTAATAAGTAAACACTTTATTACTCTAACATAAAGATGTCACCAAAATTTAATTTATTCTATCCTTTAACATTCCTCCTAATGATTTCCAAATTTCGTGAGACTCTAAAAATGGTCATACCTTGAATCAGGGTATTCCACCAATTTTGGATGTAATTTTTGAAATAAAGGTGGGAAGCGCACATATTTTCATATCTGAAAGGGAGGGGTATAGAAAGGTTCCTATGAATCCAATGCAAGAGGAGAGGATTATGATCAAAGATAATTATTCAAAGAGCTTTCAAGGTGACATTACACCCCAAAGCCCATTTTTCCAAAACAAGGAACCTATCAAGCTTGACTTGGATGAGGTTACCCCCCTTCCTATTGTTGTACCATAAAAAGGATTGACCTTGCAAATCAATTCCATATAGAATAGTTTTATTAATGAAGTTTGATAATCAGCCATACTAATAGAATAATCTATCGTACCCCCAAGTTTCTCATGAAGGGTTCTTAGTCAACCAAACACACACAACACAATAGGTAAATAAATAGAAAATTGCAAAAATAAATAAATAATGGAAATAACATAAACACTTTCTTTCTATTATCTTCAATGAAATGAAATTACAATATTTAGAAAAGTAACATGCTACAACCACATGGCAATTTTCATCACAATAATATACAAGACAAAGCCACAATCTACACTTTGAGAATTGAGCCCAAAACCCCCCCTTCATCCCTATATAAGTAGCATAATTAACTACCTTGGATTATTCTAGAAAGTGAAAATTTTCCATTTTGGCACCTCGCAATTTAATTTTCCGCCTTAAGTGATTTTTCTTTCTCTTCCTTTTGTATCCAAACTTGAATCTTGATGGCACAACTTGCGAAAGACATAACTTGTGAAATATTGACTTGATTGTTAAATATAACCCCATTTTAGAAACCTCTTGAATCTCTCTATAACTAGGATAATAAATCATTATCATATATAAGTGTTTACCCCTTCTAGAGCCTCTAAGGCCTTCAAAACCAAGTTAAAAGTTTTTGTACCACCCTTTCTAAGTAGAAAAAAATTATTATCTTCAAAATCAAACTTGATCTTGCCCTGAAACTTTACTAGAAAGCTTATAGATCCAAAATTAACCTCTAAGTAAGTAATTGGGATAATCCATGCCCAAACAAAAAGCTTACTAAAAATAGTAAACTTTCCCAAAATAGCAACCCTACCCAAAGATAGCCCTTATTGAAAAAATAGAGAATATTTTTGGGTGATGCAAGATTTCCCTTACACCCTGGGCACTCATGCATCAGCTTATTAGATGGGAAGAGGAGAGAGTTAAATTACTTCACTACCGTCCATAAGGAGTTTAAGTCCTCAATTATAAAGGTAAATATGTCATTCCAAACTTCTTTCCTCCATAATCTAGTGTTAGGAGCATACATATTGACTAGATTCCACCTCAAGTTGCCTGTGGAGGAAGAAACAACTAAGAAACCGTAATAAAAGAAATAAATATTTCCCTTGAGCCTACTAGGGTCCCACATAGTTACCACTCCTCTAGAATCTCCACTAGCATCACTAATGAGATATGAACAACCAAGTCAAATTTTGTCAGTAATAGTAGAGAAGGTTTGAATAGTCATTTTAACTTCTTAAAGAAGAATAATATCCACTTTCAAATTCTTAATGCAATGTTTCAACACATACTACTTTTGAGGACTATTGAGACTCCTCATATTCTATGATATAAATTTTATTTCTCATGTTTTGGATTGAAATCTATGGTCTTTTACTTCCCATTAGCAATTTTCGTAGCTATCTCCTTGTGTCTTAAGATTCTCCCCAAGGGTTGGTCAAATTTAGTCTTTGAACCCACATTAAATTTTTGAGATCTAGCTTTCTTCTTATGAACTATCCATTCATATTTTGTTGTGCATAGAAGGGCAGTGTCTGGGGAGCTATCTAGTTTCTCTAACATTGGGATCCCCTATTCCTTCTATACTTACTTATTGACTTCTTCCTCATCTCTAACATTTGGGGTTCTTTCCCCTGTCAAAATTAGACCAACTAATTGAGAAATATCCTCAATCACCTTGTCTTTCTCTATAACAGCCTCATCCATCCTAGGAGGAGGACACTACTACAAAAATAACAATATATGACTAAATAAACTACTAAAAATTATAGATAAATGACTAACTTTGGTAACGTAACCACTGGTAGTTTATTGTCAATCATTTATCTCGCAACCAAATTTATGACTAAACTATTTTAGTCATTAATTTGGTCATTTATTTAGTCATATATTTGATCATTTATTTAGTCATTTATTTAGTCATATATTTGGTTGTATATTGTGTCATTTATTTAGTCGTATATTTGGTTGTATATTGAGTCATTAATTTGGTTGTATATTTGGTCATTTATTGAGTCATTTATTTGGTCATTTATTTGGTCATTTATTTTAAATATCATAAAATTTATTATGTAAAAAAATATCATATTAAACTTGAACTATAAAGTATAACAAAAAATAAAAACAATTACAGATGAACAAACTACAACCAAGTAAAATTAAAAGATTGATTCAACATCATGATAAATAAGGATAATCAATTCATATCAAAAATTAATGCAAATATACAAATTAAAACAATAACATTTGTCATTCAAAGTATGTAAGGTGCCAAAATATATATGTAAGATGTCAAATTTATCTAAGAGTATATACGTAAATATAATCAAAAATATCAAACTTGTCTCAAATATAAAGCACTGAGCCTAGATGTCTAACAACTAGTACATGATAAACATGTTGATCAACTATTTCATTTTTTCAAATACTTTAGTGGCCACTGTGTGAAGGTTCCCTCTTTCTCTTTCAGATGAATAGCTCCATCTATTTTGTCTTCATAAGCAAGGGGTAGGTTACTTGTGACTTTTAAAATGTTTACATTTGCATCTCATGTTCCTTTCAAGTTGATTCCATGTATAATAGATAGAGAGTGAATCCATCCAATGCCCACAACATCACCATCATATGGATCCAACACCTTAACTTTATCCCCTTCTTTGAGTTTATCATCACATTTCTGCAAAAAGAAAAAAATAACACATTATATTACATAGGTAATGAAAGGCCACAAATATAATATAATCATAAGTTTCTGAATATGGTTAAAATGGAAGCTTAGTAATGTACCTAACATTCAACACATTCATTTGAAATTGGAATTTGGAATTGGAATAGCATAAGTAAATCTGGAAATACTTGAAAATCAATTAGGTCAAGATACATACCTCATCATGAAATTGATTCATAAATACATGTTTTCTGAAGTCTATGCACACTTTCAGAAAAATCTGAAACCTATCTTGGACTGGAAATGCTGAGATGAAGAAAACCCAGAAATATTTCTCCAAAATAGCTCAACTCGGGTTTGACCCTCATAAAAGGTCAAATACCACATTCTTTATTTGAAGTCCAATTCGAATTCTGTTCACAAATCCCAGAAGTTCGGTGAAAAGGGTACTTAGATCTGTCCTCTGATCCTTAAAATAGCAACTGTAGATATCTAAAAAGGGTAGTTTTGGGGTGGCTATTTTTGCCTTAGTCAAACCCCCATTTTGGTGGTCTCCACCTCCACAAATAGCCGATTGAAATAGAATGTGTGTGTGTGTGTATTGAAAGTGTAACGCCAAGATCTAATCCTCTAGATCAAAACCCTAGCATGAATATGTATGAAATAACAATGCATAGATTTGAATGAGATAGAAAAGCATACCAAGCCCCCAAGGCTAAAGTACTTCTACCAAATTCACAATCCATAATTGCTACTCCATGATTGAATCCTTGAATGCTTGAAAGTTGATAATGGTGGATCAAGAAAGAAAGGATCTCTCTTACTCCAAATATGAATTCACAAAGATGCTTGATGTCAACAATGACTTGATCTTCTATGTCTTCCTCTTGCTAAATTTCACCTTCAGTATTCCTCCCTTGCTTGAATTCTCGCTTGCACTTGAGAGCTTGCAATTGCTTGAGATGAGATATGAAAACTTGATGTGAAAATGAGAGAGGAAGGCCTCCTTTTATAGTGAACTAGGGCACGGTCCTCTAGAGGGGCCACCTTGGAGAATTAAATCCCAATTAGGTCCTAACCTTTAGAAAATATACCTAGATTAAATGCAATTAAAGGATTTACCATCCCAAAACCCGAAATGGCTGACCCGGAAGCGGGAAAATAAATTTCCCGAAAGCCCGAAGCCCGAAAATTAAGGATCTTGAGAATTTGGAGAAAGGGGTCAAAGTCAAGGTTGACCCTAACCTAGTCAGGGTCGACCTCAACCCTAACCTATTCAAGGTCGACCTTGACCCTGACCTAGTCAGGTTCTAACTCGACCCTGACCCTGGTCCCAAGTTGACTCAGAACAAAGTCAGGAGGTCCCAAGGATGCCCAGAAACCCAGAACTGATGCCAGAATAGAACAGAATGTCAATGATAGACATAAAATCCTATGATTATCATGATGAAGGCTAGGAGGATCCATTTCTAAATCCTACCTAGAAAATAGAGCCGTGGAAGAGGGAAATTTAGGAGAATCCTTAAGATCCTAACCCTAATTTCACCTAGAATGAAGAAGATGAGAGCAAAATGCATCCTAAATGCATGTCTATCATGATAAATGTAATAAAAGAGGGTGCTAAACCTACCAAGATGGAAGTGCTTCCATTTTAAGATGATACATTTAGCCCCCACTTTAGCTTAGTTATGACACTACGTGAATATGCAAGCTAAAGTAAGAAAACATCATAGTAAATAAAAAAGGATATAGCCAAGTCCTTGATGTAAAGATCTTGCAGAAAAATGTTAGAAGCTACAACACAAAAGGTTAATGAAAATCTATAAATCACCTAAAGCTTACTATATGATAATTTGAGAAGTGTATAGATCCCCTTATGCCCCCCCTGTTTTGGCTTTCTACTTCGGAAGAGTGAAATAGGGTGATAAGAAAAACTCTATATACGGGATATGCAGAGTATTGAGAAGTCCTTTCCTAAACCAATTAGAAGGATTCCTAACCTTCCTAAACTAGTTCAAGGAGTTAGGTATTTGAATCACAACTCCAATTCTATTGACAGCATTGAAAACAGAGTTACTAAACTCAAGTTATGATGAAAAGAGTGGATGTCTATCTAAATGCATAAGAAATTTTGAGAAAACCTTAATTTTATCTTATAAATAGGAGATAAAAAGCAAAACTTACTCAATCTTACCATTTGTAGATTCAAAATGAGAAAGCAAGATGCTGAGAAGAGAGGAGCTATGAGCGACACGCCTGGAGTCTCTGAGACACAGCTTAGCTACCGGACGGCCACTACCCGAGGTGAGTTGTGCCTTTATCCACCTTTGTGTTTTTCAAATTCCTATTTTTGAGAGGTCAGGTCAATTTTTCCCCCTTTAGGTTGACCCTGACCTACTTAGGTCAACATTGACCCACCAAGGTCAACTTTGACCCATAAAAGTCAACATTGCCCAGGGGTTTTTTGTCATGTTTTGAGATGAGGTCGACCTTGACCCAAAAAGGTCGACCCTAACCCAATAAAGGTAACATTGACCTAGTAAGGTTGACATTGACCTAACTAAGGTTGACTTTGACCTAGTTCAGTTATATTTATAGTTTTGATGATGTAGATTACTAATATGATGTTTGTTTGTGCTTACAGGAGCTAGTCTGCTTCCAAGAACATCCTTTTGGGGATTTGCTAGTGAATTTCAAGGAGAGACTATCCGAGATGGATGATGAGGGGATGTAGTTACTAAGGGATGTAGGATTGTACTGGGTATCAATCCTTCCACAGATCAAACTACACCAAGCCATGTTGTCAGCTCTGATAGAGAGATGGGATGAGGATACCTGCTCCTTCCATCTTCCATGTGGGGAGATCATAGTGACTTTAGAGGATGTGTACAGGATTATGCAGCTTCCAGTCTGAGGGGAGACTGTCAAACCTAGAGCACAGGGCAGTTGTGAGGAGAACCATGTAGACTCAGAGTACTATACAGGTGTATGCCCATTGATGCAGAGCCAATCAAATTAGATCCCACTATCTGTCATAGTATCAGGCCCTACACCTTTAATACGGAAGGTGATGTTGTGCATAGTATCCTTGGTTGTGTTACCCAACTCAAAGGGTACCATATTTTGTTCACCTCTGACACATCTCATACAGAAGATGGAGAGAGAGAGGACTATGTTCTCATGGGGTCACAGCTGTAGATATGGATCTTTGAGCATTTCACATGTACACATCCACAAGGAGTGCTAGTGATGGTAGATGCGAGGAAAATGAGAGCCTTTGCATATCCTTTGAGGGATGTTTGGCAGTTTGGGGATATGCTCTATTGGAGAGTACATCTAGACCGCATTGCCAGCACTGATGTGATATGGAGACCCTACTACCAGATGACAGAGTGGCCTAATACACAATTCTAGATGAGACATTCACAGTAGTGAAAGCTACTAGAGGGTCATTAGAGTCATATAGTGATGCCCTACTATTATGATCGGGTGAAGAGGCAGTTCGGCCTCTTACAAGGAGTCCCTAAGGTAGTACCTCGCTATTTACATCTGACGAGATACTATTAGAGACCTGGCGCCATACGTTGACCATCGATAGAAAACATTAAGGATAGCGATACAGAGGAGACAAAGGATAGAGAGGTACCATCAGATGTAACCTATGTAGGTGTGAGCTGAGATTACATCAGGTACTGGAGTTTAGAGGGGACCCATCCTATCTTTCCCAAGGATTATCCCACAGGTGATCCAGGCTTTACAGAGGGGACACGCCGGGATAGTGGATCCACCAAGGAGGATGAGGATATCAGGGATGAGGAGGAGCACATCTCTGAGGGATATCCCATGGAGGAGGAGAGAGCTGAGGAGAGAGCTGAGGATATGCCCCCAACTATTGATACTCGTACAAATATACCTATTACACGCATATCACCATTGAGATCATGACGGCCCCCATGGCCCCATACAAGGACACCACCATCGAGGCCTAGACATAGAAAGTGTGAAGAGAGTAGTCACTCTATGCCCCCACCATCCAGGCACTTTAGTGACATCTAGGAGGGAGACCCAGGTATAAATTTGATTGAACAATTATTTGAATATATGATTTGATTTGACATAGATAGGATACTAGACTGATAGAAGTTTGTCTGTCTATAGCTAGTGTAGCGGAGTGGAAGAGCTTTGTATCTGAAGTTATCAAGGATAACGTTATATCCTACCGACTACCAGCTAATGAGCGAGAGTCTTCCATTGGTCATAGGGATCCCGGCAGACATGCCAACATCTTTGTATGTATCCAGCAAGAGCTGAGGATGTGCAGAGAAAGAGAGGAGAAGATGATGGCAAAGATACAAAGTCTTTGTGAGTGTGTATAGGGTATGAGCATATCCAAGAGCCACACACAGACACACAAATCTTCATCTTCTTACCATAGGGCAGAGAGATCTGGGAGTCACCGGCCAGCAAAGCGTCATAGTGATAGATGTAGTGATAAATAGGGCCATTGGCCTCATATGTATCAAAACTTTTTTCTTTAAAACTAAACTTGTGATGAATGAAAAACTTTCTCTACTAATTAGTTCTATGTTTGATTACTATGCTTTCATCAATATAAAACTTAATAGAAAGAAAGACAGAAAGAAAGTGCATAAACATATTCAATATGTAATTTTTACATAACTTATAAAAGAAATCTTTATAAGGAATACATAAATGCACATGGAACAAATGATATTAAGGGTAATAACATTTAAGATGCATAATATTAATGGGTTCCTTAAAAGAAACACCATCCATATCAGCAAGTTTGTAAGCACCTGAACCAAAGTTTTTAATAACAACAAAAGGTCCAAGCTAATTAGGGATAAATTTTCCTTTTTCGCCCGGTAAAGCATTCACATTCTGTTGATTCTCATAAAGAACTAAATCACCAACCGTGAATGTTCATTCAATTACCTTATGATTGTATTGTTTCTGAAGAGATTTATGACAAGCTTTTATATGTTCTAATGCATGTATTCGTTGTTCATCTAACATTTCTAATTCTTGTAAGCATTGTTCACGAAAAGTATCTTTATCAATTATCCCATGAAATGAAATACATAAAGAAGGTATTTCTAGTTCCAAAGGCATAATAGCATCATTCCCATAGACAAGATTATAAGAAGTACCTGTGGTGGTATGAACACTAGTCCTATAAGCCCATAAACCATAAGTCAATTGAGTATGCCAATATTTGGCATGCTTATTAATTGTTTTTCTCAAGATTTGTTCAATAATTTTATTTGATGCTTCGGCTTGTCCATTAGATTGAGGATAGTAAGGAGTTGAAAATCTATGTTGAATCCTATATTTCTCCAAAAAATTTGCAACTTCCTTATTTTTAAAAGATGTTCCATTATCCGAAATTATCATCGAAGGAATACCAAATCTTGTTATGATATTATTAAGAATGAAATCACAAATAACATCTACTATTGTTGAATGAAGAGGGACAACTTCAACCCACTTCATGAAGTAATCTGTAGCCGTGAGAATGTAAGTATGTCCTTGAGAAGAAGTCGGTGAGATTTTTCCAATAAGGTCAAAACCCCAAATACTGAAAGGCCATGGAGAAACATGATTATGTAGCTCACGAGCAGGAGCATGAATCAAATTACTATGTTGTTGACATTGAGGACATTTCTTAACAAATATGAAAGAATCTTGTTCCATTGTTTGCCAATAATATCTCATTTGAAGCAATTTATTAACCAAAGATTTTCCACCAAAATGTCCCCCGCAAGAACCAAAATGAGCCTTTGCTAAAGCTATAGGAATTTCAATTCTATTGAGACATCTTAATAACAATCCTTCATAAGAGTGTTTGTAAAGCGTATCTCCTAAAATGATGTACCACGCTGTAAGTTTCCTAATACGATTACACATGTTCCGTGTTGTTGATTCAGGAAAAGTGTCATCTTTCAAAAAATGAAAAATATGTGAATACCATTCATCCAAATGCAAATTGAAACAGTCAAAAGTGATCTTATCAAAAATTGCAGGGCATTTAAGAGTTTGTATAGTAAATTGAAAATTTTCCGCATTATTCTCAAGACAAACCAAGGAAGTTGCACTAGCCATAGCATATGCATGTCGATTATCCTTCTTAGGTAAAGTTTGAATCGTATAAGATGGGAATTGTGAAAGCACATCAAGAGCTAAATCTCTATATTGTGTCATTTTAGCATTTTTAGTTTGATATCCTCCTTTAATCTGTTCAACTATCAGTTGCAAATCATGATATATTTGTAAATGTTGAATATTGAGGGATGAAGCTGCTCGTAGTCCATCTATAAGGGCTTCATACTCTGCAATGTTATTAGTACAAGGAAAGGTTAATTTATATGATAAAGGGATGGGTTTTTTTGTAGGGGGAATCAAGATGATACCCACACCAGAACCTATTTTACACTTAGACCCATCAAAATATAATTCCCAAATATCATCGTGTTGAATAGTTAGAATATTATCGTCAGGAAATTCTATAGAAGTAGAATTTTCATCTAGACATGGACTAGGAGCCTCGGCTAGATAATCTATCAACACTTGTCCCTTAATAGATTTCTGAGAAATAAAATTAAGATCAAATTTGATGAGCAACATAACCCATTTTGCTAATTGACCAGAAAGATCAATTTGTGAGAAAAGATGTTTCAAAGGATCAAACTTGACAATCACATTAACTTCAGCATCTATAAGATAATGCCTGAGTTTCTGACATGCATAAACTATAGCTAGACATTGTCTTTCTAAATCTGTATAGCGTGTTTCATAATCAATTAAAGTCTGACTAATGTAATACATGGGTTTTTCTTTACCATTATCATCAATTTGAGCTAACAACACACTCACAGCCCGTGGAGTCGCTGAAGTGTATAATTGAAATGGTTTATCAAAATTTGCACGTTGCAAAATAGGAGGATTCGCAAGATATTCCTTAAATTGCTCAAAAGTTTGTTTACACTCCTCATTCCAAGAGAAAGTGGTATCCTTTCTAAGCAAGGAAGTAAAAGGAATAGTTCGGTTAGCTAAATTAGAAATAAAGTGACGATTAGCTTGTATTTTTCCTTGTAAACTTCATAACTAAGAAATATTCTTAGGAGGAGGCGTATTAACAATAGCGTCAATCTTTTCAGTATCTACTTCGATGCCTCGCTTAGAGATTATAAATCATAATAATTTACCAAAATCAACTCCAAAAACACACTTCTTAGGATTCAATCTCATATTATAACTTCTAATTCTTTCAAATATCTATCATAAAATAGTAACATGATCTTCTCTTTGTATAGATTTTTCCAAGATGCCATCCACATAATCTTCAAGAATCTTATGAATGTAATCATGAAAAATTAGAGTCATAGCCGGTTGGTAAGTTGCTCCCACATTTTTTAATCTAAAAGGCATCATGACCCAACAAAAGGTTCCCCAAGGTGTTATAAATGCAGTCTTAAATTGATCTTCAGGGGGGATAAAGATTTGATTATATCCTGAAAAACCATCCATAAAAGATAACAAAGCATGACCCGTTGTTGAATCCACAATCATATCAATATTAGGTAGCAGGAAATCATCTTTCAAAGATGCCTTATTTAAATCTCTAAAATCAGTGCACATCCTTATCTTATTTTCTCCTTTTGATACAGGCACAATGTTTGAAATCCAATCTGAATAATCTATAGAATGGATAAATCCAGAATCCAATAATTTTTTAATTTCTCCCTTGACTAATAAAGCAATTCGTGGATTCATCTTTCAAATTTTTTGTTTCACCGGCTTCATATTCAGCTTTAAAACAATGTTATGAGTAACAATCTTAGAATCTATACCTGGCATATCGGAATATGTCCAAGCAAATATATCCTTAAATTCAAGCAAAAGGGAAACCAAGTGATCATGTTCATCTTGATTCAAACATTTCAAAATTTTTATCATCCTTTCAGGATTAGTTTCATCGATTTGAATATTAATAGTTTCAGTAATTAACAAATCACTTCTTACCAAAGAATCCATTGGTAAAGGGATAATATCATGTTCTTCATGTTCGCCAAAATAAGCATCTATTTTTAAGCAATAAGGCTTTCCTCGTTTGTGATGAAACTTAGGTAGATCCTCATAAACCCCTAAAAATTCCATTAAGGCTTCATCCTTAGGAAAAATATCCAAAGAGGATTGTTGATTAAGGTCAATAAGCAATGGGTTAACCAACTTCAACTATCCACTGCAAATATGATTAACATTAAGAGGAAAAGTCGATGGTTGTCTATAAGGATTAAATCCTAATCCATATGTATGATCATAGATGTCATTATCCAAAGGTACTTGTATACCTTGTTCATATTTACCACATCCTTTCTTGTTAAATCCTTATTTATTAAGCAAATGATAACCAGGGCCATATCTATCAGTCATGTAAAAAGGAGTCCAAGGAGCAGCATATGTCACAATGTTGTAACAATCAGGCTTTATAGTGTCAAGCGTTTCATTAATCAAAGCAGCAACAAAATTACTTTTTAATTCCTCAGACAACGGAGAAGAAATAAAAACTTTTTTCTCAAAGTCATTTTGTTGCATCATGAATTCTAAATCAAAGACCTTATATTCTCCAATAAAAATAGGATTAAAATCCAATGTCCCACAATCATCCTCAGTCAAGGAAGAAGAAGAAGAAGATGGAGCTTCTTGTTGTTGAATCTCAAGTTGTTTTATCACAGATTGTTGTATCTTTGCTTATTTCTGAATCTCCTTATTAGGTTGAATAGGTTCAGAGTTCTTAGCATATTCTACATTTAAGCAAGGGTTCAGGGCATCGTCTGCATGTAATGTATACATTAGGTTGTTATAGATGAACCTAACCTTGTGATGAAGAGTAGAAGGAACTGCATGCATAGTATATAACCATGGTCTTCCTAAAAGAAGGTTATAATTGAGAGGTCCAGGCATAACATGAATAGGAGTATTTATAATAACTGGACCTACTTTAACAGGTAAGGTAATAATACCCAAAGTTCTTTTTGCAATATTATCAAATCCACGTATAGGAACAATATCGGGTTGAATAGTAGATAAATCAACCTTAATCGCCTTGAGAATATCCATGCTACAAACATTAAGTTTGGATCCATTGTCAATTAAGGTTCTATGAATGATACTTTGATTAATAGAGACAGCCACCATAAGAGCATCATATTGATTCTGCACATCTAAGGAAGGTAAATCATTATCAAAAAACACAATAGGAGGTACAGAAGGCATAGTATGCATACAATCCAAAATAGAATGAATGTTTTCTTGATTAGGAGGTGAAGCGGGAAGAGTAGATAGAGCTTTTTGCAATGCCTCATGATATGTCGGGGATTTTTGAAGTAATTCCCATAAAGATATCTTAGCAGGAGTAGCACGTAATTGGTCAACTAAGTTATACTCCTTAAAGGTAGATGGATACCTAGGTGCTTTAGGAAGCATAGGTTGAGAAGGAGGTAAAGAAACTAGAACAGTAGGCTGAGGATTATTCTTTGTATGATAAGCATGCGAAAAGGAATTAGTGTTATCAAAGAAATCTAAAGGATCTCTAGGTTTACCCATAACTGTTATACGAGGACATCATTTTACCGTCATCAAAGGTGTAGGATATATCAATTTAGGTTTATCAATGTTACAAATAGTGGGACATGAAGGTAACCATGCAAACACCCTATGGTAAAGGTTAATTGGAGAGGTTGTGGAGGAGGGTGAAATAGGAATAGGATCCATGGAGACCATATTCGAACCATTTTCAGTCTCACTACCATGTACCTCATTAGGGAATCTATCTTCTTGTACAATAAAAGACTCATCAAAGTACTCAAAACAAGAATCATACATGTTGAATACAAAGAAAGTACTAAAAGTATGAAAATGAAAATATTTCTGTATTTTTTTTAAAGGAATTTTGCAAAAAAAAAAAATTTGTATTTTTTTGAAATATAAATGCAAGAAAGAAATCTAATCTTATAAGCATACAAGATTTAAATCTAACACCATAAAAGAAAGAGTTGTCGTAAACGGGTTCACCAAAATGAATATGGTTTAAATGGAAGCTTAGTAATGTACCTAACATTCAACACATATGCATTTGAAATTGGAATTTTGAATTGGAATAGCATAAGTAAATCTGGAAATACTTGAAAATCAATTAGGTCAAGATACATACCTCATCATGAAATTGATTCATAAATACCTATTTTCTGAAGTCTATGCACACTTTCAGAAAAATCAGAAACCTGTCTTGGACTAGAAATGCTGAGACGAAGAAAACCCAAAAATCTTTCTCCAAAATAGCTCAGCTTGGGTTTGACCCTCATAAAAGGTCAAATACCACATTCTTTATTTGAAGTCCAATTCGAATTCTATTTGCAGATCCTGGAAGTTGGGTGAAAAAGGTATTCAGATCTGTCCTCTGATCCTTAAAATGACAACTGTAGATATCTGAAAAGGGGAGTTTTGGGGTGGCTATATAGGGTTTTGCCTTAGTCAAACCCCCGTTTTGGTGGTCTACACCTCCACGAATAGTTGATTGAAATAGAATGTGTGTGTGTATGTATTGAAAGTGTAACGCCAAGATCTAATCCTCTAGATCAAAACCCTAGCATGAATATGTATGAAATAACAATGCATAGATTTGAATGAGATAGAAAAGCATACCAAGCCCCCAAGGCTAAAGTACTTCTACCAAAATCACAATCTGTAATTGCTACTCCGTGATTGAATCCTTGAATGCTTGAAAGTTGATAATGGTGGATCAAGAAAGAAAGGATCTCTCTTACTCCAAATATGAATTCACAAAGATGCTTGATGTCAACAATGGCTTGATCTTCTATGTCTTCCTCTTGCTAACTTGCACCTTCACTATTCCTCCCTTGCTTGAATTCTCGCTTGCACTTGAGAGCTTGCAATTGCTTGAGATGAGATATGAAAACTTGATGTGAAAATGAGAGAGGAAGGCCTCCTTTTATAGTGAACTAGGGAACACTCCTCTAGAGGGGCCACCTTGGAGAATTAAATCCCAATTAGGTCCTAACCTTTAGAAAATATACCTATATTAAATGCAATTAAAGGATTTACCATCCCGAAACCCAAAATGGCCAACCTGGAAGCGGGAAAATAAATATCCTGAAAGCTCGAAGCTCAAAAATTAAGGATCTTGAGAATTTGGAGAAAGGGGTCAAAGTCAAGGTTAACCCTAACCTAGTTAGGGTCGACCTCAACCTTGACCTAGTTAGGTTCTAACTCGACCCTGACCCTGGTCCCAGGTTGACTCAGAACCAAGTCAGGAGGTCACGGGGATGCCCAGAAACCCAGAACTGATGCCAGAACAGAACAAAATGTCAGTGATAGACATAAAATCCTATGATTATCATGATGAAATCTAGGAGGATCCATTTCTAAATCCTACCTAGAAAATAGAGTCATGGAAGAGGGAAATTTAGGAGAATCCTTAAGATCCTAACCCTAATTTCACCTAGAATGAAGAAGATGAGAGCAAAATGCATCCTAAATGCATGGCTATCATGATAAATGTAATAAAAGAGGGTGCTAAAC
The DNA here is from genome assembly GCA_027943335.1 of Chamaecyparis obtusa. NCBI lineage: Eukaryota > Viridiplantae > Streptophyta > Pinopsida > Cupressales > Cupressaceae > Chamaecyparis > Chamaecyparis obtusa. Next base: position 822,871 of record BSBK01004590.1, read on the forward strand.
CTACCAAGATGGAAGTGCTTCCATTTTAAGACAATACAGTTTCTAAATAAGAAATTTAGTCACTAGTGTAGAAATATAATTCACAATATCCCCAAGTAGGAAAAGATCTGTTGATAGTCTGCATAAAGTAGGAAAGGAATACAACTATTGTTTTTATCCATCAAGTACAAGAAACAATAAAAGATCAAAATAATGCCAAGATCTAAGTTCCTAAAATAGAGTACATGCATGTGAAGACAAGATCAGTTACAAAGAAAAGAGCAGTCATTTGAGATTATAAAGGATTCATATTAACAAGGAATAATAGTAAAGTATGACACTGATCTTATAACATATCTCTATTTTGAAGTGCGGGTGGTATATGACTCTCATAATATAGTGGCAAGATCATAAATTAAGATAGTGATATATGTTGTTAGAGGGAAGTGACATTCATTGTCTCTATGATAGACACTGTCATAGTGCCAAACATTATATAGTCAAACTAAAACACACTGACCGTAAAGCCAACACAAAATTATTAACTCATGCATATAATTCTACTATCAGGGAAACCACATTGCCTACATGACAATAGAACTTCAGTGTTCCACTTCAAGTTGTCTCACATTATAGAGCCAACATTTCATTCATTAGGGATAGTATCATAGGCTAAGTCGTTGTTGTGAACCAAATGTTTAAATTTAAATGCACATTCTTTTTGGTTAAGGTTTTATTGAAATATGGCCTCTTCTCTGTTCAGTCGAATGGCCCTTAGCATCCTACAAAATAATCCTAGTGTGATGCAAAGGTGGCAAGGATGTGGTGGGAAAGAGGAGTTCACAAACTCAATCCAACAAATAGGATACCCACAAACACTCAAAAGCCTAAAGGCTATTCAAATGTACAACTAGGGAAAACATGAAATGAGACTTTGACCAATGAACTTAATCACTCCTTATAGCAATTTAGAGGGCTAAATAGAACAACAATGAGGGTTTTTGGACCTTATCTCCCAAACTTTCCAAATGACTTGTAAAATAAAATAGATTTCTAGATACCCTTTTCAAAGTTACACAACATACTAAAATCTTAGCATACATTTCTTTGGACAAAAATGGACTTCCTTCACAAACCTGTTGTCACAAGCATTAAAAAGTAGGTAGATTTACAAAGAAACTACCCATTAAACTTCTCCCCAATCCTCCAAACCTAAAAAAATTCACAAAAAATGACTTCAAAGTAAGGAATCCACAATCAATTTGAATATAGGAGGCTTATAACACCAAAAGCCCCAAAAAACCCTAAAAACCCTAAAAAACCTAAGGCTTGCTCAATGTCTTATCTGCACAACTCATAGCATCAAATTGAAAGTTCCTACACCTTCAAATAGGTCATAGAAAACAACTTCAATCATAAAAACACTACCTCCAATGGCTAGTCTGTTCCAACCTTGAACCTACCAACCAACTTCACTAGTTCTCAACCTTGAAAAATTGATGATCATCACTCATTAACTGCACAAATCTGGATAAGAATAGGTTAAATGATATTATACATGTTAAGTAATTATCACTCCATGAGAATCAGAACAAATCATTCATAGAATGATCATCTATCCATTAAAACCCTCAAAACTCTTAAACTTGTTGTCACAAAAACCTTGCTACAACAACACTCTTTAATGAATCAACAAAACAATGAATCTACAACAAGGATAAAGGTTATTGAATGTTCAATGGATTCTAAATATGTTCTACCATGAACCAAATCTCAATGGACAATCAACAAAGCATGAAAACAACTAAACTTGCATCCAAATAAGAGTTCTATTGAATATTGTTGTTACAATCTGTACAATGCTTGTTCTCCTACTTCTATGTTGTACCAAGCATGCTCAAGACAATAATTAACTCCTCCAAGATGTTTAAACTAACTCCAAAAATAGTTGGAGGGCTTATTCTAACCAAAAAGACACTAATACTAAGTTTCCCTCTAAAAGACTCCTAACCATTGCCAAATATCAAGAAATGAGTAATAGTATTTCCTAATGTTGATTATCATATTTGAAAAAAATTCCATATTAGAAAATATGTTCTATAGAACTTTTGGTTGTTGTTCACTAATTTATCTCTTAACAACCTTTGAGTTCTTCATTTTCAGTTAATTGTTATATTTCTTTGTTGATACATTTTTTATAATATCCATGTCATTGATAGTGTTATACATCAGAAGGCATGGAGCTGAAAAGAGTTACATTGGTGAATATTGAAGGGAAGGTATGCAATCTCATTTGTGTAAAGATAGCATTTTGGAAGAATATTCGGAACCCCGGCATCTGTATTATGTATTTGTTGTCTTGTCATACCCATACTTTGATAAAATACCCAAGGCTGAGTTAAGAAACTTAAATGAGACCATTCAAAAATTGTAGATGAAAACTATGTTTGGAAATGATTCTTCATGCAGTGGAGTTCTCTGATACTTTCAGATTATTAGTATGTACTTTGTACCTTAATGAAATTTAATATGATTTGGATTTATCATATCATGAGTTATTTGTCTGCAATTAATCTTTGTCATCTGATGGCTTCTTCACCAGCTATGAGTAGGAGATTAGATGTTATAAAAATGTGTACCTTACAAAGAATGGTTATATCTTTACTTTAATAACTGATAATGCTTTCTATTCTTGTGTTGCATTGGTGAGGTTTGAGTTTTTTCATTTATTAATATATTATTTGACTGTTGCAAAAGAAATTAGGCTGACCAGTACTGGCCTTTTAATTGAAAAAAAAATGTAATACTTTTTGACATGAGATCAAAATGCTTTGAATATGTTCATGATACATATATATGATGAATGTTTCTGTGTGACCAATCTAATTGTTTAGAGACTAAGATTGATTGCTAGGGAAGATTCCTCTATATGTAAAATTAATAATTTCTTGATGCCAGTGTCTTATTGTATGTCCTGATTCGGCACTAGTTTTTTTGCCAAATTGGATGCCAATTTGATTTTGATATTTGGTACTGATCATATCTACAAATAAACTTTCCTTTTGAAGATGAAATTGTATTGAGCCTTGAATATCTTTGATTTTTAAAAGATCAATTCTCTAGGGAGGGGTCAATTATATATGATAGTTTGTTAGATTACTGCTAGTGAAAGAACTTGGTAGATGAGTGGGCCTTATGCACTGCTAATGCATCAGACTTCCCACTTTTAGTAGCTGACGCTCTCTAATTTTTCTAAGCAGTTAGATACTAACTAGTGTACTCAATTGAAATACTATACTTCATGTATGAGTATCAAAATGCTTCATGAATGAATGTCAAGTCCAGTCACTGTTCCAAGACACCAGTCAAGTCCTAGGTTTATCAACAATAAAAAACACTGATGCCAATGTATATAAAGGTGAACAACAATCACAATAATGTGTTTACATCACTATCAATTCAAGACCACATTTTATGAAATAAATTACTGTTTCCCTGACTGCACTCACGGGCAATGACACAGTTTGTAGAGAATTCTTTTTTTATTGATCTCAAAACATTACATTGTAACTTCTTTACACCCACCACTCAACATCTCTCATTCACACCCTCGTGAATCAACACTAAAACATACTTCTAAACCCAAAAATCTTGACTGTACCCATGTAACTAACCCCCAAACTATCTCATAGCAGTCTTAAACTGTCTGTCAAACAAAAATTGGTTAAAGTTGTTGTCAAGTTGAGGAATATAATTTCAACAAACCATTAGTTGAGGAATTTACTAGTTTGGGTTGGGATTTGATGGTTCAGTTCATTGTTTCGGTCAAAACAATTTGGGGGATAGGTTTGTCAATACAAAAGCATATAAAAATCAGAAATATATAATATTTGCAACAATATTTAAGCTCAAAATACACTAGCTTCATAATAGTCATATTAGTCAAACTCAAATGTCATGATATATATTAAACTTTAAAGCTAAAAACTAATAATGTCAAGCGTCAACAATCAGCCATCATTGATCAAATAACATATGGCTCATCAAAAATATCATCATCATTATCACCACCCACAATAGATGACTATCTTCATGTAAGTTATTTGACATGATCTCTCTTTCGATACCACTGCCATTTAAAATTTACTATCACTCTCATGATGGCTTCCCTATACACTGTCTTTGTTTGGTGTTGTATCATAAGGTAGAAGATTGAAGATCAATAGAAAGCCATGTATATTTGATTTGATCAATAAAATGTAAATTTTGTGTAACTTGACTGTCTCTGCCCGTGTAGACACAGTCTACTTATTGGGTGTTAGAAACTCTTCTCTAAATGCAAGAGTGGATGGAAATGGAATAGAATAATGCAGTTATTCATTCATTTATTGATTTAAACTATTTTATGGTTTTTAAAGTATTTAATCCATGTTTTGGGGATGATTGTTCCTGAACAATCAGTATGTGCAACAGTGAATTACTTTGAAATAGTAATGGCTATGAGTGATTCCTCATTTCCATGAATGGAATGGAATGTGGAGGGGTTTTTTTCCCTGAATTAAATGTTACCAAGTGTTTTGGATACAGGATATGCAGAGAATGTGAAGGTTAGTTCACTGGTTGCTTGGGAAACACTGATTGAGGGTCACTTGCATTGGGACCAATCAAGGTTTGGGTTATCCGTCCAAACAAGAACCATATTTTATTGCTTGGATAGTCATAATAGGTCACCCTAATGGTGTTCCAACCCTTGGTAAGACTCAAAAGTGTTTGAAGGTGTTTGTTTGAAGAAACCCTTGGTGGATACACCTAGAATGAGGGGTTTTGTGAAAAGTATATTAAAACTTTGTGTTTCTTCCTAAAGCCTTGAAAATAATTTGTTTTATACCATTTTTAAACTCTTTTTTGGGGTGAGGAAGTTTGAGAGTGTATGCAAAGAGGAGTTGCTTCGTATTTGGAGACCTTTTGGAGGGAAATAAACAGTACACCAGCAATTGTTTGGACAGTTGGTCCAAAGATGTGATATTTTATTTTAAAGTATGTTATACAACTTCCAAAAGGGTATCCAAATATAGTTTTATTTTCCCAAGTTTTTTTGAGAAAAGATGTGTAAACCTTAAAAAACCATCCAGGCAGGGCTATAAGACAAATAGGCCTAATTAGCACCTGATTATGGGAGATGGGTAAAGGAGACTGAAATTGGCACTGGTATGGGAGACAGGTAATAGTAATAGTATGCCATTTAAAAAAAATTAGAGACAAGTACATGGAGACACCAAGGTTTTACATAATTTGCTAAAATATTAATTTTATAGTTTATAATTTTTGAAATATATATAATATATATTGAAATTTTAAAAAGCTATAAGTAAAACAAAAGTCTATTATTTAGGTTACCAGCATTTTTTGGAAACTGCAATTGAAGCAATTGTTGTGTTTTCATTGATGTCAAATCTTAACTGATAAGATTGTTGCTACTTAGGAAAGTACTATATCTATTTGATTGTTGCTAAGGGGATAGGCAAGGTTGGTAACAATAGCACCTAAGGAAAGGTTGAGTTATCTTGATACTACGAAGTGTACTTGACTATGTTGTACAATGATGAGACAATGTATTGTTTATCTTAGTAAGATTGAAGACTAAACTAGTAGGCTTGACCGAGCAAAAATAGAGAAATCATGTTCAAGCCGAGTGATGTTAGTGTCGATCGAGTTAGTGTATGCCGAGCAAAATTCTAGTGTCGACCGAACATCGGTTAATTGTTGAGGAAGACAGTTTAAGCCAAGGAAACATTTTTAGTAATGACCAAGCTTTCTACATGAAGACTGAGTATTTGATCATAGTATTGACCGAGCATCAGTATTTTTATATTTGAAGAGAATTCAGATTTGGAGCCGATATTGTTGAATTCTTAGATTATGTAAAATGTGTTGACTTTATTTATTGATTGTTTGAAAGCATTTAATGCACCAAAAAATGTTTTATTGTAAATCTTTAAGAGATTTGAGATGTTTCTAGAAAAGGAGTTGAAGAACATAAAGCGGGTAGATTCAATGAATCTGACCTAACCCTAAGATCTACGAAGGAGATTGAGTGGCAAAAGATGAGTTAACCTAATTGAGGAAGTATTAAGGGAACCTAAGCATTAGATATGTGTGTGCATGGGTGAATAGAGAATGTTGGAAGATCAGTAGATGTTATTGACTGTATAAGCAGAAAAGGCTAAAGGAGAAGTGTGGTGATTGCTTGAAGAAAAGTTTCAAGCAGATCAAAGATGGAGATGGAAAAGTTTCAAAGTCAGTAAACCAGCATTTGTGTATGGAATTGGATCTGATATTTGCAAAGTGAGTTGTATGTTTCTCATATCAATATTGCTGCTACTTTCTAACCATTGTAATAATCAAAATCCTTTTAATAGAGGTTGACCTAACAGTCATATGTTTAAATCCTTTAAACAAGGTTGCATTCTAATGGAGTGTATGTAAGTCCTATAACAAGGCTCACTTTTAACAAGGTGATTGAAATCCTTTAACTGAGTCACACCTAATAGTGTGTATTATAACCTTTGATAGGGTTGGCTTTTAACCGAGCTCACTTCACAAGAGTGAAAATAATAGTAGCATGTTACAAAGTAGTTTTTCCCAGATTGGGTTTCCACTATAAATCCTAGTGTCAATGCTTGTGTGAATGTTTTGGTTTAGAAATTTCTATGTTTTACAAGTTAGATATAGTTGGGTAGTGGACTACAATGTTATATGTTTCTATTATTGAATCAGTGATGACCGATTTGGTTTTAGTTGTTAGATCTAATTTACGAAAAAGTTTTTTGAAGTTTGTTTTATACATCTCGACCTAAGAACAACTGATTCAGCCCCCCTCTCTATTGTTCTAACTCATATTAACAATTGGTATCATAGTTGTGTTGCTTATTATTGGTGTTTACAAAAATCAAGTTTAAAGGGGCTTGAATCAAATGATCAGGATGTATAAGAAGGAGGTACCAAAGCTGAATAAGGAAAATTTCCCTACATGGAAAATCTTAATGAAGTTGCATCTGGCCGATATTGGTGATTCTACAAAGTACTACATTGAGAATGACTATGTCTCACCTATCGCACCTTTGACTGCCAAAGAAATGAGAGCTAAGCAAGAACATAATTAGGTAATGTTAGAAATTACATCTGCCCTAAGCTATCCAAAATTTGAGGATATTAAGGATTTCGCAAGTGCTAAGGAGATGTGGGACACCCTTGCAAAGATCTATGGTGGTGTACTGAAAGCTAAGGCTGAGAGTCTCAAAGGTAAGTTTGATGAAATGAGAATGCAAGAAGGTGAGAACATTGCACAATATTGTGGTAGAATAAAAGAAGTTGTAAATGCTATTAGAGGAGCAAGTGGGACTATTGAGGATGAAACTATAATTGGTAAAGTACTAAGAACTCTACATCCTATATATGCTATTAAGATCTTTGCTATTCAAGAATATAGATGTAACTCTACAAATGTGCTTACTTTGGAAAGTTTGGTTGGCAAGCTGACTACTTTTGAACTCTCTAACTATGATAACTTCACTGTTGGTAGTATTGGTGATGTTGAATCTTCTTTTAAGTCACAACTAGTTCTAAACAAGCCAAAGAAAGAGAAAGAAAGATGCATCAGTGAAAGTGAAAGTGAAAGTGACAGTGACACTTCTGATGAAGAACTTGAAGATCTAGAAGCTCTTATGGCTAGAAGACTGAGAAGGGGAAAAGGAAAATATAAAGGTAAACTCCCTATTATGTGTTTTGCATGTAACAAAGTTGGTCATATAGCTACTAGATGTCCTAACAGGAATGATAAAGATGAAGAAATAAATGACAAACACAAAGACAGAAGAGATGATAGAAGCTACCGAAGGTACAAAGACTACAAAGGAAAAGGTAAGAAGTCTTGTTACATTGCTGAAGAAGAAACTGACACTGATAGTGATGATTTTGAAATTGAGGTAGTCTATGTTGCAATGAAAGATGAATATGATGAGGATGACAAAACTGCATTGATCTCCTATGTGAACAAGAATGAAAAATGGATTATTGATAGTGGTTGTTCACATCACATGACTAGTGACAAGAGTAAGTTTGAGACCTTACATCATTATAGAGGTAAAAGTGTAAAATTTGGTAATGATGCACCATGTCCTGTTAGAGGAAAAGGTTTGATTAAACTGACTAATAAGATCTCTTGTGAAAATGCATATTGGGTTGAAGGTCTAAATTATAATCTGCTAAGTGTAGCTCAGCTCAACAACACTGGCTACCGAGTGGAATTTCATCACAAGAAAGCTAAAATATTTGATGCTACTGGTGAACTGATTGGAAGTGGAGAACAGACTAGAGGTAATTTGTTCTATCTTGACCTATCTAAAGAAGCATGTATGGTTTCACAACTTGATGATATTTGGTTATGGCATAAGAGGCTATGTCATGTTAACCTTGATAATCTGGTATAAATAAGTAAGAAGAAGAAAGTAAGAGGTCTACCTAGATTGAAGAAACCTGAGAATGTGATGTGCAAGGAATGCCAGTTAGGAAAAATGACAAAGTCAAGTTTTAAGAGCAAATCCTTTACTTCTGATAACATTTTAGATTTGGTTCATACTGACCATTGTGGACCTATGGGTGTACAAATTTACTGTGGTGCTAGATATTTTATCTTGTTTGTTGATGATTATACCAGGATGATGCATGTAATGTTTCTAAAAGAAAAATCTGACACTTTTCAATTCTTTAAGTGGTATTTGGATAAGGTTGAGAAGGAGACAAGTAGGAACCTGAAATTTCTTAGATCTGATCGAGGTGGAGAATTTACATCAAATGGATTCAATATGTTTTGTAATGAAATAGGAATCAAAAGACAGATGTCTGCACCTAGAAAACCTCCACAAAATGGTATAGCAAAGAGAAGAAATAGATCTATCTTGGATTGTGCAAGGACATTGTTGATTGAAAAGAATGTGGCACAAAAATACTAGAAAGAAGCTATAAGTACAATTGTCTACAATCTTAACTGGGTATAGATCAAGAAAGGTACAAATCTGACACCCTATGAATTATGGTATGAGAGACTACATAACTACTTGATACAGATTGGATTTTCAAGAACAAATGACACAAGCAATATCTACATGAAAGATGAAGAAGGTAAAGGTATCATGTTGGAAAAAAAAATTGTGGATGATGTATGCACCCTAAAATGGTTGCCTAGACTTTGGGCCCCCATTCAGCAATTTATCAAATCCCTAAATCAATATTTTCAAAATTCAACATTTTCAGCTCAATATCAATTTTCTTGATCAAATCCTATTTTATCATTTTCGATTATTTGCCTTGGGCTAACCATTTTATCCTAAGTCTTTATTTAATTAAAAGGAATATTTCCTCCCCTTTTAATAAATAAAAAGCCCCCACTTTTCCTCTTATCCTAAGTTGCACAAATAAAGCATTATTCTTATTTTATAAAAAGAAGAAAAGCACTTTTTGTCTCATATGGACACAAAAATCAACTCATATTTTCTCATTGGAGGATATTTGTGCACATGGATTGCTCCTCTTTCAAGCTCCACCCTTGATTAAATCTTTTTCCTCTTAATCTCCATGGTCCATTATTTCTCATTTCCTATAAAAGGAGAGCTCTCTTCCTCATTTTCATATGCATTTTTTAATACTAATGTTATGCTGCAGGTTGTCTAGGTCACTTTGGAGCTTTTGAAGATTTGGAGCATTCTTGGCTTTTGCATCTACATGTTATTCTAGTTTCATCTCTTGCATTCTAGTTCCATTATCATGGCATTCATAGTATAGATTTCATTTATGCTTTAGATTACTTCATCTAGTCTAATTAGGAAGAATTTGTAACACTTGCATCTTTTCTTTCATAGTTTAGTTTGTACTTTCATTTCCATAGCTTAGCTTGCACCTCTCATTTCTAGCTTGCATATTCATCTTAATCTAGTTTGCATTTGCATTTCATAGTGATTCTTGGGGATATTGGCATTTCTTTCCCTTGTCTTCATTTGAATCTTTCATTGTGTGGTTGACTAGCAAGGTCATTAGCTTAATAGCTCTAGCTGAGAGCAAACTTGAAATAATCTTGCAAATCCATACATAGAGAGCTCTAGGTCGCTTTCTAAGGTATCCCATTCATGGATTCCCTTGGATATAATGACTTAGAGAAGTGCACCATTTGAGTGTGTACATTTCAACAAATCCCTAGAGCAGAAAATAAAGTAGTTGATGCTATGGCTACATTAGCTTCACTTCTTCAACTAGAACAGCATGAGTCCAGATTTGACTTCCTGGTGGAAGAGCTACGTTACCCTATTTTTCACTCCTCAAAAATCCATGTCATTTGTACCTTGGTTAGCCATGAGTCATCCTGCTACGGTGCCATTTATTCATATCTCCATGATGGCATTATTCCCAAAACCTTTAACCATTCTGAAAGAAGAAACCTTATTCATAATGCCTCTCGCCATACCCTTATCTTTGGTGATTTGTATAGGAGGGGTTTAGATGGGACACTTCTTAGGTGTTTAGAAAAGGATGAGTCCAACCAAGCATTAGTTGACATTCACAAGGGCATTTGTGGAGGACATTCTAATGGTCTTGCCATGGCTCGAAAGTTGCTTAGGGCGAGGTATTATTGGCCTACCATGCAGACAGATGCAGTAGCTTTTGCCAAATCTTGTGAAAAGTGTCAGAAACATGGAAACCTGATACATGCTCCAGGTAGGGAGCTTATTCCTTCTATTTCTCATTGGCCATTTCAGCGCTGGGCCTTTGACCTTGTTGGGTAGATTCATCCCAACTCATCAAGTGGACACAAATTCATTATCACTACTACTGATTACTTTACCAAATGGGTAGAAGTTGTCCCACTTTCTGTTGCCTCAGGCAAAATAGTTTCTTTGTTTATTTTGAATCATATCATCTGTCGGTTTGGTGTGCCTTCAGAGATAATCACTGACAATGGGGGTCAGTTTAAAAATAAGGACCTTAAACATCTCTATAAGAAATTCAAGATAAAACAGCATTGGTCCTCTATTTACTTCCCACAAGGAAATGGACAAGTAGAGGCTTCAAATAAGACCATTCTCAAAATCCTCCATAGAACAGTTCACAAGAATGGTAGAGATTGGCACCTACAGATAAATCTGGCCTTATGGGCCTATAGAATGAGTATTCATACTCCAACAAGAGCTACACCTCTTACCCTCACTTATGGTGCTGAAGCAGTGTTACCTTTAGAGGTAGAAATCCCTTCACTTAGAGTCTCTCTCAAAGGTTTAGTGACAGATGAAGACTACCACGCCATGAGGTTGCAGGAACTAGAACTTCTAGATGAAAACTGAAAAGCATCTTTTGATCACATGAGGGTTTACCAAAAGCATATGTCCAAAGCATTCAACAAGAAGGTTCACCCTAGAGAATTTCAAGTGGGGGATCTTGTTTTGTGAGAAAACCCTAAGAACCAACAAAATAGAGAACAAAAAGGGAAGTTTGAACCTAATTGGCTTGGACCATACATTATTACTGTTGCTTTTGGTATAGGTTCTTACTTACTATCTGATGAAAAGGGAGAGCAGCTCCCTGATCCTATCAATGTGTTGCACCTCAAGAAGTTCTATCCATGATGCCTATTTCGTCTGGGGGCATTCTGTGTACATATTTTATGATCTTGAAAAAATTCTAAAAAAATTCATATATGATGCTGAAAAAATCCTAAAAAGCATATAAAGTCCTGAAAAAATGCAAAAAAATGCAAAAAATTCAAAAAAATAGAAAAAGTGCCTTGGTGAAAACCTGGAAATAGGCACCTTGGTAGCAAAAATACAAAAAAATTGAAAAAATCAAAAAAATCTCCAAGTGGTGAAAACCTGGAAACAGGCGCTACTTGAGGCCTTTGCACCCTTGTCTTTTAGTATGCGCTCTTGACACTTAGCCTTTCTCCATCATGCCTTGACCTTGTTGCCTTGGTTTGGAATTGGTCTTTGTCTTTGTCTAGGGGGCATAACGGTGCTAGCTTTGGTCTCTAGGATGTGTTGGTCTTTAGGACATCTTGCAAATGATGTTTTTCAACACCACCACCCAAACTGTGTTTTTCAACACTACCCTAGCATCAAGTGTTTCTCAACACTTATTAGTTATCCTACCCTACAGTTTAACATGATATGATATTTCCATTAGCAGATGTGATACTCAAAGATTGATTCTATGACCTACACACATGCACTTAAACACTTGACTCGCTGAGACTTATTTGACTTTTTTTTACTTGTGTGTTGTCTATGATGATTTCTTTGATGAGTGTTCTCTTCCTATGATAGTTTTTGATGATGCATAGCTAGAAGACTGAGGGCATGAGGACATGTTTTATTAATTTTCCTGCTTGTGGGTATATTTTGTTGGTCCTAATTGTCATTAGCATTTATGCTTGATCCACTTGACACCTAGGATCTACAAGGTATTATCCTTGACTATTTTATGCGAGTGCATGCTTATAGCCATCTTGACATTTTTATGTCCTGATGCAAACATAATCTCACTGCACTAGTCATCTTGACCTATATGTCTTTGATGCCTAGGTGGGATTTCCACATTACAATTTGATATAGATCATATTCATATACCCATAGTCATACTAGTGTTTATTGTATAATCTTGCGACGATACCAATAAAGCTCGATGATGATTATTAGATGTCTATTGGCATTGTGACCTTGCAAGTCAACCACTTTTCATAGTAGTTGGCATTCTTAGGTTCATGTTAGATTAGTTTTTGCACTTTGCATATGGAGAGAGCTCTCCTTTTATCTTTCGTGGACTAGTAGGTCAACTGCGCTCACCTTCCCTTTTCTCGATCATATCTTTCGCTCCTTGTCTTTCACATCACATCCTATTCCTATCATCACAAGGGGTTAATCTTATCATCATATCTATATCAAAAAGAGATCATTTTCAAAAACATGAGTCTATATCATACACATGAGAATCAAACATACATCTATGAGAGAGATCATACATGAGCATATAAACATACATTTTGAGCAATATGATAAGACAATATCAAAATTGAAACATCCATCACAAGTGAGACAAATAACACAGATACATCACAAATCCAGTAATGTCATAGTACAATATACAAAATATGGGATCCCAAAATTTGGATCAAAGTCTCATGATATGTCTACAGCATCTAAAAACCTAAGCCCTAAACCTAGGACTCACTAGCACCATCATGTGGAGCTAGTGGAGGAGGAGGTGGCATCGTTGCCCTGTCTAGTACCATATCTAACATCCCTACCCTCTGAGAGTATGTCAGTGCTTTCTAACCCTCTAGAATAGACTGAAGATAGAGCCCATGATAGTACACAGCTCTCGCTACCTCCCGTTGAATCTCTAGTGCATCTACCTGTGCTGCCCTCTCCTGACGTGCTATCTCTGCCCTGAGATTAGATAGTTGTTGATCTCTCTTCGCCCTCAAATCTATCAACTGCTACGCTCTAATAGCTATCATGATCCTAATCTGCTACATCTCTATCTCTAGAGCCTGTATCCTGGCTCTAAGGTCCTCCCCTCCTGCAAGCTGATCCTCCCTAGCCTCTACCTATCGGTGAACTGATCTCGCCACATCCTCACTCTCATCAGCAGAACTCTGACCCAGTGACCATTTTCTGCCACCTAATCGAGAGCCCTCCCCTATCTCCCTCACTCTCCCTCTCCCTCTCCTTCCACCATCTCCTACATCCCCATCATCATCATCATCATCCCCTTGAGCTACTGGATGTGCATCTGGAACTGTGAATCAAGGGAATGGAACCCTCCGTCTCTCTACTCTATAGGCTGCATCAACCCCTATATCTGCCACATCTGGGAGATACTCCCAGGGCTCTCTCTGCATCGCAATAGTATCCTATACTACTTGCTAGTAATCCAGCATTGGCAGCCAACCATGGCCCTCCTCATCCCTAGCCCATGCATAAGTCATGGTCTTAGTAGATACTCGTTGCTAGTGCCCGAACTGCCTCCAGGCCCGAGTGATGACAAATATCTCAATGATCTTTGTATGATGACCTACCAGTGGCTGGCTATATAGCATATAACTAAGCTCATCATCTGCATCTCCCCATACCTCCACAACCTTGTATGGCCTCCACTGGAATGAATTCAGCTCATCTAGTTCCTCCTATAATATGTCACATCCCCACTATGAGGTTGTGATAAGAATCCTACATATCTATAGATAAATGGATGTCTCCTCTCCCTTAGTTGTACTTGGGAGCGCACCATAGCGATGTACTCCCATGCCCAAACCTGTGCTGAGATAGCACCGCATGCCCATGTCCTGTTGTCACGATAGATGATCTCATGTAACTCGTGGTACATGTCTACTAAAATGGTCAGGGCCCATGCCATCCAACGTGGGTGTGCTACTAGATCCACTAATAATCTACCCCATCCCAGTGGAAAACCCTTCTGACTCCTGTCAGTGATAAGGGCATGTGCTATAATGGATGCAACAATGCAAGGTACTGGGAAGTCCCTGCCAAAATTATCCATCAATCGATCCTAGCTCACATGTCTATCTATAATGGTGACATCCTGGAACATGCCCTGGATGGCTCGTCATCCCTTGGTAGCATCCTGATCATAGTATACTTATGTCATCAAACAATCATGTGAGTTTCTATTATATGGAAACTTTGCATTTATGACTATCCATAAACATGATTATACATACAGGATCACCATGGCTAGGCACTCAAAGAATCTGATAGACGTCCTCCAGTGTGATCGATGCCTCTCCAGTAGGCAGATGGAAGGTGTTGTGCTCACTATGCCATCTCTCGGCAAGCGCAGTCAACAACCCATGATCAGCTCTAATGTAGGGTAACTATAGCAAGTACCCAAAGCCCATAGCCCTCAGATATGCCTTGCCCGGATCATCCATATCTCAGACATATCGTAACCCCGTCACCTTCAACACTCTAATGTGTAACGTTGGAAAGACCTCCTGCAAACTATTAACCCCAAGCCAGATGTCAACACATATCATGATGGATGTCTAAAAATCAGTACAAAACATCTTAAAAAGTAAACATTATCTAGACCCATGTCATTCTGCTCAAAAACACTAAAACATGTCAAAAATTTACATTGGGCGATACTATTTTTTGCTAAAGTATCGCACGATACTTTCTTTAATAACAGTGTGATAATATCTTCTCAAGCGATACTTCACATAGGATCGCATGATAATTCACTAGTTATCATGCGATACTGGCTTACATACCCACGCGATACTATATGGACCTACGAAATATCGTGCGATAGATACTCTCAAAGGAGGCGATACTTGTAAAGTATCGCGCGACTTTTCGCCTAAGTTTAAAATTTGAAAATGAAAAAAAAATTAAACATGTTTTAAAATGCATTAAATGCTCATAATGACTCGGCAAGTTTTTCTGAAAACATACCGAGGCACCATATGGTGGAGGCCGGTTGTGCAATCGGGAGTGCTCAAATCGATGCCTGTGAACTGGAACTACTGCTTGCTGGGCCATTTTCTCTCTCTCTCTAAGCTCTCAAAATCCTCAAATCGCTAAAAGACAAATGATTTTGAAAATGACCTTTTACCCCTTATATAGCATTTTAACTTTTTGACCTAATTTTCAAAACATCTCTGAATTGTGCGAAGATTGCACCCCTAGCTAATTTTGACATCTTGGATCCATTTCCGGACTCGAAATCAAAATTCGAGTTAATCTTGATAGTCAAAATTGCATTTCAAACTTTTCACCCTCTTCTGCGTAGTTGGCTAACCATTTGAGGCCTGATCCTTTAATCTTTGTTGGGGCACCTTCATTTCTTCATCTCCATCTCTTTCAAACTTCTACTCTTTCATTCGCCTTCATTCACCTTCATCTCTCTGAGGTTTGACTTTATTTTTATCCTATATCTTTCCCAGTCAAATCGGGGCATCTCTTCACTGCTTAGTGGTTATCCTATCATCTTTCATCTTCGATTATGATTTCTAGTGACTTAATCAAGTTTATCAATTTGTTGTTCTCCTTTACCTGATTTTGATTTCGATTCTGAGGGGGCAGTACCTATCAGCTTTAATCTGTGATTCAGCTTATCATTCAGCTCAACTTGAGATTCTTATTTTGAGACTTCATTATCACTTAACAGTAACGGTGTTGATCTTATCTTTTGATTCTTATCTCTTATTTTTAGACTTGATTATCACATAATAGCAACGGTGTTGATCTTGTCTTTCATCTTATGTTTATCTTTGTCCTTCCCATCCATCGAACACACATATGGATTATTTTGTGATCCCAAATTGATCTCACATTTCAATTCTTCTTTGACCACATGTGTTCTCAAAATTATCACACATTAGTCAAAGAGGGGCAAATGTATGCACCATAAAATGGTCGCCTAGACTTTGGGCCCCCATTCAACAATTTATCAAATCCTTGAATCAATATTTTCAAAAATCAACATTTTCAGCTCAATATCAATTTCCTTGATCAAATCCTATTTTATCATTTTCGATTATTTGCCTTGGGCTGACCATTTTATCCTAAGTCTTTATTTAATTAAAAGGAATATTTCCTCCCCTTTTAATAAATAAAAAGCCCCCACTTTTCCTCTTATCCTAAGTTGCACAAATAAAGCATTATTCTTATTTTATTAAAAGAAGAAAAGCACTTTTTGTCTCATATGGACACAAAAGTCAACTCGTATTTTCTCATTGGAGGATATTTGTGCACATGGATTGCTCCTCTTTCAAGCTCCACCCTTGATTAAATCTTTTGCCTCTTAATCTCCATGGTCCATTCCTTCTCATTTCCTATAAAAGGAGAGCTATCTTCCTCATTTTCATATGCATTTTTTAATACTAATGTTATGCTGCAGGTTTTCTAGGTCACTTTGGATCTTTTGAAGATTTGGAGCATTCTTGGCTTTTACATCTACATGTTATTCTAGTTTCATCTCTTGCATTCTAGTTCCATTATCATGGCATTCATAGTATAGATTTCATTTATGCTTTAGATTACTTCATCTAGTCTAATTAGGAAGAGTTTGTAACACTTGCATCTTTTCTTTCATAGTTTAGTTTGTACTTTCATTTCCATAGCTTAGCTTGCACCTCTCATTTCTAGCTTGCATATTCATCTTAATCTAGTTTGCATTTGCATTTCATAGTGATTCTTGGGGATATTGGCATTTTTTTCCCTTGTCTTCATTTGAATCTCTCATTATGTGGTTGACTAGCAAGGTCATTAGCTTAATAGCTCTAGTTGAGAACAAACTTCAAATAATCTTGCAACTCCATACATAGAGAGCTCTAGGTCGCTTTCTATGGTATCTCATTCATGGATTCCCTTGGATATAATGACTAAGAGAAGTGCACCATTTGAGTGTGTATAGATGATATTATTTTTGGTGGACAAGATGCTTTGTGTAAAAGATTTTCAAATGAAATGCAAACTGAATTTGAAATGAGCATGTTTGGTGAGATCAAATTCTTTGTTGGTTTACAAGTATATCAAATGAAGAAAGGAATTTTCATTACAGAGTCTAAGTATCTTAATGAAATACTGAAAATGTTTTGGATGGAAGATTCTAGACCAGTAAGTACTCCTATGGCTACTGGACAAAAGTTATCTAAGAATGATGATGCTGCAGAAGTGAACCAAACTTTGTACAAATCCATGATTGGAAAATTGTAGTATGTTGTACATAGTAGACCAGATATTGCACTAGTTGTTGGGATTATGGCAAGATTCTCTACCAATCCTAAGGAAACACACATGATGGTAGTAAAAAGAATTATGAGATACTTGAAAGGGACTGCTGACTATGGACTATATTACAAGAAGGATGAAAGATTTGAATTAAGAGTATATACATATGCTAATTGGGTAGGAAATGTAGATGACAGAAAGAGTACTAGTGGTGGAGCTTTCTTTCTTGGATAGAGATTAGTCTCCTGGATGAGCAAGAAACAAAATTGCATTTCCCAATCTACTACTGAAGCTGAGTATGTTGCTGCTGCAGTAAACTTTTCAAATTTGGTATGGATAAAACATTTGTTGGTAGGCATGAAAGAAGAAATCACTAAACCTGTGGTTATTTTCTTGACAACATAAGTGCTATCAACATTTCTAAGGATCCAATGATGCATACTAAGACCAAGTACATAGCAATCAAGTATCACTACTTGAGAGAATTGGTACAAGACAAAGAATTCTGAATGGAATATGTGAATACAAAGGAACAATTAGCAGACATATTCACTAAAGCTTTAACTAAAGAAGCACATGAGTATTTGAGAAGTCAATTAGGGGTCCTTCCCCTAACTGAGGATGCCTAGTTAAGCTAGGAGCACTGCATCAAATATGCTACAGCAGAATATTTGACAGATTGATGCAGAAGATTGTCACACTTTAGGATTGACCTAGAGTTGTGAAGAAAAGAAAAGACAAGGAATCAGTCATAAGTAAGATGACAGAGGGAGAAACACTGAGCTACATAGATAATATCTACATCTAATGGATGTATGTTTTTTTTTTCTACTTTGGCATTTTTGTCAAAGAGGGAGATGAACTGAGATGATATAATAACACATGACACTGAAAGGAAAAGTAAGGAGATGGTGAACTGAAATGAAGGATCAGGATAGAGGGAGATATGGATATTTTTGATGGTCATAGAAGTGAGGCTGATAGATTCTAAATTAGAATGAAGCTAAGGATATTTAAAAAAAAAATTGATGAACAGATAAGTTTTAGATTGGTTGGTAATCCATGTGTTATTCAGGTGATATCATATGGTGTTGCCATTAATGTCAAAGAGGGAGATTGTTGGAAACTACAATTGAAGCAATTGTTGTGTTGTCATTGATGTCAAATCTTAACTGATAAGATTGTTGCTACTTAGGAAAGTACTATATCTATTTGAGTGTTGCTAAGGGGATAGGCAAGGTTGTTAACAATAGCACCTAAGGAAAGGTTGAGTTATCTTGATACTACAAAGTGTACTTGACTATGTTGTACAATGATGAGATAGTGTATTGTTTATCTTAGTAAGATTGAAGACTAAACTGGTAGGCTTGACCAAGCAAAAATAGAGAAATCATGTTCAAGCTGAGTGATGTTAGTGTCGACTGAGTCAATGTATGCCGAGCAAAATTCTAGTGTCGACCGAACATCAGTTAATTGCCGAGGAAGATAGTTTAAGCCGAGGAAACATTTTTAGTAATGACCGAGCTTTCTACATGAAGACCAAGTAGTTGATCATAGTATTGATTGAGCATCAGTATTTTTATATTGAAGAGAATTTAGATTTGGAGCCGACATTGTTGAATTCTTGGATTATGTAAAACATGTTGACTTTATTTATTGATTGTTTGAAAGCATTTAATGCACTGAAAAACATTTTATTGTAAATCTTTAAGAGATTTTAGATGTTTCTAGAAAAGGAGCCAAAGAACATAAAGCAGGTAGATTCAATGAATCTAACCTAACCCTAAGATCTACGAAGGAGATTGAGCGGCAAAAGATGAGTTAACCTAATTGAGGAAGTATTAAGGGAACCTAAGCATTAGGTATGTGTGTGCATGGGTGAATAGAGGATGTTGGAAGATCAGTAGATGTTATTGACTGTATAAGTAGAAAAGGCTAAAGGAGAAATGTGGTGATTGCTTGAAGAAAAGTTCCGAGCAAATCAGAGATGGAGATGGAAAAGTTTCAAAGTCAGTAAACTAGCATTTGTGTATGGAATTAGATCTGATATTTGTAAAGTGAGTTGTATGTTTCTCAGATCAATACTGCTGCTACTTTCTAACCATTGTAATAGTCAAAATCCTTTTAACAGAGTTTGACCTAACAGTCATATGTTTAAATACTTTGAACAAGGTTGCATTCTAATGGAGTGTATGTAAGTCCTATAACAAGGCTCACTTTTAATAGGGTGATTGAAATCCTTTAACCGGGTCACACCTAACAGTGTGTATTGTAACCTTTGACAGGGTTGGCTTTTAACCGAGCTCACTTCAGAAGAGTGAAAATAATAGTAGCATGTTACAAAGTAGTTTTTCCCAGATTGGGTTTCCACTATAAATCCTAGTGTCAATGCTTGTGTAAATGTTTTGGTTTAGACATTTCTATATTTTACAAGTTAGATACAGCTAGGTAGTGGACTGCAATGTTATATGTTTCTATTATTGAATCAGTGATGACCGAGTTGGTTTTGGTTGTTAGATCTGATTTACAGAAAAGTTTTTTGAAGTTTGTTTTATACATCTGGACTTGAGAACAATTGATTCACCCCCCCCCCCCTCCCCCCCCCCCCCCCCCACCCTCTCTATTGTTCTAAATTATATTAACAACATTTTCATTTTAAACTTACTGCTTGTTGTTGAGTCCTTTTTTAGGCTGCAATAAAAATTGTGAATATCATGTACCAGTGATCTCTAGAACTAGGAAGAAATCTATTCAATTGTGCCTTAACAGATCCTTCTCAATGGATGCAAGATCCTGAGAGGATCGACTCAGTAGAAAAAAAGCTAAAGGATTTTCTTTTAAAATACTAGAAGATTAGAAGGTATCACGAAAAATAGTTGTTCTTTGACTCACCTCAAGTTTATCACTGCTAGTACTATAAATATCATGCACATCATGTTTGAAATCAACATAATCACTATCAAAGTTGTCTTTTACTTTTCATTCTTCTTTCATATGATTGCTCTGCATGTGGGTTTAATCATGAAAGGTTAATATAACTCAAGTAAAGAATGCAAAAACTATAAAATTTTCCAAAATAACTATTATATTACCTCAACTTCAACACAAATATGATTGGGTTGCACATTCCTGTCCACTAGTTCATCATGATCACTATCAATATCGACAACTTTGTTGGCATCAAGGTGTTTTTGTTTTTGTGTTGCTTTCATAAAATTGTTCTGCATGTAGTTAAAATTGATAAAAACTCATAAAGACGTTGATCAAAATGATGCTCTCAACAATGAAAAGCTACATTACTATGAACCAAACTTAAATCATCAATATAACCTCTTACCTGATATGAATTCATGAAATTATGATCATTCCATGAAGAAACTATAGGCTGAACCGAGGAAGTCAACTATGAAACTTTCTTAGTGAGACTGTGTAAGTGCATCATCATATGTTCATACCCTTCATTTGAGTTGACATGATTTGCAGAGGCTCTTACTACACGTTCCACAGATGGTTGTAAAGTCATTGTTGACAAACTAGACTTCCACTTCATACTATTCTTAGATTTATTAGGATCTAGTGTTGCCATAATTGACAATATCTTTTGCACCTGCTTCTCTATTATTGTTTTCCACCTAAACTACAATGTCAATTTTAACACGGTCAATTCAATAAAAAATTGAAATAAATAACATAATTTAAATTGAACCAAAAAGTCATACACTTACTCCAAATTTGTTTATTTTTGCTTGCAACCTACCTCAGCCAAATGTATATTCAACCTTCACATTGTCTCTTGCTCTCTTGCCTTTATTACTCTTTGTCAAATATTCTTCAAAATGCATACTTTCTTTCAACTTTTCCCACTATTTGGGAGATAGAGTGTTGTCTAAACTCTCTTTTCCCTCCATGATTGCTTTTCTACAAATGTATCTAAAATTTTTCATTAGAAGTCTCATCTTGTACTTGTAATATTTTCTTGAGATTTGTCCACCAATAGTGTCAAAGGAATTTTCCATTTTTTGTATAACATTCTTCACATGGTGTGGATTTTGCTCTGCAAAATTTGATTTGAAAATATCCAAATGGGCCCTACATCTTACGCCCAACTCAGAGGCCCACCTTGCAATATTTTTCCCAATGGGTTCACCATCTCTTGATACCTCAACCAAGAATGGCTTCTTCCCTTCTAATATTCTTTCTTTTTAATGCCTCTTTGTAGATCTATATAAATCTTGACTCAATTTCTTTCTTTTAACAAAAGTGAACACATCTTCTATTGAACCACTACCAACAAGTTCACTCTAAGGCACATCAGATGCAAGTGGACTCTCTTCATGACTTTCATTAGGCTGCACATCACCATGTGCTATATTAGGTTCCACATCATCATAATTACCTTTTTCACCAACTACATTTGTTGGATCACACAAGCGTTGGCTTTTATGAACTGGCAACATTGTATCTTTATTTGCTACTTATTTTTCTCTTCATTTTCTTTGCACTCTTTTTCTTTCCTGTAAAACCAAAAATAAATATTGTATCATGTCTTATATACATAAATATTTTGCATATAAAATTTCATTAAATAGTATTAAACAAATAATATAATACTTAGTAGATGTACAACTTGCCTATTTTTCAAACCAAGACATGATAAACATTCATTATTCTTGGCCACACGTTGTTCATGAACGCGCTCGTAATCTATTAGTGGAATTTCAGCATTATGATCATCATCATCTAATTTACGCCTTAAATTCTTTCTCCTCATTTCTTGATGTCCAAAAAAACAATAATGTATAAATTATCAACTTGATACAAAGATAATAATGGAGGAAGAAAGCATCAATTTTTAGATGTCTAAATAAAAAATCTGGGATATTTAATCAACTATAAACTAGAACAAGATTTAATCAAAGCATTGTATAATAAATGAACCCACTAGATAACACACAGAGAAAGTGATTCAATTTAGGAGTGACTAATTATTTCAAAATAGGAAGGTAAAGTCACATAAATATCATCCTTAAATATAAAAAAACATGAGCTTAATAATTATAATAAAAATGCTTAGATATTATTTGTCTCTCTAAAATTATGCTTTCCTGTTGACTCTAAATCCTTGCCATGCAATCTATGTTGTATCGAGGTCAACTAGCCATAATATGGGATGAAGAACTATGCCAGCAATGTGAGCAGATCAAACAGATATGTGAGCTATTATCTAATCATATGTATGAGGAATAGAAGTTGTTGATATCTCCAACACTTGCCTATATGACTGCAATATTCTTTGTGCTAAATGTTGTCTATTTTTGCAAGCTACATGTTGTAAATATCTACCAATGATTTTCTATCATAATTATCTAACAACCTCAAACAGACAATACCACTAGCAAGCAATTAATTATTCCAAGTTGCATAAATGAGAACTAACAGAAAATACATGTTCAAAGATGGTGCACTTTTACAACTATTTTTAACATACATAGTATATCATATATGTGTAATCACCAAAAAGTGGACAGGATCATTCATGTGAGTAATCAAGGCAAAACTAAGGCAAAATCAAGGCAATTGAATCGAAACAAGCATTTAGCTAATCAAAATTCAAATCAATCTTTAATTCAATTTAAATTAAAAATCAAAGCCATAAATTCAAGTTAAATTGATCAAATCATGATAAATCAAATCAATGTGCAATTAATCTAATTAATTGTATAGTTCAATTTAAATCAAATCAACCCATTCAAGGGGTACACATGGCTAAAAAAATTAATTAAATTCAATTAATTAAGTCCTATTTTCTCTCAACACCACATGGGAGGAAAAATCCTCAACCAATAGGATTTAAGGAAAGAGCTCGCATGGATCAAGCCAAAATGAATCTCAATCACTCAATTGGAAAGAGCATCTTATCCACCCATCTTGTCTTCTTGTCCCAAGCTTTGAGGATAATCCATTTAAATTGTCTCCAAAGGGTGGAACCAAGGACTTAACCCCAACTCAATCATGATCAACTCAACTACACCCCCTACCCTTGCCAAATCCTATAAAAGCAAGGCATAATTCACTCATAATCAATCCACAAAATCTGAGAATTGCATCTAACCTCTTGAGATTTTGAGCTAGAAAGGCAAATATAGAAGTTAATTAAGCATTTCAATTTGGAATTGAACATTTTAGCTTGCTTTATCATTTATTCTCATTCTAGGACTGTCACTAATGGAGGCTTGTTGAGAGCTTCATCATTAGCATCCCTAGCTAGAGATCCATAGAGTGCTTAATTGTCTTTATTTGTTAAAATAGCTCTTCCTCTGTGGTAATTTAGTTATTTTATTCAATTATTTGCAATACTAACCCTATGAAGGTACAAATTCTAATACACAAAATGGCACCCACCATGGGGCCTTAGGCTTCACTTTTCTAAAAATCTAAAAAAAATTATATTTTCATTTTTTTTGCATGTTTAACTCTCCTTTTGGCAGGTGAAATAGCACGTATGATCATTTCTACAGTGCTTTTGACAAGTTCTCCAGCGCGTTTGATACCTGAAATAGTGCCTTGATGACAAATTATTGCGCCTGTACATAGAGTTTTTGCGTATTCCTTCTATTTTTTGTCTTCATTCTCTCAGCACTTTTTCCCTAACTAGCCAGCACGTTTGATCCATTATCCAGCACTTTTGCAGTTTTTTTGATGCCTTTAGATAGGATTTTAGCGCTTCTGCTCTCTGTTTCTGTGCTTTTAACTATTTTCTTTAGCGCTTTCAATTTGATCTTTAGCGCGTTTGAGCATTTAAATAGCACTTTCAATAGATTCTATAGCATTTTTGCTTAAATTGAAAATAAACAGAATCTAACTGTCGGAAAATGTTTTCTCTCTGTCTGCAGGATGACTAATCACAAAAGAATTAAAAAAATAAAGAGCAGATTCAAAAGTGAGAGAAAAGCCTTGACAAAGAGGATCAAAGAGGAGAACATTGCTCACATTAAGCTGGTTCTTGAGGATTCTCAGCAAGAAAGCAAGGTACATGAACATTATCTAAAAGTTGTAGAAGCATATAAAGAAAAATTTGTTTCATTGAATTGGATTTATTCACCTTAATCAAGTTTTTCTTAAATTTGACAAATAAGGCTTTAGATTCAATTTTATCTTGTTTTCTTCATTTTTGCTGGTTGCGTTGACTAACTTGTTGGAGGAAAAGCACATTGGAAAGGAATGATCACCACTAGGTGAGCATTAAAAATGAAAAATCAATAAAAAATGCTCCTAGTCTTTCCTAGCTTCATTTGAAGGTAAGCTTAAACTTAGTCATTTTTTTACTTAAATTGTGGCTTTGTTGTTTTCAAAATCTAGTAATTAAAAAATAGCCTATTATTGTTTGAGGAATTTAACATTAGGCCTATGCTTTTCACTTTCTAAGTGAATCAAAACTCCAAAAATTTTAAACTCTTTGATTAAAAGGAAAGGTTAAGTAAATCAAGCACTAAATTTGAACAACCCTTTGTTTGTAGAAAAGAGTAGAAATACTCGATTCTCATTAGTTAGTGGGTTTGGTAAATGAACCTTGTTAAAAGTGTTTGGGAATTGAGAAGTAGATAGGGATATTCTCTTCACCTTTTTTGTGAATCAAACTCCCACAACCTATCTCTTTGTTCCATTGTATTGCTTTCAAATGAACATGCTAGATCAATAGTTGGGCTCGCCTCCTGAGATTTGCCTTAACGAGGCCGGTGAGAGGAACAAACCAAAGTGGGATACAATCACCTTTTCTGTGATCATCCAACCCACTATAAAATAAAATAAATGCATCCTTAATGGGGTGTGTGACAAAAGGGTGTTAAATTTTCAAACTTCCTCAAGTAGTCCTTTGGGATTGCACAAAACTCTGACATACCGGTGGTGGGAAGCCTCTTAATATACTTGGAGGATTAAGGTTTAATATCCATTTTGAATGTAATATTGATTAAAACCTTGTTAACTTAGCAAATACTACCTTATAGAGCCATGTTTACGAACCAAATCTTGAGTTAGGTAGATTGCTTGAAGTGTCTTTTTGTGCAAAAACTCGTGATAACGTCCTATGAATTCAAACACTTTTTGTGTAGAGGGTTAAAAAGAACAAGTGTACTTGTGGTTGTTGTGTTTGAAAAATACATAGAACAAGTGAAAGAGATATCCATTACAAAGATCATCTTATATTTTTAATCTCTTCAATAAAAAATCAACAATTACCAACTTGAGGATCAATTCGAAATCAAACTTTGTTGAATGTCAGTTTCTACACGTTCTCACAAACTCAAATTATCTTTAAGAGAAGATAGCACTTGCATTGCAAATGAGGTCCTTGAATTCAAACATCAAAGTCTTTTCAATGATCATGACCAAGGGGATAGTCTCCCAAATCTATTTGAAAAAAGACTTGAATCAATGGATCAAAACTCTACATTTCACGATTACAACTAAGGAGGAAACAATGAAAACATTAATAACACTAATCATGAGCCTAAAGAAACCATTGAAGAAAGGGCTAATAGAGTGGCTCAAGATACTGATTTTCTTGAAGTCATGGACAAACTCATAGATAGAGATAGGGAGAAATTTTTCCTAAATCTAGCCCAAGCAAGGGTAAAGCTCCCACATGATTATGATGTGGATCAACTCAAGAAAAGCAAAGAAGAGGAAAACCCGATGTATGTTATGACTCAACAACTAAAAATGTTCCAAACGCAAATAGACTTAATGAAGAAGGCCACTGATCCTAAACCTTTCTCTATTGAGGCTTTGTGTCCATTCCTATTTGATAAAAGCTTAGTCATGGCACATTTTCCTATCAATACAATTTTCCCTAAATATGATAAATACATGGGTAAATCAGACCCACAAGATCACCTTAGAGAGTTTTGCACTCTAAATATTGAATTTATGCATAACCCCACATACTTAATGAGACTTTTTCCAAGAAGTTTGGGAGGGCAAGCCATGGAATGGTTCTCTAAACTTCCGCAAGGGATCAAGAATTTTGACAAATTAGCCTCTAAATTTGTAACTCATTACTCCTACAACATCGAACATGAGATTACCATGCTAAAACTATGTGATACAAAACAAAAAGATGGTGAATCTTTCTTAGGGTTCCTTCAAAGGTGGAGGACCTTTTTCGCAAGGTACCCATGAACTATCCCTGAAAAGGAGAAGATGGAGATATTTATGAATAATTTAAATATGGAGATGAACTATAGGATCCAACTTCAATGTCCCCCTACATTTGAA
Organism: Chamaecyparis obtusa; assembly: GCA_027943335.1. Lineage (NCBI taxonomy): Eukaryota > Viridiplantae > Streptophyta > Pinopsida > Cupressales > Cupressaceae > Chamaecyparis > Chamaecyparis obtusa. The sequence goes on from BSBK01004590.1 coordinate 849,924, forward strand.
AAACTTATTGAGAATGGGACTAAGATTGAAGATGTATTGGTCAAAAGGGGTGAAATCAAATTGTTCAAAGACAACAAACCCTACACCAATACTAGTAATAATCATTATATATATATATATATATATATATATATATATATATATATATATATATATATATATATATATATATATATATATATATATATATATATATATATATATATATATATATATATATATATATATATATATATATATATATATATATATATATATATATATATATATATATATATATATATATATATATATATAAATTATACCAACAATAAAGGAGCCAACAATCACAATGAAAAACCTAAGCTATGGTTGAAAAATAACAACAAAAATCTTGTGAATCATGGGGTTGTGGAAGCCCGCACCTTGAAGGCTAACCTATTTAACTTATCAAGTGGAGCGAATTCAACATACAATGTAAATCAAATGAATAAAGCACCTTTTAATAATGCCAATTCCAATAACAACAACAACAATTCTAATAATAATCCCCCTTCAATAATGCTAATGGCAACAAGCCTAAACCCTTCTTTTCCACTTATCAAAAGAGAAAATTCACCTTCTCAGGTGAACCATTGGAGAATGTGTTAAGGACTTTGGTGGCCAATAAGATCATTACTCTACCCGATTTAAGGCCCTATGAACCTCAAATTAAGCCGAATTGGTGGAATTATTCTCACCATTGTGAGTATCATCGAAATAAGGGTCATAAGACCAATGAATGCATGAAGTTAAAACATTTGGTGCAAGACTTAATTGATTATGGGACAATCAAAGTTGAAGGGCCCCAAAATAATGAAGATCATACGGACTTCGAAAACCCCTTTCTAAACCATGAGAAGGGTGAGTCATCAAATGCTAACCAAAATAATAAAAGGGGTAATGAGAAAGTCAATGTTTCTCATACTTATGATAACACAATTAATGCTTTAAGTGGTGATGAAAGCACCATAAATGTTATTTTGGTAAAAGAGAAGCCAAGGGAAGCAACATCTAATGTTGTGACTAGGGGGCAAGCTTCAAAGATTACTCTACTTACTAATGCTCCAAGAATTGTTCTACCAAATCAAGCCTCATCTTCATCATCAAAACAATATAGTTTGGTAGATCAATTACAACGAACCCCTGCTCCAATCTCTATTTTAGAATTGCTCAAAGTCTCACCCACTCACAAGGAAATTCTAGAAAAGGCCTTGCTGGAGACAAATGTATCTCTAAATTTGGAGGCAAATAAATTTCAAAATATGGTGGGACATCTTATTGCACCTGATTGCCTATCTTTCTTCGAGAAAGATGACATGTCATTGAATCACCCACAAAATTTGTCCTTGCATATAGAGGTTCTAATTCATAAGCATAAGGTAAAAAGAGTCCTTATTGATGGAGGGGTCAGCCTAAATATTTGTACCCTAAACTTGGTGAAAGCCTTAGGATTTTCTGAGGAGGCTATTGACCCAAAGAAAAAGATAGCTATAAAATCCTATGATGACGAAGAAAGAGCTTCTAAGGGTGTCATAGTACTCCCTATTAGAGTTGGCCCAATGAAAAAAGAAACCATTTGTCAATTCCTAGACCTAAAGCTGACTTACAATATCTTACTAGGAAGATCATGGATTCATGAAATGCAATTCATGCCTTCTACCTATCACCAATGTCTTAAATTCTCTTATATAGGACAGGAAATCATGGTAAGCGGGGATTCAAACCCCTTCCAATATTGTAATAACTTAAAGCCTATCAATGATTCTCTAGTCCCACATAATGTAGAAGGGTCCATACCCCTAAGAATAGAGCAAGGTCAAAGCTCTAAAGATATCCCATCTTTGAAGGGAAAGGAAAAAGAAGAAAAAGAAGTTGTTGAAAACATCCAAAGTCCCACTAACCTAGCTACATCAACAAAAGGGAAAGAAAAGGTTAGTGAGGAGAGTACTCTTGAGACAAAGAAAGAAAACCAAGATAGATCCATTCAAATCTACACTAAGGAGGCTCATTACCAAAATATGGATCACATGATGAAAAACTTTGAAAAACAATGTAAAATCAAACAAAGTAGGTGAATACTCCTTATCCATGATGGACCTACCCTTATCTCCAAGGTCATATGGAAAGCCATCTAATTTGCCTCATAAATATAATTATCACTTTGTGAGGGCTAATACATTGTCATTCATGGAGGAAGAGGACAATGAAATCCTAAACTAGCTATACAAAGATGAAGAATCAAGTACCCATGAGAAGCGCATACAAAATATAAGCATTCCCACACATCAATATGGGAAGGGATTTCAAATTATGAAAAAAATGGGATATAAAGGACAAGGACCTTTAGGGAAAAGAAACAAAGGACTCCTTGAACCCATTGAAATGATGTGGAGAGACAGCAAAGAGAAGATGGGATTAGGCTACCTAGAACAAGGGCATACTCAAAAGAACTATCCTAAAGTCTATGATCAAATATTACAATTAGAATCACATAGTGATGAAGACTCAAATGAGTGGGAATGGGATACTTTTTCCAATGAATCATGTCAAGATAAAGGTATTGATGTCATTCATACTTACACTCCTAGCAAAGGGAAGGAATCAATTGCAGAATCAAGTCAAAATCAAGCTTCAAGCTCAAGCCAAGTGGTCCTAGATAATGTACCAATTCAAGAAATTGAAATAAATCAATGGGTAGGAGAACCCTATGTACCATCATGGAGACCTGTTATGGAAGAATCTAATAATAGGTTTAACCCATGAGATTTTACCCCATAGAAACCTTAGAGGATTCTAGTGAGGAGGATTTTGACCCTAGCTCTCTAGATCATCTCGAAGAGGCACATGTCATAGACTTAAGTGATACAATGTTCGAACCTTCCAATGAAGTATTGTCCTTAAACCCTATTGGCTTAAACCAAAACATTAATCCTTTGACCCTAATTTACCCAAAATTAATTGAATGGGATTCCATCGAACCTACTATACTTCCAACATTTTTAAATGATAACTTGGTGTCCCAATACTTAAATGCAGTTGAACCTTCTTCTACCATGGAATATCAGGAAGAAGAGGCAAAGGAAGGTATCCAAACTCTCAATTCAATAAAAAAATGAAAAATAAAAAATAAAAAATAAAAAATGGAAAGAATCTAATATTGAAAACCACATTATGGCAGCATTAGATCAAAAATAGAAAGAAATAATGAATGACTCCAAAGGTGAAAACCCAATTGAGGCACCTAAGGAAGGGAGTTTGGATACTTTACCCGAGCATTATGAGGAAAGATCTCCTATCTTGATCGAACCAACAAAAAAGATGAACATTGGATCAGAACCAGAACTAAGGATCATACACTTAGCAAGATCTTTATCTAGTGAGGAAAGAAAATAATTCATCAAAATTTTCAAGGAAAATCAAATCAATTTTGCATGATCTTATGATGATATGCCAAGATTAGATCCAAATTTAATCATGCATCACTTGAACATAAAAGAAGGAGCAAGACCACTCAAGCAAAAATTGAGAAAGATGCATCCACACATAGCTTTGCTTGTAAAAGTGGAGTTAGAAAAATTCCTAAAAGTTGGGTTTATAAGAGCCATTGATTATGCCCAATAGATTTTAAACATAGTGCCAGTTTCAAAAGTAGACAAGTCCATCAGAATTTGCACAGATTTTAGGGATCTAAATCTTGCACACCCTAAGGATGACTTTCCATTACCAAGCATAGACGCCATAGTGGATCTAATAGCAGGACATTCCATGTTCTCTCTTATGGATGGTTTTAGTGGCTACAATCAAATAAAGATAGTGCCCAAGGATCAAGACAAAATAGCATTTACATGCGCATGGGGGACATTCTATTGGAATGTTATGCCCTTTGGTCTAAAGAATGTCAGAGCAACATATCAAAGAGCTATGACAACAATATTCCATGATATGATGCATAAGTTCATGGAGGACTATGTAGATGATATACTTGCAAAATCTCATTCAAGAGATGAACATTTACCAATCCTAGAGAAAATCTTTGAAAGATTGGAACAATTTACAGTAAGGCTAAATCCAAAAAAGTGTACACTTGGCATTCAATCAGGAAAGCTACTAGGGTACATTGTTTCAACAAAAGGAATAGAGGTAGACCCAGCTAAAGTCAAAGCTATCATGGAAATGGAAGCACCTAGGAACATAAGTCAGATGAGATCTCTTCAAGGAAGGATCCAATCCATACGAAGGTTCATAGCTCAATTGGTAGAAAAGTGCCATAACTTTACTCAACTCCTTCATAAGGACATAGTTTTCAAATGGGGTGAAAAATGTGAAGAATCCTTCAACATGTTGAAGAAATATCTAATGAACCTTCCAAATTTTTTGCCACCTATAATAGGCAAGCCTTTGATTCTATACATTTCAATGACCAAGCATTCATTAGGGGCAATCTTGGCACAAGAAGATGAATCGGGAAAAGAGAAGGCTATCTACTACATAAGTAGGACTTTGGTAAAATATGAGTTGAACTACACCATCGAAAGAGCATGTTTGGTCATAGTTTTTGCTTCCCAAAAATTTCACCACTATATGTTATCCTAGAATATTAGACTCATTGCAAAGATAGATCCCTTGAAATATCTTCTTATAAAAACAACATTGAATGGAAGACTAGCCAAATGGTTCATGGTGCTAAGTGAATTTGACATAGAATATGTGGATAAAAAATCTATCAAGGGCCAAGTCATAGCTGATCAGTTAGCAGAATCACCATTACAAGATGACCACCCAATACAAGTAGAATTTCCAGATTCTGAAATTGTGAATGTGGAAGCAAAAACATGGTGACTATATTTTGATGGTTCCTACACCTAACATGGATCAAGAGCAGGCATACTTTTGCTTACTCCTCAAGGGTATACAATTCCTAAATCATACAAATTACTATTCCCATGCACAAATAACATAGTTGAGTATGAAGCATTGGTCATTGGAATCAAGCTAGCATTATAATGGAAAGTGACAAAACTACAAGTCTATGGAGATTCACAACTAGTTATCAATAAAATTAATGATAAATATCAAACGAAAGATGACAAGATGATACCTTACAAAAATATGGTTGAGAATCTTAAGAAATACTTTACTCTTATCACATTTGAACAAGTACCAAGAGAGAAGAATAAAGCAACAGATGCAATGGCTACTTTGGCATCACTTCTCCAAATACTAGATCAAAGCGCCAAATATGAATTCCTGGTAGAAGAAGTTGAGCAACCCACATTTGACCCTACCCATCCTTGTACCATTTTTTTCTAACAACACATGAATCACCTTGGTATGGAGACATTTACACTTACCTAAAAGACCAAATCCTACCCATTGACCAAACCAGGAACCAAAAGAAAAGCTTTATCCGATAAGCCGCTTGTTATACCTTAATATATGACGCATTGTATCGTAAGAGTCCAGACGGAATGCTTCTTAGATGTCTAGAGAAAGAGGAATCAGATATATCGTTACGATAAATTCATGAGGGGATCTGTGGGTCACATTCGAATGGTTTAACCCTAGCTAAGTAACTTCTTAGGATGGGATATTTTTGGCCTACAATGGAGAAAGATGCTTGTCACTTTGCTAAAACTTGTAGAAAGTGCCAATATCATGGAAACTTGATACATGTGCTCGCACAAGAGCTTCATCCTATGATGACACCTTGGCCATTTTATCAATGGGGTCTAGATTTAATATGAATGATTTATCCACCATCTTCAAATGGTCATAAATTCATTATCACGGCAACAGAGTACTTTACCAAATAGGTGGAAGTTGTACCCTTATCAACTGCAACAAGAAAGCATATATCCTTGTTTATCCTAAACCACATAATATGTAGATATGGTGTACCTCATGCCATCATAACTGATAATGCAAAACACTTCAAAAACAAAGACCTAAAGGAGTTATGCACAAAATTTCAAATGATCCATCACTCTTCATCAATATATTACCCCCAAGGTAATGGACAAGCAGAAGCAACAAAAAAAAACATCTTGAAGATATTAAAGAGAACTATGGACAATTCAGGTTGAGATTGGCATATAAAAATAAACCCAACCTTATGGGCTTATAGGACAAGTATCAAAATGCCAACAAGAGCTACACCATTTTCCTTAGTCTTTGGAACAGAAGCAGTTTTACCTTTGGAGGTAGAACTTCCATCCTTAAGGGTATCTTTACAAGGTTTGATAAGTGAGGAAGATTGTAGATTTGCTAGGTTGCATGAGCTAGAACTGCTAGATTAGAAACAACAACAAGCATTTGATCACTTGAAAGTATATCAAAATCAAATGTCAAGGACTTATAACAAGCATATCAAGTCAAGAACATTCCAAATAGGTGACTTAGTTTTGCGAGAGAATCCCAAGAATCAAGTAAAAAGAGAAAAGAAAGGAAAATGGGAAGAAAACTGGTTAGGAACTTTTTTGATCACTTCATCTTTTGGGAACGGTACTTATAAGTTAGTTGATTGTGATGGAGAAGAGTTACAAGAACCTATCAATAGCATTCATCTCAAAAGGTTCTACACATGAAGCAAATGAAAGAGGATAAAGAAAAAGAGTATCAGAGAATCAGATGGAAATCATCCTATTTATTGTACATAGTCAAAAGAGATCCTAAAAATACCAAAAACATTTTAAAAATAGAAAAGAGCAAACAAATCATAAATGCAGAAAAGATCAAAAACATTGGAAAATTGAGCATGAAGAAAGTCAAAAACATTCATATATGATACTCAAAAATATGTTGTCTTGGTGAAAACCTAGAAAATAGGCACCTCGATGATATGAAAAGAAAAAATTGAAAAAAGAGAAAAAGTGCCTTGGTAGCAAAAAAAAGGAAAAGTGCCTTGGTAGCAAAAAAAAGGAAAAAGCTTTAAAAATAGAAAAAGAAAGAAAGACCCATTCAATTGATGAAAACCTAGTAAACAGGATCCATTGAAAGTCCAAGTCAGTCATACACCTAGCAGTCATCCTTGTAAATATTGCATTCACCAACATTTGTATATATTGCATAATAAAACCCCATAGTTGCATTTGCAAGTACCTAAAGATTTTGGTCACCTAATCTGCCAATTGTCCTAAGTCCAACTTTGAGATCATATCAAACTGGGGGAAATCTACTCTAAAGGAGGAAGGATTCATCAAAAGAAAACTTCAATTAATCATCGAATTAATTCATCAAAAATGCAAGTGAAACACTCAATCAAATCTTCATTCTAATCCAATTTGAACCAAACACAAAATTTGATCTGAGATCTTACATGACCCTATCTTTATCAAGATTAAAAGTATGAAATGGATGGAACTACACTTGAAATATGGATTTGAAAAACATTGCAAATTTTGTTCTAAAGTGTTGACTTGATTGATGAAATCATGTTTTTTCTAGAAAATCAATGAAAGTTTTTAAACTCGACAAGCTATGATGAAAGCGTGATATTTTATGGATTTCTGAATGATTGTCTTAAGATCAAAGTTTTAAAGCATGTATTATTTTTCTAAGGACATGATTAGCAAAGAATCATCGAGGACTTGTACATAGGATAAAACTAAGATCTTTTTTTGTTTACGCAAAAGGATACCTTGTCTATTTTGATGTTCAATATCATAATACCAAAATCCACTTGCAACATAGAATTTGACAAAATCAGTATTCGCACTCTCATGATTGGCTTCAATCAGTGATAGTTGTACCAGAAAAGAGATGGGAAAGCAATGAAAGAGGTGCAAAAAGTATTCATATCATCATGGTTGAACTAGTGATGGTTGTACTAAATGGTGATTCCAAAAATTGCTCATTGATGAATATAAGCTCCAAATTTTTGAATAGTGACAGTTAGTTGCATACATCTTAGATTGAATGCATTTAAAGTATTTACCTTTCTTAGTTTCAAAATTCATTTTGCAAGAGGAAAAGAGAAAGGGGGTGTACTCAAATCAAAAATCAAATGAGCATCAACAACTATATGTGATCGAGTGTGTTGGAAATCAAAAACAAAGGTGCATTCCATTAGGTCATAAGCATTTGTTAGATTCATGTTAGCTTGCATTAAGTTGCATTCATTTTAATCTAAGTTCATTCCTTATACTTTAAACCATCTTCATAACATTAATTTCATTAAGTTGCATTCATCATTCATATCTTGCATAGAATTCAACTCATTTAAGTGCATTAGGTTGCATTCATCCTTTAAATCATTTTCATTAAGTTAATTACATTATATTGCATTCATTTTAAAGTTCATCTCATTTAGGGTGCATTCTTTAAATCATTCATATCAATCCATTAAGTGCATTGCATTAGTTAACATTCATTACATCCATTAAAATCATTTTAATTCATTATTAGGTGCATATCATTTAGTACATTCAAAAACAATGCACATTGCATTATTCATTTAAGTTCATTAGATATCATTGCATTGCAACATCATTCATCTACACATATAACATTTAGAATCATTAATCATTAAGTACCCATGATCATTATACATTACATCACATAGGTCCATCACATTTGCATACCATTAAATCATTACATCCATATACCAACATAAATACATCCATTATCTATTAAATCATTACATCGCTTTAACCATTACATTATTCATCTAACACATCTATATATCAAATGCATCCATAATATCATTAATCATTAAATCATATGATTAAGTTCATATTGCATCCATTCATTTATTTTATGCCATACATAAGACAACCATTTAAGCATCAATAGAACATGTGCATCCATATCAAAAACTACATTCTGAAAAGCATAAAACAAAGGAGATAGTTGATAGAACCATATAGATCTGCATATCATACCAAAACAACTGAAACATGAGATCCAACACATCATGACATCATATATAGTAAATATATCAAAAATTAGTATCAAAGTCTATGGTATCATCATCATAAAATCAAACAAGTATCAGAGTGCATGGTACGATCATATAATGCAACATCAAGATAATTAAAGTCTATCAAAGTATCAACATGAAACAACATCGACTAAATCAAAAGATACAATAGAGTCCAATGTCTCAATATAACAAAAGAATGAGATCATATACATCAATGGAAGAATGAAATGAATCATCTCAAGTCATAGATCAACTAGCTGAACCGCCAGCACCATCAGTACCATCAAGACCAGGAGAACTTTCAGGAGGATGACTCAAGCTCGGTTGTAACACATGCTGACTCATCATTGCCATAAAGGCTTGCATCATAGTACTAAGCTACCTAACCTCCTTTCTAATCTCAAAGACATATGACTATAAATATCAAACCTCTGGTGCAACTGTCGGAGCCTCAGAGCTAGGGACTTGTGTCGTAGGAGTCTGTGGTGGAGGCATAGATGAAGATGGAATGGCATAGATACAAAATCAGGTTCCTGTGCTAGAGGAGCCCGAGGAACAACCTGTGGAACAACTGGAGGAGCCTGTGGAGGATCCTATGCTAGCTAACCCTATGCTTGGTCTAATAATGCCTGCGTTTCCTGGGCATCCATCTGCCTTTGACATCTGGCCCTGCGGTGACCCTGTCTACCTGTCGGATCCCTAGCAACCTAGTGTAAAGCTCTATCAACACCATGACCCCTCACCTAACCACCACCCCTAGGAGGAATGGGAGAAGTAGTAATAACTTGCATCATGAATCTCCCTGCTCTAGCTACTCGATGACCCTATCATCCTCTTCGTGCTTGAATCCTACTCCCACTACTACCATCATTGCCACCATCACCACCATCACCATCAAAATCCTCATCAATACTAAGTACTCTCTCAGCTAGATTTGTGAACCTCAAAAATAGGTTCTGAGCAAACCAATCTGCATAATCCTCAGTCATCCCTACATTAATGACATCCTCCCTCATATCCCAAGGCAAATAACCAAGGTCTTGTATCTCCTAATGAGTTGTCCTAAAACCCACAATAGGGCCCCACAGTGATCTCTCGGCCTAAACCTAAGCATGCAACAATGCCCTAGGGCATACCCTATGTCCAGGCATACTGTCGTAGTACCCTCCAAAAGAAAAATCTCTCTATAACGTAAGGGGTATAACCAATCATCCAATGAGGATAGAACATGTATGGAAGCTTGAAATCATCCTCTGGCCATGGTTCACAACCCAGATAAGGCCGCCAGAGAACCTGATCCATATCATTGATCACACGACGCCAGTAATCTAACTTCCCCATATGGGTCTGCACTACCATCCCCTCATACATCCAGGTGAATGGCCAACCTGATTCTCAGTGTCACACTACAATAGGTCATGTCACTGGGAGATGCTCCCATGTCCAAAGATGAAGTAATATACCTCCTACTGAGAGAGTGGAAGAACGTCTAAACACAACTGTATGCAACTCATGATAGAGCTGCGCTAAGACACATGATCCCCCAATCAAACTATCGAGGATGAGCCATCAAATCCTCTAGAATGGGACCCCATCTGATCACAAATCCATGACCTTGTCTATCTGGTAAGAGGAACCCTCCGATCAATGCACCCAAAACCGCTAGCAAAACTAGAAAATAATGAAACTGAGACCACTGAATGTGATCATCACCAATGGTAGGATCTTGAAAGACCCATCAACATGTTGCACCATCATAGACCTAGTCATAAAATACCATCTCTCCTCTAGTAGGAAGGCGAAGGAGGCGATATACATCCTTAGGGGTAATGGTCATCTCCCCCATCGGTAAGTGAAAAGTGTTATGGTTTGAGTGCCATCTCTCAGCCATAGCAGTGATCAGTCCTCGATTCACTTAGAATCAAGGTAGAGGCACTACTACATTTGGGGCCAAATTTTGACAGAAGTTTTCGACGGGTAACTTTTTCTTACAAATTTGGTTTTTTCTTTTTTTAATAGGCCCTAATGATGTTAGTATTCTGATGGGTGTTTAATTGACCATTGGAAATCTGACAGATTCGGGGTATATATTAAAAAAAAAAGTGAAATAGCCTCATCATTTTTATTTCGATTGGAGAGCGGGAGAAAAGGAGCGAAAGCTAAGCATGGGAGAAGGTATGTGATTTCTTCATCTTTCGAGCCTCTGGCATCATTATGAATGCATTTCATTTTATTGTTGAGGGAGTTGCTCTCTGAAATGACCGCATTCTACTGGTATTGTGCCCTAGCCAGTGTTATATCTCTATTATTTGATGTTATTGGTGCTTGTGCTCAAGGATATCGATTCACTGTATTCAAATGTTTGGATTCACATTTGTTGATATTACTGGCATATGTGTTTAATGATGCCATTGTATATTGTTGTCACTCAAATGACCAAATTCTACTAGTGTCGTGCCCTAGCCCGTGCTTTAACTCCATTATTTGATGTTATTGGTGCTTGTGCTCAAGGATATCCATTTTTTTAAATGTTGACTATGGTTATCAAATGGACAGCCCGTGAGCTTCTAGCTAGGCACCATTTGTATTGATAGCTTAGGGCATCAAATGTATTGTATCATTGATAGTTGAGACTCTGTTAAAAGGAAATAGGACAAAGAATGATTTTTTTTTATTTTCTCTATTTTGATCCCTAAGTGGCTTATAACCCTAGAGAAGTATATGCAGATTTAAGGATCTAGTTACAGGATACATAGCAGCTGATAATTCAAAAGAAATCCATGCATCCAATTTGAATAGAAATTAATACAAAGAGCTAGGGTCCTCCAATGGCCCAATCATCCAGACCTTGACTATCCCCTCAACTAGTGACCCTTCAAAACTAGGTTATCATGCAATCAGTGAGTGATCCTTCATTCTCTTGGTCTGCCTTGCATCCAAACATATTGGAAATACACAATACAATGATAACAAGTCTTTCACAATCCCCCTTCCCCCAAGGAACACTATCAACCATCCCTTCCACATAGCATTTCACTATTTTATGAGTGGATTGTGCAGGAACAATTAACATTAAACAAGGAGAAAACTCCTCAACACATCTTGGAAACCATTGAATTCAATAATAAATGAAACCTAACACCAACACTATTCCTTTCATAGTTGTAGGATACATAGCAGTCGATAATTCACAAGAAATCCATGCATCAAATTTTTATAAGGATATCCTACTAATCAATAGGAATTTTCTTGATATGACCAATGATTATGCATTTTGATGGCAGTGTGCTAGTTCAAAAGGATAATATAAATCTAAAACAATTTTTTCTGATCTTCTCAAACTATAAATGTGGTTAAAGGGAAAATATTATGTGGAAAACCCACAAACCAAGCTAGCAAATGATTGTACATCAAATTATTCCTATATTCATTCAAGTATTGCTATGCTTCAACTACCTGACCTTTGAGCTTCATCTAGAGGAATGTGTAGCTTTAAGATAGAGTTACTTCTTGGGCCTTACAATAGGGTGGAATATGATCAAGATTTGTTTAGGCTATATCTTTCTTAGTCCCATTGTTAGGTTCTTACGGTTCATGGTTTGAATCTATTATGGTTGTGTAAGGGATTTGTAGATGCTTTTTCTAACATAATTATTGGACACCATGATTGGAACAACTAGTTGTTGGCTATTGTACACATGAATCATAACTGTCAATGGTTCTTTGTGTTCAAGAATTCGTTGATCAATCTTTGAGATTTATTGTCCCAGCTTTAAAAGAGTGATAAAAGATATAGTGAGTGTTATCTTTTCCAAGTGTTTTGTGGGTGCCATTATCTTCTAGGAGTAATTGCTAGAACCAAATTATGTTCTTTGCCTCTAGTAAATATTGCAGACACAATCATCTTCTTGGTGAAGGGTTGCTTCCATCCTTATGAGGCACTATTGCATGGTTTCCATTCCCTTGTAGTATAGTGAACCTAATTTAATACAAGTGTGCACTATTTTGGGATCCATAATTTATGGCCCCTACACTGTGGTTGTTAGCCTAAGATAGGCCTACTTTTACATATAATAAGAGGCCAACATGAAACAAACATCTAGAAGTTAGGGGGTTGTTCCCTATCCATAATTTATTATTTAAGTGCTAAGTGATGATGGGTATATCATGTAATTCATACCTAGTGTGTCTCTTTCTTTCTCTCCACATTTCACATTAGAAGTATATGCTATAAAATACCAATGAAATCAACTATTGGTCAAATCTAATCAAAATTGTAGTATAAAGATTAAAATAGATCTTGAAGAAATATGGGAACCATTTTTGACAAATATTGTACAAATGAAAAGAATACTCCCAAGAGGAAATGCTTCAATGTGGGACAACTGAAGGACAATATTTTACTTTTATATGCACATCTGCAATGTTTTTGATATATTTCTGAGATAACAAAACCATAGAAAGAATAACATATAGAAGAAAGTAAAGAATAATGATCATATTTTGAGATATTGTGGAAACTTAAAGGAAAGAATGCTTGGCGGGGTTATCATGCAATCAGTGAGTGATCCTTCATTCCCCCCTCTTCCAGTGACCCTTCAAAACTGGGTTATCATGCAATCAGTGAGTGATCATTCATTCTCCTGGTCTGCCCTGCATCCAAACATATTGGAAATACACAATACAATGATAACAAGCCTTTCACAATCCCCCTTCCCTCAAGGAACACTATCAACATCCAGACCTTGACTATCCCCTCAACCAGTGACCCTTCAAAACTGGGTTATCATGCAATCAGTGAGTGAGCCTTCATTCTCTTGGTTTGCCTTGCATCCAAACATATTGGAAATACACAATACAATGATAACAAGTCTTTTACAATCCCCCTTTCCTCAATGAATTACTATCAACATCTATACCTTGACTGTCCCCTCAACCAATGACCCTTCAAAACTAGGTTATCATGCAATTAGTGAGTGATCCTTCATTCTCCTGGTCTGCCCTGCATACAAACATATTGGAAATATACAATACAATGATAACAAGTCTTTCACAATCCCCCTTCCCTCAAGGAAAACTATCAACAAGTGACCCTTCTTCTTATCAGCCATATCCAATGTTTCATTGAAGTCACGGCCAAGAATGAAGGTCACCTTACCCATACCATTCATGGATTCTGAAATGTTGTTCCAAACTCTTGAAAACTTTTCTATTGCTTCTTGTTGCTTCTTTAAATACTTCTTCTACCACAATGTCCTCTTGCCCCATCTTCTTGATCTTCCTGGCTAAAGCGAATGAATCCACACACAATAACCCAAAATGAAGGGTTTTGTATCCTTTAATGAATCTCAGTCATTGGTAATGCATGGAAAGTCAAACAAATTGTCTCCAAAGCATTCAATAAGTGAATATGAATGTTTGAAAACTTTCCTCTCAACTTCCCGAACCACTCCTAATCGGTTAGAGGGATATTTCTAGAATCTCCACTATTCCTATCCTTACCAACAATTCTTAAACATACTTTATCTGATATGATAATAACATGCTAAACTAAACCAATGGCATGTTCTTCATGTGGTACAAGGAAGATTTGGCTATCAAATCTTCCTTCGTGCAAGCTGAGTGCGAGAGAAGGTATGTGATTTCTTCATCTTTGATTGGTATCTTTGACGGGCAACGTCTTTCGAGCCTCTGGCATCATATTCGACCACAAATTTCAAATGCATTGCATTTTATTTGATCATGAATGCTCATTGAAATGAACGCATTCTACTGGTGTCGTGCCCTAGCTCGTGCTTTATCTCCATTATTTGATGTTATTGGTGCTTGTGCTCAAGGATATCGATTCATTATTTTCAAATGTTTGGATTCACGTTTGTTGATATTACAATTCATCATATCAGATAAAGTATGTTTAAGAAGTTTTAGTGTCTAAACACTCAACTAATCCCTCTAACCGATTAGGAGTGGTTGGGGAAGTTGAGAGGAAAGTTTTCAAACATTCATATTCACTTATTGAATGCTTTGGAGACTACTGGTTTGACTGTCCATGCGTTAATGTTTAGAAGAGATCAATGAAGTATTTAAAGACATTCTTACATGTTTGGAGAGGTTTAAGAGGCACTTATCATGACTGTACCCTCACAAATAGCGGCATAGACTGGTTTTACTAAGTTTCCTTTCTCTATTTTAAGGTTTCCTTTCTCTATTGCAGGGGTACAGTCAGAGGGTTCATTGACAAAATGATCTTTTGAATGGTTACTATGAATATGAATGATTTGATATGGCATATTGCTCATTTTACTTGAAGTTTGGAATAGCTTGTGCAAGGGTGAAATTAGTTTTGATCATTTTGGTCGTGACTGTTCCTCTACACAGTCAGAAAATGTAACTGTCTAATGATTATATGTAATGTTGAATGGACTAAATGCTTTATTCTTGGTAGAAGTGAATGGAAGGAATAGTGTTGGTGTTAGGTTTCATTTATGTTGAATTCAATGGTTTCCAAGATGTGTTGAGGAGTTTGCTCCTTGTTTAATGTTAATTGTTCCTGCACAATCCACTCATACAACAGTGGAATGCTATGTGATTGACAATTTCATACAATTGGTCCTTTGGCGTGTATTAAATACAATCTAGTCACTTATTGAATGCTTTGGAGACTATTGGTTTGACTGTCCATACGTTACCAGTGTCTGAGATTCATTAAAGGATACAAAACCCTTCATTTTGGGTTTATTGTGTGTGGATTCAAATGTAGGTTTGATTTGGTTAATGTTTAGAAGAGATCAATAAAGTATTTAAAGACAATCTTACATGTTTGGAGAGGTTTGAGAGGCACTTATCATGACTGTACCCTCACAAATAGTGGCATAGACTAGTTTTACCAAGTTTCCTTTCTCTATTTTGAGGTTTCCTTTCTCTACCACAGGGGTACAGTCAAAGGGTTCATTGAAAAAATGATCCTTTGAATGGTTACTATGAATATGAATGATTTGATATAGCATATTTCTCATTTTGCTTGAAGTTTGGAATAGCTTGTACTTGAAGTTTGGAATAGCTTGTGCTTGTGCTGGAATTCTTGGTAGAAGTGAATGGAAGGAATAGTGTTGGTGTTAGGTTTCATTTATTATTGAATTCAATGGTTTCCAAGATGTGTTGAGGAGTTTGCTCCTTGTTTAATGTTAACTATTCCTGCACAATCCACTCATACAATAGTGAAATGCTATGTGATTGACAATTTCATACAACTAGTCCTTTGGTGTGTATTAAACAAAATAGAATTTTCAACATATTATTATAATTCTATTTCTTTGTTGTAAACATGCCATTGGTTCAGTTTTGTAAAAAAAAAATCGTGTGCAATTTTTTTTTCTATTTTTTCCATTTGATAACCACAGTCAACATTTCAAAATAGTGAATAATATCAAATAATGGAGATAAAGCATGGGCTAGGGCACGACACCAGTAGATTAAAACCGAACCAATGACATGTTTACAACAAAGAAATAGAATGATAATAATATGCTAAAAAATTTATTTTGTTTAATACATGCCAAAGGACCAGTTGTATGAAATTGTCAATCACATAGCATTTCACTGTTGTATGAGTGGATTGTGCAGGAATAGTTAACATTAAACATAGCTAGTGTTCTCTTACTTTCTCAAATCTCTGAAAGTCAAGAACATTAGAGTTGTATAATACATTGTTAGTATCCTTTTTCCATGGGTCCTAGGTCTTTGGGTCCATGGAAAGGAAATAGATTACAAAATACACTTCAAAACAAAGGAAAAACTTAGAAAATTCAGTCTAACTTGTTGTAGATGAAGGAACAGTCATGCTAATAGTTCCTCTAAGTCTTCCAAAACATTTATTGAACTCCCCTAAAGTCCTATTGGATCCCCAAATTGCTTAATCCAATCAACTTACATCAAGATCATGAGAAACTTCAAAGGATTAAAAACATTACTTGGAACAGTCAAATCATTATGCTTTCAAATCAATTACCTATCAACATATCCCTTGCGAGGGAGAGAAGCCAAACACATAAAGAACATGCACATAAACACGACAGCTAAAAAACTTAAATGGATACACCAAGAAGTACCAAATGATGAATGCTCAATTTTTGTAATGGAAAAGCATCAGAACCGTCCATTTCTAGAACTTGATTTTATAGTCTAAATGATTTTTCTATAGTCGTAATGATTTTTCTAGAACTTGATTTTGTAGTCTTAATGATTTTTCTATAGTCCTAATGATTTTTCTATAGTACTCTTAATGATTTTTCTAGAACTTGATTTTCTAGTCTTAATGATTTTTCTATAGTCCTAATTATTTTTCTATACTCTTAATGATTTTTCTTTTGTCCTAATGTTTGTTGCTCTTGATAAATTAGGCCTTGAATTTGAATTTTTCTTCACTATTTTATTTCAGCTTGATATTTCATTCATTTTTCATATACACAGAGACTACACATGCTGATAAAAAAATGAGCTATTTGATTAAGGTTAACTATTCATGATTGTAAATAGTCAATATTTCTGATGGTACTCCTTGGTGTATTTCATTTTAAAATAATCATGTTTTTATGGCTATGATAAATGTCCCTGTGTGTTGAGAAAATTAGAGTTGAAAAAATGGTTGCAAACAAATCATCCTTCTTCCACCAACATTCTAGTCAATGTACAAGTAACAAGTCATTCCATTCAAGAAAGACCATGTCTAACAATATCAACATAGAACAAAATAAGGAGTATGCAGAATTTAGTGATTGTATCTTCCATTTGGGCCACTTCATATGCATAGGTGATGCACATGCATATTTGCCTAAGCGCTATTGGGAGCTTACCCAGCAACACATGTAC
Organism: Chamaecyparis obtusa; assembly: GCA_027943335.1. Lineage (NCBI taxonomy): Eukaryota > Viridiplantae > Streptophyta > Pinopsida > Cupressales > Cupressaceae > Chamaecyparis > Chamaecyparis obtusa. The sequence continues at coordinate 867,733 of BSBK01004590.1, forward strand.
TATTGTGAAAATCACCACAAATCTATTTGTTGTTGGGTCTACCATATACCTTCTATGATCAACTCTAATATGCACAAGTGATGAACATTCAGATTTTCCTAAGCAGTACTTTGAGTAGTCCTCCTACACATGTACTATTGTGAAAATCATCACAAGTCCATTTGTTGGAGGGCTACTCAAAGTACACATATTTGGAGGTCTGAAGGAAACAAGAGAATTTGAAGAGTCACGAGTCTTAAGATTGTACTTAATATAGCCAATCTTCATTCAATGGTACATTCAAACATGAAACAAACTATTCTTAAACCAGATTAAACTAGTAAACCAAAGGACATATTGATTATAAGTAAACTAGTAAACCAAAGGACATGTTTTTACTACTAAGTCTCTATTTTTTGGGCATACTGATTATAAGTACTTGACATATCACAAATGTTGCTAATTAAGGTTGGCAGGATGATTACGCCTATCCTAAAAAAAGACTGTCAAATCATTATGCTTTCAAATCAATTACCTATCAACGCATCCCTTGCGAGGGAGAGAAGCCAAACACATAAAGAACATGCACATAAACACGACAACTGAAAAACTTAAATGGAATACACCAAGAAGTACCAAGTGATGAATGCTCAATTGTTGTAATGGCAAAGCAATATTAGAACCATCCATTTATAGAACTTGATTTTTCTATAGTCCTAATGATTTTTCTTATTTCTTGTCTGTGTTTGGTGACAGGATTTTGAACATTGTTGACATACTTAAATGGAATACACAATACCAAATGATGAATGCTCAATTGTTGTAATGGAAAAGCATCAGAACCGTCCATTTCTAAAATTTGATTTTGTATAGTCTTAATTATTTTTCTATAGTCCTAATGATTTTGAAAATTGTTGACAAAGAGTGTTTCTTTTTTTTATTATAGTATAAATGATTTTTCTATAGTCGTAATGATTTTTCTTATTTCTTGTCTTTTGTCCCTTTTTTATTTCCTATGTCTGTGCTTCGTGACAGGATTTTGTCACCTTCTTTTGATGGTATATTTCATTCAATCTATGTGGAATACTATTTTGTTCACTATTTTATTTTAGCTTCATATTTCTTTCATTTTTCATATACATAGAGACTACACATGCTATTAAAAAAATGAGCTATTTGATTTAGGTTTACTTTAATTATTGTAAATGGTTAATATTTCTGATGGTACTCCTTGGTGTATTTCATATAAAAATAATAAATGTAGTAATGATGGTGCGGTGCATTATTGATATATAGGCTCGATAACTCTTGTCAATGTGCCAAACTGTCAATGTGGTGGTGGGCAGTGTGTGTTGAAGACTTCACAGACACCAAACAACCCTGGATGACAATTTTGGTGCTGTCCAAATAGAAAAAAGGTTGCTGATGTGTATATATTTAATGTTTCTAATGTAAATACTATTCATTATAATATAAGAACTAATGTAGACTGGGCATCACAAGGAAATAATAGCTGCAGATACTTTAGTTGGGTCGATGACAACTCATCTACATCTATCTGCCCATCTCCACTTATCCACGATGAAGGATTTGAGTGCAAAACATGTCAGGCTAGGGAAAATTCCAAAATTATATTTTTACGATGTCTTCTTTGTATTGTAATCGCATATCTTTGTTGCAACCATATGCAGAGATGAACTTAGGAATTAGTTAGTTTAGTATTTTCATATTGTAACTAATATTTTAATATGGATATGACATAACTTCTCTTTGCCTCAAGTGCGCATATATATGGTTTACATCTATTTTTAGAATAATTCTTCATGTTTATGGCTCAGGTGAGCCCCAATCTACTATCAATCACATGATTTAAAGTATAGTGTTTTCTTGGTTGTTCCATTTGTTCCTTGACCTTGACTGTGGATTGACTATCATTTTCAAGCTTGAGCGTGGCTTCGTACCACACACCGTCCGTAGATTTGTACGCAACGCTGATTTATGAACATAAATAATGCATTGAACGTAATCTACAAATGTTGCATGTATGAAGTCTTGCTAAAGTTTGAGCATCCTCCCTTTATTCCAGTGAGGGATTGGAATGAGTTCATTTTGGATGCAAAGGAGAAAGGGGATACTCAAAGAGGAATTACACCAGAAAATGGGAGAAGGTATAAATATTTTAATAGATTTTTATTATTAAATAATGAAATTTGCATATACTAGTGTTCTAAGCATCCTCATTACATGATTTAAGGTCTTAGTCCATGGAAAAATTAAATTAGACTTACTATCCAAAATACATAAAAAAATATCCACATAAACACGACAACTGAGAAACATAAATGTAGATTTCACAATAGCTGAGAAACATAATTGTAGGCATCATAGTCACAATCTTTTGGAGACAACGTAATTGAGTTGTGTACCCAAGCGGTGTAGAGCAACTTCTACACCCCCGATTCCAAGTTGAATACATCTATTGGAGGACCTTGTATTCATGAGCAGCAGATGTAGTCAACTTGGAATCGGAGGTGCAGGAGTTGCTCTCCACCATCTGGGTATACAACTCAATTATGTTGTCTCCAAAAAATTGTGACCACGATGCCTACAATTATGTTTCTCTGCTGTTGTGTCTTAGGACCCCTTATGACCCTTTACGACCGTTTATGATCCCTAAGAATATATCTTAGAGGTCTTAAAATGTCGTAAAGGGTCATAAGAGGCTCCTAGGAGGGGCCAAATGAGCTTCCACCTTCATGTGGTTGGCCCTATTAAGTAGAGAATGTTTAACTATTCTCGAAACAAAGAGAAGCTCAATAATTTAAGGTCTCAGTCCATCGAGATGCTAAAAAAATGACAGGAATCAATGATGGAGAGTTTTTAGATTATGAGAAGATGTATATGGAGTGGAGGCTAGATTGAGTACCAGTGCAGAGTGTTAATAATTATAGCCTTTCAGCCAAGATCAAACTGATCAAATAAATACCCTTGTGTGATTTATAATAATAAGGAGATTATTATTTCATTTATATATGTGTTGGTTGAATTAGTTAAGGGCCCAAGGTCGGCCTCTTGGCTTTAACATTAAATATATTTAATAAGACCAGGTCAGCCCTCTTGAAGATAATTCAATTCATATATATATATGGTGTTGGATTCTAGGGAGAGAAGCACCAAAAACATAACATGCTTCCCTCCCCCAAAACCTTGATTCTCTTCCTTAAGCAAACTTAGATCAGCATATATTGGTATGAAAGATAAGTAGCTTCGGATAATAGATAAGAACAAGTCTGAGCATGAATAAAGATCAGATTATGATCTGATCCATACAACCAGCAATTATTGGCAATGTTAACTGCAAGTTGATTAGGGCTGGAAGCCTCTATTAGGACTGGACTCTTCCTCAATACACTAAAACTAAGGTACTAATCAGGTTCTCCTCAGCACCTTTGTTAGTACAGTTTGGAGGTGTTAGAGTTTTAGGTGACTCTACAACACCCCCAGGATCGAATGCAAGACCAAGATAACTTCCACAAGAGATTGGCAAGACAATTGCATTAAGATGCAAGAATGATATTATTGATCATGGACATGATTAAAATGTACATAATAGGCCTCCTTATATAGGAAAGGAGATAAGAGACAATGATAAGGAGCTGATAAGCTATCACCTATGCTAGGTGTAATCACATGTCCACCAAATGTGGATCATCCTCCAATATGCAATAAAGTATGTGCATTGGATTAGGATGATAATGTGATAAGAGCATGAAATGTGGATCTCACACACAATGAGGTATGTGATGACAACTATCACACCTAAAGTGGAATTTCTCCTACACCATGTGCTTAAATGAATGTGCACACTCCTAGGTGTCTCAATCACAAAATACTAGGCAATGCATTAACCTAAGTAAGATTAAGTTAAGTGTAATTAGGAATATTTAATTACACCAATAGGAGGCATATAGACTGGAGTATACTTGGTTCATATCCGGGTATCTTCTATCCCTTCTTGTTTACTTTATTCTATGTTTAGTTGTGTTAGATCTCTATAGTTTGTTCATTCTAGAGTAGAATCTGAAATATATCAACAAGAGATGATGATTCAGTAACCTACATCTAGAAAACCTTTACAATTATCCCTTCTTTGGCCTCCACTTTTTCTTCTCAAAAATGGTTATCTAGAAACTTTGGAGCCTGCCGATTCTTGCCATACACAACCTCTGTGTGTTGATGACAATGAGGATTTGCATCACAGTAATACAAGTAAACATCTTAAATTTATTGGTGTAGTAATACAAATTTAATTGCAATTGGTGTTTGGATTAATGTAACAATTTCTATTGCAGTTGTGGAGAGTGTAGAGGTCGTTGTTAATGAGCAGGTTGAGGTTGAGGCCGAGGCCAGACAAACTGACCTTGATGTTGATGATGTGACTAGATCAGGTAAAGAGCTATATGATTATGAATGTTGTCAATGCCGTTATTACCAAGGAATCACCACCCACCATTAATGAATATTAATGAACACTTACACCATGAAGAAGATAAATGATTAAATAGAAAGAGAGGACCAACTGAACCATCTTGTGGTCAGTCTATATCACATTGAGAAACAACGTCAAGACTTGAGAATCAAAACAATCAAAAGTTTCTTCAAGATCATGAATGATCAACAATATTCCATCAGAAAACAAAACACTAATCCATGTTATCATTAAGCCATTAAATATGTCTTTAAAGTTTAGAAGCATCACAAAAACTTTCAAGAAACATAATACTATCCAAAATATGTCTTTAAAGTTTATTTCTAATGATTATGATGATTTTGATGTTGATGTCTATAATTTATTTCACTTACTGATGCTTGCCTAGATTGAATTTTGAATTGCCAGGTTGGAGAATGCTTTCAAAGTTTAGGGTCTGTTCCACATGATACTCTTAGTTCCAGCTCAAATGCAACTCAACATATTTTTGATGCTAGGCAACCCACTACAGAAACTCATTCGTAGGTGAAATTTAATGTTGTGAATCTTGGCATTGTTAATGTTATTACTTTTCCTCATGTTTCATATTTGTGAAAATGTTTCTTGGCACTACCTTCTTTTTCAATTCCTATATTTGCAGCTTTTTAGATCATTAACTTAAGCATTACATGTCTTTGTTCAAAGTTTATTCTAACACTATATTATATCTTATTCTTATTACAATGTTATTTGTTGTGGGGCAGGAGGTCAATCTTCATTGTCTTCATTGTGGGGGACAATGAAGATTTCTCTAACAAATAGTAGGTCTTCTTTAGTATCTTATAATAACATGCTAAACTGATAAAGGTGTTATGGGAATTTAATCTACAATTACTAATAGATTAAACATATTATTACTATGCTTAATATTCCATTTAAATTCATTTAACAAAAAAACAAATTTACAAAATTGAACCAATGGCATGTTTACAACAAAGATGTGTTGAGGAGTTTTCTCCTTGTTTAATGTTAACTGTTCTTGCACAATCCACTCATACAACAATGAAATGCTATGTGGAAGGGATGGTTGATAGTGTCCCTTAAGGGAAGGGGGATTGTGAAAGACTTGTTATCATTGTATTGTGTATTTCCAATATGTTTGGATGTAGGGCAGACCAAGAGAATGAAGGATCATTCACTGATTGCATGATAACCTAGTTTTGAAGGGTCACTGGTTGAGGGGACAGTCAAGGTCCAAATGATTGGGCCATTGGAGGACCCTATTTCTTTGTATTAATTTCTATTCAAATTGGATGCATGGATTTCTTGTGAATTATCGACTGCTATGTATCCTGCAACTGCATTTGTAAATCTGCATATACTTCTCTAGGGTTGTAAGCCACTTAGAGATCAAAATAGAGAAACTAAATTAGAATCGTTCTTTGTCCTATTTCTTTTTAACAAAGTCTCAACTATCAATGATATAATACATTTGATGCCCTAAGCTATCAATACAAATGAAGCCTAGCTAGAAGCTCACGGGCTGTCCATTTGATAACCACAGTCAACATTTCAAAAAAATGGATATCCTTGAGCACAAGCACCAATAACATCAAATAATGGAGTTAAATCATGGGCTAGGGCATGACACCAGTAGAATGCGGTCATTTCAGAGATAGTAATATACAATGGTGTCATTAAACATATATGCCAGTAATATCAACAAACGTGAATCCAAACATTTGAAAACCAATGACATGTTTACAAGAAAGGTCTAATAGAACTCCCAACAATTCTTAAACATACTTTATCTAATATGATGAATTCTTAAACAATTAAGGTTGGAGTAGACATAGTTATCACACATTTTTTTGGTGTGGTACAAGGAAAATTTGGCTAGGTCAAATCTTCCTTCATGCTAGCAGTCTACAGAATTATACCTTTATTAACAATTGATCATATTAGATAACTAGTATGTTTAAGAATTGTTGGGACTGGTCCTTTGGTGTGTATTAAATAGAATATATAGAATTTTCAGCATATTATTATCATTCTATTTCTTTGTTGTAAACATGCCATTGGTTCAGTTTTGTAACTTCATTGTTGTATGAGTGGATTGTGCATGAACAATTAACATTAAACAAGGAGAAAAATCCTCAACACATCTTGGAAAATCCATTCACTTCTACCAAGAATAAAGCATTTAATCCATTCAACATTACATATAATCATTGGACAGTTACATTTTCTAACTGTGTAGAGGAACAGTCACGACCAAAACTACTTTCACCCTTGCACAAGCTATTCCAAACTTCAAGTGAAATGAGCAATATGCTATATCAAATCATTCATATTCATAGTAACCATTCAAAGGATCATTTTGTCAATGAACCCTCTGACTGTACCCCTGCAGCAGAGAAAGGAAACTTAGTAAAACTAGTCTATGTCACTGTTTGTGAGGGTACAGTCATTATAAGTGCCTCTCAAACCTCTCCAAACATGTAAGATTGTCTTTAAATACTTTATTGATCTCTTCTAAACATTAACCAAATCAAACCTACATTTGAATCCACACACAATAACCCCAAAATGAAGGGTTTTGTATCCTTTAATGAATCTCAGTCACTGGTAACGCATGGACAGTCAAACCAGTAGTCTCCAAAGCATTCAATAAGTGACTGGATTGTATTTAATACATGTCAAAGGACCAGTTGTATGAAATTGTCAATCACATAGCATTTCACTATTGCATGAGTGGATTGTTTAGGAACAGTTAACATTAAACAAGGAGCAAACTCCTCAACACATCTTGGAAACCATTGAATTCAATAATAAATGAAACCTAACACCAACACTATTCCTTCCATTCACTTCTACCAAGAATAAAGCATTTAATCCATTCAACATTACATATAATCATTAGACAGTTACATTTCCTAACTGTGTACTAGAGGAACAATCACGACCAAAATGATCCAAACATTTGAAAATAGTGAATCGATATCCTTGAGCACAAGCACCAATAACATCAAATAATGGAGATAAAGCACGGGCTAGGGCATGACACCAGTAGAATGCGGTCATTTCAGAGAGCATTCATGATCAAATAAAATGCAATGCATTTGAAATTTGTGGTCAAATATGATGCCAAAGGCTCAAAAGATGAAGAAATCACATACGAAGAACATGCCATTGGTTCAGTTTTGTAAATTTGTTTTTTGTGTAATTAGTAATTTGCAGATTAAATGCAGATAACACCTTTATCAGTTTAATTAGCATGTTATTATCATATTAGATAAAGTATGTTTATGAATTGTTGGGACTGGTCCTTTTGCATGTATTAAACATAATAGAATTTTTAGCATATTATTATCAATCTATTTCTTTGTTCTAAATATGCCATTAGTTCAATTTTGTAGATTTGTTTTTTGTGTTAAATGCATTTTTCATGAGGAGGGGTCTTGTTCTGAGGAGATTGATGAAGATTGTGCACCTCAAAAACCAATTCATAAGGGACCAATCCATGTTTCCTATTCGCTTATATTTTTGGTTTGGTAAATCTCCTTATAAGTTTCATGTCCTTTCTTTTGATTACTATGGATGAGATATATATCTTACATTTAACATTCAACTTCTTTACATTTTAGAACATGTAGTGTGTTTTTTGAGGATTTTACCAAATCAACTTTTAACATAAACCAAAAATACTAAACTGATATCTTGCCCTTGCAACGTGACAAAATATTTGCATTTGACCAATAATTGCAAGCAATTGAACGATAAATCCACATACCTGTATCTTTGTAAAATACCTGGAACATCAAAAAGATGGCTAAGTGGCTGCCGCCATGATTTTTATCTACTAAATATGGGAAAAAAAACACCAAAAAGAATCGAATAGAAAACATGATTGGTCATTTCAGAGAGCATTTATGATCAAATAAAATGCAATGCCTTCTCTCGCTCTCGATCAACTTTCACCCACTCATTTTCTCCCACTCCTTTTCTCTACAATCGAAATAAAAATGATTTGGCCGTTTCAAAATAGTGAATCGATATCCTTGAGCACAAGCACCAATAACATCAACTATTTTGATCTGTGGGTACCCTAATGTTGGCAAGAGTTCTTTTATTAATAAGATTACTCTGCAAGCTTGAAGAAGCGATATATTTTGGCAAATGAAGAGTGGAAAGATGATTATATTCCTGAGATCATGGATGGACACAATGTTGCAGATAGAATGGGAAGACATCTTTCGAGCCTGGCCCTAGATCCTTTGACAATTGGGGTAGGATCTAGACCTAGGCTAAAAAGATGTCTTCCTTTTTGTTGTGGAATATAGGCTCTGCTACTGCAACAATGACAGACTGCGATGTATATATCACAATAGCTGAGAAACATAAATGTAGGCATCATGGTCACAATTTTTTGGAGACACAACATAATTGAGTGCTATTCCCAAATGATGCAAAGCAACCACTACTTTGCATCATCTTGAAAAACCACTCAATTATGTTGTGTCTCCAAAAAATTGTGACCATGATGCCTACATTTATGTTTCTCAGTTGTTGTGTCCCAAGACCCCTTATGACCCTTTACGATCCCTAAGAATACATCTTAGAGGTCTTAAAATGTTGTAAAGGGTCATAAGAGGCTCCTAGGAGGGGCTAGGTGAGCTTCCACCTTCACGTGGTTGGCCCTGTTAAGTAGAGAATGTTAAACTATTCTTGAAACAAAGAGAAGCTCAATAATTTAAGGTCTCAGTCCACGGAGATGCTGAAAAAATGACGAGAATTAATGATGGAGAGTTTTTAGATTATGAGAAGATGTATATGGAGTGGAGGCCAGATTGAGTACCAGTGCAAAGATGATGATTCAGTAACCTACATCTATAAAACCTTCACAATTATCCCTTCTTTGGCCTCCACTCATTCCTCTTCTAAAAAATGGTTATCTAGAAACTTTGGATAATGTTTTCTCATCCATGCACAAAATGTGCTAGTGATCGTATAAAATTACTTTAGGCCTCCAGTATTGATGAGATGTACAAGTGTAAAATGTTTTTGCGAGACTGTGATCAATTTGTGCAGTGTACATAAATGCAAGGTGGTGATTATTCTCGACGATTGATAGGTAGCTAGGACTAAAGATAACACAGCTCAAGAGACCATCATAGATTGTCTCTTTCTTCGGTCTATATTATTGACAAAATGTTTTACCTTTCATTAGCTCATCAAATCTGGGGATTTGAAAGAATTTAATAGAATATTTTCATGACAACATATATTATTTAAGTTGACGTTGCATGAATTTATCTACTTCACGCACTTGTATACTATGAAGATGATGATAAAGAAGCATCTCCTCACATGGCCATGCTTCTTTATTGTTGTCCTCATAGTCTACAAGTGCGCGAAGTAGATAAATTTGTGCAATGTCAACTTAAATAATATACGTTGTCATGAAAATATTCTATTAAATTCTTTCAAATCCCCGAATTTGATGAGCTAATGAAAGGTAAAACATTTTGTTAATAATATAGATCGAAGAAAGAGACAACCTATGATGGTCTCTTGAGCTGTGTTAACTTTAATGTGGCTATCCGTTGGTTTTTCGACAATTTATAATTAATTCTGACAGAAGCACTATGCATTTGACAGACAAAATGTTGGAAAAAAATAATTTACGACATTTCATGCGACAGTAATGCTATACGTTTGACAGGGAAACCTGTCGGAAAATACTGCACAACTATTGCTCTTCCGACAGTTTAAGTGTCGTAAATAGAAAAATTTTGATAGAACTTTCGACAGAACATTCGACAGTGAGGCCATATCACTGACAGGTAGATCTCTTAGAATTTGATGCAAACTGTCACTATTCCAACAGTTCTAATGTCGAAAAGAATATGTTTTCAACAGTTAGTTCCGATAGAGATTGTATATTTTTGATAGGTCTTGTTATCAGAATTCTGATGGATGAACCACAAGAAATGCCATAATGAAGTTGTTGTCATGTGCAAGTTTCCAACGTGACATGGTGTCGGTAAACCGACAGATATGTCTTCTGTCGCAATCTTCTACGCAAAAATGGTGACGGACTCAGGTGTCAAAATTCTGACAAATGAGTTTTGCAAATTTGACAAATGGCCATCAAAATTTGGCCCCAAATGTAGTAGTGAGGAAGGAGGAAAGATAATCCACATAGGCCAATGTGTCTCTGATCATGAGCACTCAGATCATTGATCATACTAAGAGGTAAAGGGTACGAACCATGAACACCCAATGACTTAAGCATTACCTGCAAAAAGCAAGTCTAATTATATCAGCTTTGAAATCTATTATCATTTGAATTATCCTAAGTCAATCAAACATTTACAAATATCAAACCATAATCAATTTTCCTGATTCTATTTAGAGAGGATGGAAAATTCATCATCATCCATCATCTAAATTTAGATTGACGATCAAACATTCAGACTATGACTGACTCAAACTGACATCCTATAACTTGCTACCAAATTAGGTTTATTACCTATGCCAATCAACTGATCGACGATACTGAGCAAATCAAAAAACTGACTAAGGCATTTAAATTTTTTTCCTATCTGGGTAAAAGCGTTGTTTAATTGCTTAAACGCGCTAAAATGCAAAAGTGTTATTTAAATGTTTAAAAGCGCTATCTAAATGATCAAAAGCATTGTTTAACCGCATACGCGCTAAAACTTTTCAAACGCGCTATTATAAAATGTGAATACGCTCATTAAAATTTCAAAAGCGCTAAGGCTTAGTGAACGTGCTAAATTAAATTGCAAAAGTATTTTGTGCCCTAAAACTACCATGTATAAGCACTATTTGGCTAAGCGAACACACTATTTGAAAGCGCGGTAGCACTAAAAAATGAGCAAAAGTGCTATTAAAATGTGCAAACGTGCTATTTGAACTAGAAATTACAAAAAAAGAGGGTTTATCTATTTAAAAAATCATTTTTTTGGGAAATCAATGCATAAATTTGAAAACTAAGAGGATTAGGCACTTATCGAAGGTCTGTAAGTCACTGGCCGCTGAAACCGTCACCTGCGCTCGAACCTAGGCTCACGAATCAGAATCACCATGGCGAAGAGCTAAGAGGAGTCAGAGTGAAAAGTAAAAATTCAAAGTGAAAATGAATAGTGAAAATGACTTTTTACCCCTTTAGATAGACCTTTTTGACCTAAAAAGGGAATCTTTTACCAGAAAAGGGTCGAGAACCCAAATTTTTCACCAAATCAGGGGCATTTGTCATCACTCAGATGCAAAAACATTATCGGAAATGAAATCAAAATTCATTATAAATTGACCTAATCAACACAAACTGATCTAAATCGTCAACTTTTTCAAAACATCTATCAAATTTCATTTCATTTTTGAGGGGTCATACACTTGGATAATCAATAACAACAACAACATCATCGAATCAAGGGCATGACCATCAAATCATAATGTAATCTTTTAAACAAAAAAAATTTCACTTATCAATCGAAAGGGGCATCAAACATCAAATCAAATCAAAATCAGGTACCATATCAGGCAATCTATCATTGAATCGACCATAAAAAATATCAAATCAATCAGAACTACATCAATCCTATCATTAGAATCTACATCTCATATTGAACATCAAGATCGACCATCGACGGAATCAAGACCTTATATCAGTTGGATCAGGACATTCTTTGAATCGACATGCTTCACATGTCGACTCAAAGAGGGGCATTTGTAATCACCAAAAAGTGGACAGGATCATTCATGTGAGTAATCAAGGCAAAACTAAGCCAAAATCAAGGCAATTGAATCGAAACAAGCATTTAGCCAATCAAAATTCAAATCAAGCTTTAATTCAATTTAATTAAAAATCAAAGCCATAAATTCAAGTTAAATTGATCAAATCATGATAAATCAAATCAATGTGCAATTAATCTAATTAATTGTATAGTTCAATTTAAATCAAATCAACCCATTTAAGGGGTACACATGGCTAAACAAATTATTTAGATTCAATTAATTAAGTCCTATTTTCTCTCAACACCACATGGGAGGAAAAAGCCTCAACCAATAGGATTTAAGGAAAGAGCTCACATGGATCAAGCCAAAATAAATCTCAATCACTCAATTGGAAAGAGCATCTTGTCCACCCATCTTGTCTTCTTGTCCCAAGCTTTGAGGACAATCCATTGAAATTGTCTCCAAAGGGTGGAACCAAGGACTTAACCCCAACTCAATCATGATCAACTCAACTACACCCCCTACCCTTGCCAAATCCTATAAAAGCAAGGCATAATTCACTCGTAATCAATCCACAAAATCTGAGAATTGCATCTAACCTCTTGAGATTTTGAGCTAGAAAGGCAAATATAGAAGTTAATTAAGCATTTCAATTTGGAATTGAACATTTTAGCTTGCTTTATCATTTATTCTCATTCTAGGACTGTCACTAATGGAGGCTTGTTGAGAGCTTCATCATTAGCATCCCTAGCTAGAGATCCATAGAGTGCTTAATTGTCTTTATTTGTTAAAATAGCTCTTCCTTTGTGGTAATTTAGTTATTTTATTCAATTATTTGCAATACTAACCCTATGAAGGTACAAATTCGAGTACACAATATCTATGGAATTTGATTTCTTTTTTCTAGTACATGTTGTATCTATGCACAGAAACATGGAATTCACCATCCTCGGTGTAGTAATGTAGCTTTTGATATTGAGGTTAGAGGAACCACTAAACAAAGTGTAGAAGAAATCAGTAGTCTCAAAGATATTGCTACAAGCTACAAGAAAGAATCAAATGCCAGTGAAAGTATAGAGTCGGCAATGAAGAAATCAAAAGTTATTATAAATCCAGTAAATTTCTTGACACCTTAATATCCAAATGGCGGTGAAAAGGTGGATATCTTGTCATTGTTCTCATGTATCATTTCCATTTACTATCAACAATTAATATCATGTTAGCTTTCATATTCCATTCTTAGCCATAAATTTTTAACATGTTAAACAAACAGACAATTATAATCACAATTTTCACTTTCAAAAAATTACAGGTTGCAGAAGAGGTTGGGTGGACAAGAGAGAAAAGTACTAAAGAAGTTGTTAGTCAATCAAAGATTACTGAGGCATGTAAAAGAAAATTCATAATCCGGAATGTCCAAAAGATGGCATTGCTCATTTCAATTAGAAAGATTTATCGATAAGACAAAATGATATAATTGAAGTACGATACATATTGAAGATATGACATTGATCTAGCAATAATGAGAGATCAAAATATCGATGCCATGCTGATACATACATATCATAGCAGATATTTGTAATTATATTAAGCAAGGAGAACTCTTATATGCATTGACCATATACGAAAGCAATCTGTATCAATATCATCAACTCCAATTATGCAGAAGCAACACAATAGAGCAATCATTATAATCCTCATAACATACATCAATCATTATCGCTTTGGAAAAAAGGATAAATTAGACTCTCGCTTTGCAATTGATGGTTATAGTAAACATGAATTAGCAAGAAGAAAACATATCGATGCCATCAACATGCCAAGAGATAGCAACATGAGAAGCAGGCTATATAGAAATTATTGTAATCACTCTTACATCAGTTGGGTATGTGATTCTTTAAGAAAGGAGAACTAGCCTACAATGATTTTTTAATCTTTCACACATACATCAAATAGCCTATAATGATGAATTTCTAGGAACAACATGCAAGTATAAGAAAATGAAGGAGTTCCAGATCAACAACAGATATAGAAAAAGCATGGATAATGGATCAGTGAGCATAAGAGATGGTAAAGTCAGTCATAACCATACCAAGGAAGAACTTGAGAAAATGGTGCTATTACAAGGTGGCATCAGGCCAAAATCATGCCAATACCTTAGAACTTGCAAGCACCCCACTAATTTTTGCTCATAAAAGGACTTAAGAAAAAAAATAGCATACTTTATTAGTCACACCCAAGACAGTAACATCATGATAATAGCAGGCCATGGGCTGAAGAGAACTCTTCCAAGCAATAGATATATTGATGAATGTCAATCACTTATCTTTAGCATAAGATTAGTGGAAAGACATGGATTAGTTCAAGGCTTAGATTAAGATCATTACATTGCTCACTGAAAGGACTCTTCCTTCCTTTGGAATGTGGGATTGTTGTTACAATTCTCTACATTTGTGAAGATTTTGATAGTGAATATTCTTCCATGGTGGTGTTGAATACAAGTAGCATAAATAGAAAACAAATCCACTTTTAGCTCTGATTACTGAAGGTTAGTCCCTATTATTATCATCTCATAACTGAAAAAACATACTCAGGTTTCTGATATTCAAGCCTTCTTCAGCAATTCCTGGTATGTTTCACAATATGCTATACAACTTGTTGGTTTTACTAAAGTCAAAAATAATACTGAGAAAGGTTTAAATCAAACATTTGAATATTTTAGAGCATCAATCTAAATGCAGGTGTATACTCAAGGAAGAGGTCAGACAAACATTTTATTTGAAATTTGTTATTTCTAAGCATAATTATTCTATATGAATCATATATGGAAAATTCTATAATGATTTAATGAAATGTGAATCAGTCATACAAGAATAGTAAATTAGTCATACAAGAATAGTATTAGATCAGTCATACAAGAATATTAAATAGTGCATGCTGTAAATTTTTTTATCACAGAACACTACAATGCAAGTATAATAGCCAAAATCCATACAACTCAAACATATTGATATTACATCCTCATTTTTATATGAAAACATATTCATATTACATTCATATAGCAACTTTGTTCTCTATTAAAGCCCTTACATTTATATAGAAACTTTGTTCAACAATAAGGCTCTACAATAGGTATCAGTTTGATGGTCCATGTCCTTAAAACATAGAATAGTCTAGAAACGACATAAAAGTCTTAAATAAAATATCATAAAATTGGGCTCATCAATAATCATCTACATTTCCAACAAGATCAGAATCTTGATCACTTATGTCGGTATCTTCTTGATTTTCTTCCTCATCCTCATTTGTGACCTGTAATACATTCTCTCTCTCAATTTCTTCATTGGTAATCAAAATCTCTTCTTCAAACAATCCCTCATTGTCTTCATCCACTTCTTCAAATGTTTCTTGTAAATCACCATATTTTCCATTGGGCATTACATTGACAACTTCCATGAATTTTCATTTCGAACGAGACTCTGTTTGAATGACATATGACCAACCTGGGCTTCTTACATCATCAATTAGACATGGTTGATTAATTTGAAGAGGGGAAACATATGGCTCATCAGTCTCTGATAAAAATTGTCGTGTATTTGCACGTATAAATCCATACTCATCAAATTGTACTGTAGATGGTCGGATCCATTTACATTTTAATAATATAGGACTATTTTCACCAAAATCCACTTGAATAATTTCTTGGATGAATCCAACATAAAATTTCTTCTCAATTTCATGAAGAAATTCAACACTAACAACACAATCACAATTTGTCTTTCCTTTGTCCTTTTCTTCCACTCTTAAATGACTACCATAGGCCCACATTCCACTAAAATGTATAGTCCATATATGTGGAAATTGTGAAAGCTCACTTTCCTCTGTTGTTATATATTGACCTTCTTCTTTTACATCGTTGATTGCATTACCAATCCATTCTTCAAATTTTGGAAAAGAATCACCTCTAATAAAATTATGACATATGCGCTTTTGAGGTCGATGTTGTATCCAAATTTGATTCTCTTCTTCATATTTTCTACATAAAATAATGATGTACAAATAGTAAGATTAATAATATGAATGTGTAAATGCAATTGAGTAAAAAAATTAGTGTAATTTTCTTTACCTGCACCACTTGTCGAATGAAGATGTGTTTTGAAGAATAAAGGAATATATTGCACTTCTTTCTTGATATGAGATCTTGAAGCGACTTCCATTGCCTTCTAATACTTCACCTGCAACTCTCTCATCTTCATCATCCCATGCACGTTGATTGACATTTTTTAAATCCTTCATATATTGTGTACAAAATCTCATGTCCTCTTGCATCGAATATCCCTCACACATGCTGCCCTCTGGTTTTGCCCTAGTACGGACAATTTTTTTCAAAACTTTCATATATTGTTCTATAGGATACAACCATCTCATTCTTATTAGACCACAATGCTCTAGTTCATATTCTAGATGTATCAAAAGATGCATAGAAATGTTAAAGATTGTTGGTGGAAATTCTCATTCCAATAGACAAAGGACTTCAACAACTGCCTCTCTCAAACTATCAAAGTTTGAAGGATCTAATACATGTAAACTCTTTCTCTTTAATATTAGGCCCAACCTTATAATTGCCAATCTTGGCCCCTTTGCCAAACCTAATATATTTACCACAATAGGTAAAATATTCTCGATTATGACATGATAGTCATGGGTCTTGAGGCCTCTTAAGCTATTAATGTCAGTTTGGCTAATAATGTTGCTACTCACATATCCAGTGGGAAAGTGGGTTTGAGACATCAACTGTAAGAATTGTGCACATTGTTCCTTTGTCCAAACATAAGGAGCACTAGGTTTTCTATATTTTTCAACCCAAAGATTTCGATGAATATTTATTTCTCGAAAGTGTTCACAAGATGAAATAGTATCAAAAGCACCAAAAAGAGTTTCTATAATAGCATAAGCTATATTTTTCTCAGTATGCATAAAGTCAACAGTATGTCTAAAGGCTATATCCTTAAAGTATGGCAACTTATACAATATGCACAACCTTTTTACACCATTTTCATTACATGGATCATATCTACTTCCAGCAATCCTATTATTTTTAATAAATGACATTTTTTTTGTCCATTTCAACAATGTAATCACATGTTATTAGCAATGGCACTTCACAGTTCTCTTCTTGACCATTGAAATGTATTTTTTGTCGACGATATGGATGGTCCATTTTAAGGTAAGCATGATGTCCACAATAAATACACTTACACAAACTTCTTGAGTACCTCACAAAATCCTTAAAGTTGCAAGAAGGACATCCATGGTATCCATGAGCAGAGAGACCAAACAATGTGCCATATGCAGGAAGATCATGAATTGTAAACAATAAGGAAGCTTTTAAAGTGAATTTGATTGAATGACCATCCCTTAAAGACTGGACTTCTTCAATTATGTTCCACAATTCTATTAGCTCATCATATAATGGCTCTAGATAAGCATCTATTGTATCTGAAGTCATACTTTTCTCTCCTGGTATAATCAATGATAACATTAAGAAAAATAGTTTAGTTGCTAACCATGGAGGCAAGTTATAATTTATTAGAAACACTGGCCAAGTTGACCATTTAGTACTCTGATATGAGAATGGATTCACCCCATCTAGAGCCAAACCCAACCTTATATTACAAGGATCTTGAGAAAAATTAGGCCACTTTTTATCAAATTCCATCCATGTCTTAGAGTTTGGTACATGTCGTTGTTTTCCATCGGTGCTCTTATTTTGGGCATGCCATTGCATAAGTTCAAAAATGTCTCTACACTTGTGCATTCAGAGTAATCATGGGATTATTGGAAAGTGGTGAAGAACCTTTCTAAGAACCACAACTGATTTCAACCCTTGTCTATACCTTGCTTCGTGACATTTCAGACATTCACTCTCATTTGCAAGATTTTTACGAAATAATACACAACCATTCACACATGTGTGGATGTTTTCATACCCCAAGCTGAGCTTACTGATTTTCTTTTTACATTGACTTCTTTTTTTGGCAATGTGGAGTCAGCTGGTAATAATGAACTTAATAATGTCAATAATTGATCTACACTCTCATTTGTCCAACCATGCACCACTTGCAAGTTAATAATTTAAAGAATTGTTGTCAAATGACTTAACTTGCAATTAGCATAAACTGGCTTTAAAGCATCCTCCATTGACTTCACCCAATCATCATTTAGACCTTCATTTAGCATTCTATCAACTTCAAACCCTTTGTCAAACATTTTTGTCTCTTCATGTATGTTTGGTGTCACTTCATTTATGTTTTTTTCCTCTTCATCTCTCACGGTCTACAATTCTATCATATCTTCATAATAATTGTAAGCCCAAGGGCTTATACCACTATGCCCATATCTTATCATATGTCGATAAATCACATTTCTCTTTTTCACTTTTCCACCAAGATAATTTTTACATGGACATGGATATTTGTCAATGTGCCCCTCATCAGCTACTCTCTCATCATATGCATGATATTGATCCATAGTCAACCTATGATGTTGATCCATTTGTAATATTTTGTATTCCAATATTAATTTAGTTTCTAAATTAAACAAAAAACATAAATTTGAAAAATAGAGATGCCAAAACATTGTTAAAAGTAGTCACTTTTAATAGAGACCATAAAAGAAAGAAGAGGATATAATGATTCATTGTTCTGACATCTATCTTACATTCATTTGAATTTTACCTAGTGAGAATGGAATATGTATGTGTTTCAAGTTTCAAATTACCTCTGAATTTGCTGCAGAGGGTCTTGCTAACTTCAAATTTGTTGTAGAAAACTCTGAATTCCTTGCTCGCCTTTTCAAAAGTCTCCAAGTCCTATCTAAAAAATCTTTATCACCCATGCAAGTGCTTCAATACATGTCCATGAGAATAAAAAATGTTAACAACTATGAAGAGTGTATTAACAACTTATGAATCAAATTAAAGATGAGTGGAAAATCATTGTAATTATTATATCTTAATCATTATCTATGGGCCTATGCTGATCTACAATAAAAGATTGAGCATGTTATCATCATTTTTATAATTAAAAAAGAGGACAAACATTATTATCATCATATCCTTGTATTCCTTAGTGGTTGGGGTGATCAGTAGTGCTAAGGGAAGTGTTAGACAACCAAAGAAAGATCTAAAAATCATATAAAATGGGCATGGGAAAACTATTTACAATATTGTTGTTGTCAAGGGGATGTTGTTGATAAGGGGTTGTTGCTGATATATCTTGTGAAGATTAGTTTGATTACCTTGTCATTAAATATTTCCAACAATTGCAGGGTCTTTCCACTGTTGAATTACATAAGAGTCTACGAGATTTAGTTGATGCTTTGGGAGAAAATGAGGGTTTGATCAGAATGGAGAATGAAGCTCATGTAGAAGTGGCACAAGTAGCTGACAGTCTAAAGTCCTCAATTCCCTGTTTAACAATACTTAAATCTGAAAAGGTAATTAAACTCCTAATTTTTTATTGCTTTCTTTTGATTATTTCAAATGTGTTTATGCATATGTGCTTTTCATGGGAAACTAATGATTAAAATGACAATAACTAGCTTCACAGGAGAATCCCCATATCCTAGTAAATGTTGATTGGGTAGATATCTCACTAGTGGAATTATTTCTTGAGATTTACGGTTGTTTTGATATATGCTCACTGTAAGTCTACTTAATCTTAAGTGATCACAGAGTTAGAGAAATTTGTATAAAAATATGATATAAATATAATAGAGAATGAAGTTTGTTCTAGCCATTGTAGTTTTTATGCCATACCTTGCCCCAACAAGATATGACATTCTAAATATCTGATATCTTGATATTTCTTGAGATTTGTGGTTGTTTTGATATCTGTTCACGGTAAGTCTACTTAATATTTTAAGTGATCACAGAGTTAGAGCAATTTGTATAAAAATATGATATAAATATAATAGAGAATGAAGTTCTCTAGCCATTGTAGTTTGTATGTCATATCTTGCCCCAGCTAGGAGGCATGTATATTGAGAGCAATGCTTATGATTGAAAATAACTTGTTTTAATTGCATTTTTTATATGCAACCATTCCTTACAAAATGTGTAAAAAAGTTGTCAAGTAATTTTTCCATGTAGTGTTTGTCAACCTCAATGCCATTGATAAATTTCAATTGTTTTCACTTCCATGCATGTACTCTTATATTCAATATTTCGCCAATGAATCTTTTGTCACTCAGCATATAGAACTTTTTTTTTTTTTCTATACTTCAATTGCAAAGACTGAAGGAAATATGGCAGACTGAGTTGTGCCTTTTTTAGGATTTCAACAAAAGATCCTTTCTTAAATGTGAAAATGTGTTGATGCAGTCACTGTCAGTCAAATACCCTTATAAAATAGTGTTCAATGTTAGTTTGTCATACAAAAATCTAAAAGATTAGAATAGGTCTACTTTAGAGAAATGATCACTAAAAACAAAATAATAGAAATAGAGTTGATCAAAATTGATAATGATGACATCAATAGGTGTCTATAAATATGCTAATAGAATGAGAAACTATTTTAACCAAAAAGTT
This sequence comes from Chamaecyparis obtusa, assembly GCA_027943335.1. Lineage (NCBI taxonomy): Eukaryota > Viridiplantae > Streptophyta > Pinopsida > Cupressales > Cupressaceae > Chamaecyparis > Chamaecyparis obtusa. The sequence continues at coordinate 888,534 of BSBK01004590.1, forward strand.
GGTGAAAACCTATTGCATCAAAAATCCAAAGAGATAAGGTTGGCTAAGGGGGATTGGAAAATGAAAAGTTTACCCATAAATAAAATAGGAACCCGATGATCCATTCAACCAAACAACAATAGGCTAATTCATACAGGCAATTCAAGTTCAACAATAGGCTAATTCATACATGCAATTCAAGTTCACCTCAATATTAAAAGAAATCAATAATGATATGGAACCATGAAAGGTTCTCCAATTCTTAATAATAAAACTAATAACATAATCAGGTTAATCATTAAATTAGTAAACTTCCAGATCTAATCAGTCACATTCCTCATTAGTCATTACAACCAAATTCATCTCATTACCCTTGATGCACAAAATAACTTATTCCCACATTGCTGAACACACATCCATCTATCTTGGATACACAACTTATTCTCACCTCTTCTTTTTAATAATCTAGATATCTTCAAATGTGATTCATATCCATACCTCTTTATTATTCATCCATGATTTTTCAATCTATCCTTAACATTCCTGCAGCAACATGAAATGCTTGTTCTAATTCATAACACAACCGTTTTATTATTATTGTCATTAGTCTTGTTCCTATCTCATTCTTAGGTATGCACATACATCGGTCTTATTACAAAGAAATATTCATTCAATATATAACCACTAACACAAACAAACATATAACCCATTCCACTATTATTAATCTGGTATTCTATTGTATCATTTTAAACAGAGAACATCTCTATGACTATCATTTTGATGACAGTTTTTATACACCAATACTTTATCATAAATAACTTTTACACAAGACATTATTTCAGAAATCACTTCGGTTAGACGGTGCAAAATTAGGTTTTGGAAAACATATCCAAAATTTGGAAACATCCAACAGTCACATTGTAAGTTATGGCCTTCAAACATAGACCCATTTTTTTTATTATCACAAAATGAATAAAGAAGACAAATACAACTAACTAGGGCCACAATTTTCTCAATTTTCTCCCTCATACAAGAATCTTTTCCTATTACAAAGACAAGATGAATGGATTCCTTTGACTTTATAAACCATAACCAAATTCAAACCAATCCTTACATGATTGCATCAACTTAAACAATATCAAGAACCGTGAATCATAAAAAAGAATAAACTATCAAATTGAAATAACATTTTTTGCACAAACTTGCATTGTCTTTTATATTAAAACCCACAAAAATTGGAGATTGACAACACTCCTATCTTCCCTTCAACATGCATGCCATTCTATTGGCATTAACTTTAGGCGCTTGACTGTTATTCATGTAGGTACAGTCAGAGGTGCAACTGATTGGCATTGAATACACCCTCAAAATAGTAATCTTGTATCAGACAAAGAACAAGAAGAAAGTTATCAGAAAGATTCACCTAATGTAACAAAATAGGAGGATTCACAACAATTGCCGAATTGAATGTGACATCTTCTTTACCTTCTTGACTTGCTCTTTTGCTTCAATGTTGCTTCTCTTCATCCTATTCTTGTGTGTCTTCAACTTCAAATGCACTTGAATAACCTTCCTTTATACTCAATAGTGCACTATTAATACTTTGGCTCACCACTTGCCTCTTTCCCCATTCTCCTCAACTTTTCAAGAATATAGGTATTCTTCCTCAACCAAATATAACTTCATTGAAATCAACATATCTTAGAGTAGAAAATTCAATTCATTATAATACCTGGCTTACTGCCTTATCTTCATCATCCCACAAATCAGTCTTAATAAAAAGCCTCATACATTGTTCTGTATATTCTTGCATAAATAAACCCTTTTGCCTCAAAGCAATGAAACACTAAAACAATTTATGTGTTAATCTTAAGGCAAGAATTTTACTTGCAAGTGCTTTGGTATCCTAGGCTACAATCTAATCTTGTCTTTCCTTTGTCTTCTTGTACCACTTTGCAAAATATCCCACCAAAGGGTAGCATTTGACTTTATTTTGCCACTACAAACCAACAACAATTGGATTCTCTTAAATGTCCACCGTTTTAATAAATCTTTGTGATTCCTATACTCTATCCAAGAATAAGTTAGAGTTCAAATCTCCTCTAAAGTCAAACTATACCTTTATCTTGCTCCCTTACTTTAAAACTGTGTTTATTGGCTTCTCAATACACTCCAAGAAACATATTTGAACTCTTATAATCTCATGATTAGATTTTTCAATCTTCAAAATTTAACCTATCTTTAATCATTCCTAGTGTTCCCACCAAATCTCTAGGAACATTCACCTTCTTTTCTTGAATTTCTTCTAGCCTAACTAATTTGAACTTCCCTGAGATCAGTTCGGTTGCTCTGATTCTACTTCTATTTTTAAATGAACACACTCAATAATTTTTTGTTTATTTTAACCTTATAATCTTCTGGTGCTCTGATGCCAATTAGTCAAATATTGAATAAATAATGATACTTATTAATAATTTTAAAAACTAACCAAATCTTACAAGTAATGAAAATTTTCAATGGATATCATTTAGGGGCCTACAAATAATCAGTTTGAAATACAATTGTCTTCATCTTCAGAGCATAAACTACATTTTAATTTTTCATTTAGTAAGATAAAACAATCTAACAATTATTTCTCTATTGATGGCCTAAAAAATATATCCTAATAGCTAGCAGAGAATGCTAACATTGTCAAGGAAGAACTGTAATGCATTTCGATTAGAACCCATCTATTATCATGATCATTCATATGGCAAGATGTCTCAAGCAACGTGTTGGATGGAGAGGCCACAAGCTAGGGTCATGGAAAGATAGAAGGAAATAATAGGAGCACTGATGGCTAAAAATGTAGAAACCTTGTGGGAGAGTAGCAAGCACAGAGATAATTTGAAGAGGTTTTCTGAGCACAACACAACACAATAGAGGTCAATAGCAGGTCCTGCCTAAATTAGAATTTTGTAAAGAACCCTCTCATCCACTTTCTCATCCAAGTTTCCTATAAATAATGTACAGATTGGATTTATTGGCATCTTGAAAGAAATAAATGCCAATATTTTAAAAAATGTAACTGGATTCAGCTCCTTGCAAGCTTGGCACCAGATCAACAGACTTCGAACCTGATCACCTAATATACTACTGGGAAACATCAGTCCATTTATTTTAAAAAGAGACACTTTGATGTCCATAAAAATCAATTGATTGTCTTGATTGATAGTTGATATTTTGCAAGATTTAAAGGATGTAGTCTTGGGCAGTTTGTATGTCCCCAAAGTTTTCCAACTAAACAACAACTTTTAGTAAAGTAAACTGGTAAGACTATGTAGAATGAAATTGAAGCCATGGAGAAGAAATTTGTATCATTTTTAGACTTTGGTCTTGCAAAATAAGTTATGATTTGCATATGCTCTTATGTTTTTCTTACATTTCTTACTTACTAAGGTATTTTTCCCCTCCATGTTTCTTAAAATGTACTGACTATTTTTTATTAGGAAAAAAAGAAGATTGTCAGATGACTAGAAATCTTACAGGCATGGCATTGAATGGAGATTCCATTTGCTTGAGTTACATGTTAAGGAGTTCCAATATCGAGCTTCCAAGTATAACTGCATTCTCAAAAATATTCAGTCTAAAAAGTTGCAGGGAGATAACCTAACTATGTAAATGGGTTGACTCAGATTTGTTATGATGACATCCATCTTTGAAAGGGTGAAACTCTTTCCTAGGGTAAGGGGTTACATGAAGAGATGTGACTCCCTCAAAATGGAGATATAAAAGGAAGAAAAAGTCATCTAAGTAAGACAGATCGAAGAAGTAAAGATCAACATTCAACCAAATAAAAGATTACAAAACTCAGAATTAATATATCATACGATAGTTTATATACTAGTTGGATGTTGTGGTATGAGTACAATGAATTGCAATATGAATTAGCTAAATTTTTATATGTTTTCATTTGATAGGAATTAAGAATATATGCAGATAATCTATTGCTCTAATGTATGCTTAATTAATAATGAAGTAGGTTTGTATAATAATGATTCCTTCAAATCTTTCATCCAATTTAGTGTTACATCATGGAGGGGAGGTAGGGTATATAAGGAGTGCAAGTAGTATAGGTTCCATTTGATTTGGGTAACCCTAGGTGCGGCTGGGAGGCCAAATGGGTAGGTGTCATTCCATGCTCCTGAGCTTGATGGACAAGCTCGAGGCATCTTGTATGATCTCTCATGGTACTTCATATTGTGAATGGATTATTGGGGAAGGCCTTAAGGAAATCCTACATGTACATTATGTTAATCATAATGATGATCAAAATTCTCTTTTAAACATTTCAGAAGTACATTATTCATCTTTCACAATGGTAATTATTACGAGCTCTAATTCAAGATATAAAGTTGACAATCTACATTCTCAAATATAGTATATACCTTATTTGGGGGTTCTAGGGAAAATAAGAGTCAAGTCCCAATAGGGGACATTGTAATTGGTATCAAAGATTTGATCATGCTAGCCTTTAGGTCAAAGAGATGCTATGACCCATTTGAAAGAACACAACATTTTTTTGGAAATTGATATAATAGACTTAGATACCTTGAAATGATAAATTATTGTTTGAAATCACAATCTGTTATTGTAGAATTTGATTTACAGAATGTAGAGGTAGGTTTTCAATATCCATATAATAATTTTGTCACGGAATTCAAATATAGAGAACACCCCATACCAAGAAACTAAACCAATTAACAAACAAGATTACAAAAAGATGTGTCTAATCGAAATTGACAAGACTCGAAACAATTTAATGATAGCATAAGAGGGTAAGATCTCTACAAAAGAAACAAAAGTGCAACTCCATTACTTAGAGCTGCATCATTAATTAAAACTCTAATGGAATGAAGCTTATACACTAAGTACTAAAAATTTGAAAAATAATGCAAACATCCTTCTAGACATGATGATGAATTAAGTGAAAGATAGCCATTACACCACAAAAAATGTAGATCAAATATGACATAACAGTAAAGAGGAGAAAACCTAAAATTTAATTTTGTTTCTTAGTTGATCACTCCAACTTCTCATGCATCCAACGAACAACCAAAAGGGATTAAATCAGTGCCATGAATCCAAGAATCAATGAGGTCAAATTTTAGCAATGCTCTAGAAACCCTTTGGCATGAATGACTTTCAGCTTGGTGCCAACATTTTTAGCATGCCCTTCCTCCGTGCATGAGTTGCTTGAGGTAAAATTTCAGCATTTTTCTCTACAAACCCTTTGGCGTGAATGACTTTCAGCTTTCCGCGCGTGAGTTGCTTTGCATTTTGTTGATTATTTTTCATTATTCTTTAATTATACCCACCCAAAATTCCCTATATATGATCGGCCCTCTAATTACTATTTAATTAATTAAAAATGCCCCTTCTATTTTAATTTTTAATTAATTGATTTTTATTTTTAATTAATTAATTATTATTTTTAACTAATTGGCAAGTATAATAAAAATCTATTTAGGCTCAATTTTTTTGTCTTTATTTTTTAATTTAAGATAATTTAAATAATTTAAATTTAAATTTAAATTTAAGATATTTAAAATAATATTTTATTTTTAAGACAAAATGATAATTTTTTCTTAAACATCTTAAGCTTTTGAAGTACTTTTAAACATTTTAAGCTTTCGAGAATATATTTATGGATTCAACTATGTCAAATTTATTTTGATGTGAATTATCAAGATCAAATATACACTATAACGACACTTACCCTTTGCTTGGAAATATTACCTTTACTCTATCATTGCAACATTCTAAAATATTATTCCCAATACCTCAAATAAAAGGACCCTAGGATTATACATGATCTTTTCATAGAACAACGTTTCAAGCCAAATTTAGCCAATCCACCACCTGCAACCTCAACATCATTGGTATTTTTTTAATTTTTCAATGCCCAACCAAATAGGAAAGCTAATCACTTGCTTTCCCTCAACCAAATTAAAACCATGAACAATAGAAGCTTTCTTATAATACTCACTAAGAGTAATTTTATCACTAAGACATTAGGTGCATGTAGAGATAAAAGGTTAAGTCAAATATCCTGATACACCTAATTAAAGAAAGAAACTAACCAATCTTCCCACTTTGATATTGCTACCCTGGCTTGATCTAAAATACAAATATGAAGATGTTCATCCATTTTTCTCACAGAATGTAACAATTAATCATTCACCCTAGGATAGTATTTCAATAGTTTTCAATTCTCTAACCATGGGTAATGTCTGTAAATATGTGGTATTTGTTAGGAATAAGGTGTCTCAACCTTGGATAATTCCTATTCTTATTATTTGTTTTGTAAAATGTATTTCTTGCAAATAATGTTGATGTGTCAGCATCTTGAATTGTGTGTAAGGAGATCATGGCTAAAACGGTTATGACAGATTCCTATGACATGTAAGAGCTATGTCAGGAAGATTCAATGACAGGTGAAGACATGTGGCAACTGATAAATTTGAGTACTATACACTCTTCCCCAATCGTGGGGTTCCTATTTTCTCGGAGAATGGTAAAACCCTAATACGATTATCTTTGGGAGTAGCCCTAAAAGTGAAGCGCATGATATAAGCTTTTTTAGGGTTGCGAAGAGAAGTGATGTGTGTGTATGGTTGGAACATTTTTATGCTGCCGTGATTTGTCTTCAAGGTTTTGGAAATCTTCTGAAAGAACTTGCATTGCAAGTGTATTGTAAGCTGTAATAGTCTTGATCAATACATTGTGCAGATTATGGAGTGCTGGGGTTTTTACCGAAAGGTTTCCCCAGGGTATATCATTGTGTCATTCTCTATTTTTTTGTATGCATGGTATGTGGTTGCAATATCTTTGTTAAAGTAGTTAATGAATTTGAAATTGTAAGGATTTATAAGAATTTGCACAATACTCTCCTTTAGAGATTAGCGTAGGAAGCTGTTTTTGCACCTAAGTTTCCTTACAGTATTAAATGAACATTCTTACGATAATCCTACAAAAGACCTTGTCTTTGCAAAATTATGGTCATCCACGTATGATGACAATTCTCATACCAAAATATTCTATCATTGTTATTTCTATTTCACATTATTAAGATGGTCAAGTACATGTTCAACAAGCAAAGATAAAAGTGAATCAATCTTCATTTTTAGGGAAAAAAACAATTCTTTAAGGGAAAAAGCTTCATTTTCAGGAGACTGGACCATTATGTTTGAACAATCCATATTGTAAATTGAATCTAATTGCTTCTAGAAATGACTACTTCGAAACAGTAAATTTTTGGCATGAGATAGGTGTAGATGGTTTCCTCATGCAATAAGTCTATTGATGAACAATCATTATTGGTGAAATAGAACTTCTAGGTATAATATAAGTCTATGATATTATCAAATGCTATTATAAAGGAGTACTAATCATTTATTTAGTTATTTTTGTGTGGAAGACTAATTATTTAGTCATTTATTTAGTCATTTTTAATTGTCTGACCTTGTGAGTTTACCCGATGACCAAATTAGTCATTTATTTAGTCATTTATAATTGTGAATTGCAAACGATTAGTAGAAGATGATCAGTTTTGGTCATGTGACTAAAATGTTTAGTCACATGACTAAAATTTTTAGTCACGTAGTCATTTATTTGCCAAATATGATAAGTTTTGGTCATGTGACTAAAAGTTTTAGTCACGTAGTCATTTATTTGCCAAATTCTACTAGTGGGAGGAACATTTTCCTTTGTAGTTATTAGGGATACATTTGATTTCAATGCTAGGGTGGGAGGAACACCCATCCCCATTTTATTAACTTTTGGAGCAAAAGGGGATTTCCCCATCCTCTAACACACTAGCATCCATGACTTGTTGCACTTCAATGATAGACCATGCATTGTCAACACCATCCACAACCATAATGGGAGCACTAGTTGGGGAGCTCACTAAATTCAATAAATCTTTTGTGAACATATAATACCCACTCCTAGAGGGTTCCCCCTTATGACATTCAATGCAAGGAGTAGGACATTTCTCCTTAAACTTAGTTTCCTTAACCAGAGGAACCTTGCAATCAGCTATGACGTGACCCAATTTGAAACACGTTTGATAGTAAACTACAACATTCTTGTAAATGATAGCTTGGGTCCATTTCCCAAGTTTCAAATATAAAGTAATGAAATTGGGAAGTGTATTGTTAATCGCTACGTTCACAAAAAAAACTAGCAAAAAACTAACTTGGACCTGGCTTGGGTAACCACATAAGAAGTAAGGTATTGTCCAAATGTGTTCCCTAGCCATTTGAAAATATGTTCATCCCTAAATTCCAATAGAAAACCTTGGAGCCTAACCCAAACATGAGTTGTCCTTTGAAGATCCTTTGTAGGGTCAAATTGTGGCTTCCATTTACATAGAGATAAACTATGTTTACCATAAGCCTAGGATCCTACATGTATCTTGACCATGTCCTCCCCTCTTGTAAACTTAAATAGGAAGAGGCCACCCAATATTGCACTTGTCACCGCACTACCTTTCAAGTTCCAACATGCAACCACACACCTCCTTACCATATCAATTATTGGCCTCAAAAAGAAGAATCTTCTGACAAGGATTCATAGAAGAAACAATATGATTGATAGCGACATGCGGGAATATAATTTCAATTCCTTCATACCTCCATATATAATTCAATGTGGGAATATGAACATGTTGTCAATAGGACCCAAAAATAAGAGCAACCTTCTGGTTAGTCAAAGTGCTCTTCTTGTTAGCAGTGTCATCATTACCCAGACTAGGCTCAACAAATATAGGGGTCACCTTATCAACAATACCATCATCACCCCTAGTAGGCCTTACAAACCCAAGTTGGTGTCCCAAGGTCGCTGAATCTTTCAGAGATACAGAGGTAGGGGAATCCAAGGTGTGGGCTCCCAAATCTGTAAAAACATCTTTGGAGTGAGGGCCCCCATGAGGAGGGGTAGTGTCCC